>VZTD01004105.1:491432-970482 GCA_013397725.1 Rhagologus leucostigma
AAGCGGAGGAACCCCTCGAAGCACTACGTGAGTGCCGGCGGGGCCCGGCGAGGCGCGGGGGTGCGCACGTGTGCGGGGGGGCCGGGCCGGGCGCGGAGCGGTGTCCGGAGCGGTGCCCGGAGCCGTGCCCGGAGCCGTGCCCGGAGCGGTGTCCGGAGCGGTGTCCGGAGCCGTGCCCGGAGCCGTCCCTCGCTGAGTGCGGGCGAGACGCCGGCCCCAGGTGAGGCGCCCGCGGGACTCCCCTCGGCCTCTTGCTGTGGAGGTGCGGCTCTTCTTCCTCACCCTCTTTCGCCTCGTTCGGTTCTTGGCTCGTTTTAATGTTACCATTCGGAAGTTTCATTCCCCTCGGAACGTGGATCTTCCTTTCTTTCTCGCAAGTCCCGGCGCAGGATGGGGCAGGTCCCCCGGATTCCCAGGCTGTCCCCGTCCTGGCCGGGGTGCTCGGTGGGGAGCGGAGCAAGGCTCGCTGCTGGCGGGGTCGGGGAGCCGGCGGTGCTCAGCGCATCTTTGCTGGTTCTCACCCCTAAGTTACATTCAGACCTTTTTTGAGGGGGCAGCCGGTTTGCATGGTTACCAAGGCAGACTCAGCGTTTGGATCTCTTTTATCTCTCTTTCACCTTCTTCCTTTCACACCTTACTGCCAATAGCACAGCATTAGAGGAGAGTTTTTACAATCTTCCCGGACTCCTGTGTTGCAGCCTGTCATGTGGAGGTGTCTTTGCCTGAAGGAGTTTGCAGCATAGTCAGTAGCTTTTCCCTCTCCACATAAGTAGAGAAGTATCTTTTCTTCTCTCTCTGGCTGTTTCTGGGTTTTAGTTGCACCAAATCCTTTAACTGTTTCTCAAGATACAACGTGTGTTTTAAAACACAGAAAGTTGGATTTTGTCTATAGAGAAGGTAAATCTTCCAGCTTTGGGAAGGAAAAGCCTGAGGGGGTATTGCATCTGGTGTGAAATTGCTCTAAGTGTACTGTGTTTCCTGGCATTGTGTGTCTGCCAGATTTCTCCTGATCAGCAGCTGAATGGATTGTTGAAACGATAAGGCCAAAGATTGGACTTAAACCTTTATATTAGTATTGCATATCACTGAGCTTTTTCCTCTGAGGCTTAAACCGTAATCCAGTTTAAGGCTAGAGGGCACTATTTTGCTGGGAGATGCAGACTTGTAAAGCTGACGCTCTCGTCTACCATGGAATTAAGCATCTTGTGCCCAATTCGTAGGACTGGCAGTTTTACGTCTTATGTCCTCTCAGGTTGCAGCTGGACCTGTGCATTCAGTCTGTTATGCACTCACTGCTTCCAGGTGGGAAAGGCTTCTTTAGTTTTTGCAGACTGCTGCTGTGGACTGTGGCTGACACCGCTGCGGGGTGTTATCTCACATGAAAGGTGGTGGCAATTCAGCATCAGCAAAGTACATCTGCCAAGCACCAAAATATGCAAAAGAACTGGTAACAATACCTTCCAAGAGGTTCCAATTTCTTCCAGTCTCTTGGGTTGCCAAGAGAAATTGACACTGTTCATTTCTTGTTTGCTGGAAAATGACCAGAAAACAAGGATTTAAACCCTGTGTTTACAGGATTTCAAAGAAAATATTTCCTGTGTTTACCTGTAGAAACACATCTTTTTCCTTGATGATCATTGTCATTGCATTTTAATAAACAGGAACCTAGACTATTCCAAGAAGGTCTCTCTAATGCTTCTAGTGGCAAATTTGTTTCTTTCCCTTCACCCTTCTCACTGTACACCTTTACTAATATTGTCTTCTGTGCAACAGTTCCACACCTCCGTGTGTCCAGTTCTTGGCCAAAACCCCACAAACTAAATGGTTTGTTTGCGTGACCAGTGGTGTGTCTGCCTTTTGTCTCACTTGGTGTCCATTTGTGGCTGTACAGTATTCAGCACAACAGGGTCATCTGGCTTTGGCTGGAGTAGCTCACTGAGGGTGAACCCGGGCTTTCAAAGAATTTAACTCCCTGGGCCTGACCCACTGATCGCTGTTACTTTGGTTCTGTGCTCTTTTTTTAACATGAAACAACTTCCCTTCTAAGATTAATACAAGCATCAGTTAGGATTTAGCTCTCTCCATTGCCTGTGGATAGTTTGGAGAATGCAAAGCTTTATGCTCTTTGCCCTATGTGGCTTTGAAATATCAAAAAGCTTTTCTATCTCCAGCATCCATAAGTGTCTTCATGCCAAGCCTTCAGGCCATGCAAATGTGCCTTGGTATGAGATTAACGATGTGTTTCTCTGGTGGATGGTGACCTAAGTATTGCAGGTGTTTTAACATGACTCTCTCTCCTTTTAATTGTGATCTTTCAGGACCATAGTGGAACCTGGAGAGACGAAGGCACACCTTAGGCATTGTGAGCACGTGGACAGGGCTAAATGTGAGTAGCACATAAGCCCCTGCACTGCTTGGCTTAGCTGCCAGGAATCATTGCCTGGAGCAGGTGTCTTTCATGACATGAGCACAGCTTCTGTGGGCTTGACTCAAGAAAGTTAAAGACAGGAGACAGCTTTACATGTCCTCTGCTATGATCCCGTGTGTGTGAAACTTCTGAAGAGTTTAATACCTCACTGGAAGTTGAATAGGGCTCTGCCTGTAGGAGTAGATTAAAATTTTGGCTCCAGTGCTACTTGATAGGAACCCAGCCAGCTCTCTGCCCTCTTCTGGGAAATCCTTACTAGGGAAGGAGTCTGCAGTTCTTCCCTGTGCATCCCTGTCAGTGACTGGGTAGCACAACACCATCTGGCTGGCTGGGGGCCCTGGCTGGCGGCATGTGAAAGGATAAACAGAAGGTTGGATCAATAACCACATACCTCTTGTATGGTATATCCCCAACACAAGCTACTGCTGCTCTTAGAGCTTTTGACTTTCCAAATTAATTTCCTATTTCTCCATAATGATGATCTTTTAAAAATTGATTTGCACTTGATAATACTTTAAAAATGTTAAATCTCCTTGCTTTCCCCCTTCCCTTTTCTTTTAACAAGAACAATGTCAGGAAGGTCAAGTCTGGGTTTGTTGGAAAGACCTCTGATGCAGCAGGGGTCACACACTGGCTGAGCAGTGCTGCAGTGAAGCTGGGTGGATTAGGACAGTGCAGTTAATGGTTGAAGGTGCCAGTTAATCATTCTGAAGAGAAAAACCTGGTAGCAAAATCCAAATCCCTTTTCCGCCCCCTGCTAAGCATTGAACAGTCTGAAACTCTCTTTTCTCAGTTGATGAGGTTTGATCTGTTTATGGAGTAGCTTCTCTGGCTTTTGGTCTCAAACTGTGATTGTCTGAACTAAGCATAAAATGATCCAAAACCAGAAGTGTGTTCTGTATTTAAAAGGATCCACTGTTGATGCTTACCTCCTTTAGCTATCCATCGTGGAGCTTAAAGAAGACACCTCTCCTCCCCTCTCTCTGCTCCCAGGTTATCTTTAGGCAGATAGCTTACCCTTTACCCAAATGTCTGGCTCCTTTACCAGCCCTGCAGGGAGCCTCTGCCTACCAGATGTGCTTGATCTTGCTCCCAGGGAGATGAGATTGGGTTAGCACCTTCACCTGTTCACTGCTTTGCAGACCTGGGTGATGGCAAACATTCATTAGAAGCCAGATGAACAGGCTCCCCCATCCCCCTCTCTTACCACTTGCTTTTCTGCTGAGGACTGAGCAGTTACTGATGTGCATTATCTCACCAGACGTTTATATGCTTGAGGTCATTTCTGAGGTCTCTTAAGTGTGCCTGTGTTATCCCAAGGGCAGGGATGGATACATCAACAGAGATTTTCTCTTTCAGCACTGTTCTACTCCTGTTGCAGTTGGGCTTTGTGTGTTTTTCAACTTTGTCCAGCACAGAAGTAAGGTAAAACGCTCTTGGCTTAAAAGTGGCTGCTCTGTCTCCTTCCAGTTAGACTGAGGTGCGTTGCTGATTTCAGTCATCTGGGATGCCTGTATACTGTCCCAGTTCCTCCCCAGGGTAATTGTTTCCTAATGCCACCTCTGAATGCCTCGAGATCTCCTGTAGGAATCTCTCTGCTGCATGGATAGGGTTGCTAACCTCCTCAGGGTACTGGCATTGCTGACTTTTAAGGGATTGAGTTCTGCTGTGTAGGGTTTCAGCACTGCTCCCAGGAGAACGTGAGTGTGCTTGTCACAAATGACCTGTTGTAAAATGTCAGCATGCGTTGAAGAAAAATCTTGTACTGCTAGGATCAAGCTCTGCTCCTTGTCTTTTGGCTGCTCCTGCTTCTACTGCTCAGATTTGAGCAACTCCAATGCGATCAGGCATCTTCATG
This sequence comes from Rhagologus leucostigma, assembly GCA_013397725.1. Taxonomy (NCBI): domain Eukaryota; kingdom Metazoa; phylum Chordata; class Aves; order Passeriformes; genus Rhagologus; species Rhagologus leucostigma. The sequence goes on from VZTD01004105.1 coordinate 495,719, forward strand.
GCTTTATTCTCTTTGTTGGAAGCTGCTGGTTATACAGTGGCCAGCACTGATGGGGAGAGTCTGGACATGGCTTAGTGGTAAGGATCTTTGTTCCTGTGTTAGTATACCTGGGAGAAGGAATTGCTACCTTGGGAGAAGGAGCTGCATTCCCCCTGCTTGGCTCATCGAATGAGTTGTCCAGTGCAACTTGAGGCTGCTTCAACACAGTCAGGGAGCCCAGCAGATCAAGGAGCACTCCCAGTTCTTTCTTCCAGCAGAGCTTTGGGGCTGGTAACATTCAGCCAAGAGACAGTGGTATCTAAATTCAACAGTTTGCAAAGCAAGTGGCTGTCTCCAGCCTTTGGAATAGATTATCTGTCAATAAAGAGACAAGGTGGTTGTCCTGATTTGTGGTGGTCAGGGCAGGATGAAATTATCAGGAGGCTTTATGTCCCAGCAGGCCGCCTGCACTGGCTCCCCTGTGGTTGAGTGTGCTGGGAGGGCAGCCAAATGAAAGCTCAGGGAAAAGCTTTTAGCAAGTCCATGAGCTGGGGGTAACAGCTCCAAAAGCCTCCAAGTTCCACTTTAAAAGCGATAAAGATGCTGCTGTTGACTTTCACTGGGACTTGGTTGCTAGGGAGATGATATCCTAAGAGACAGCACAAATGCTTTTGGCTGCTGACAGCTGCAAGTGACCTCTGGCTTCACGAGAGCCCTGCCTGGGGTCAGTGTGTGGGTGCCGGAGCCCACTGGTGCAATCCAGCTTGATGGGTTGTAGTCAAAATTACACCAGTCTCACTGCTTTGAGTTAAAAGGGAGAGGAACTGAGACACCAAATCATGGAGAGAGGTGAACAGACATCCTAAGGAAGCAATTGTTGGGATAGGAAAGGGAGCCCAGACTTCCTGCATCCCAGAGCAGCTTGTCTGTGCATCTCACCAACACCCCAGCCCTTAGCGACCCAGGTCCAAGGCATAGTCTCCTCCCGTCCCTGCCAGGTAGGATACATGCTGGTACCCTCTCTGGGAACATGAGGCAAGAAGTTAAGTGGTTGACCCAAAGCCACTCGTGAAGTGTGTGGCAGCATTTTATGTTATTTTCTTTGGCTTTCAAAGCAGTCTTGCAATTATCTGATAAAAAGTACACAATCTGAAAAAATACTACTCTCGTATTCAATCATTGTTGTCCTCAAAACCCATTTCCCATTTTATATGGATTAAACAGGAAGAGGGATTCAATGTGACCCTACCTGAGGCAGGAGGTGACGTACGAGCTCTCTAATTTAGTCATTTGGGAGGAAGCAGCTGGACCTTCTAATGTGAAATGGTCTTCTTTTTTTTGATCTTCCTTTTTCATGCTGTATCCTCTTAATCTGTGCCTGCTCACGCAAAGGGAACTGGTCCCCAGAAACCACGGGGAAGAGCACGATCATGAGAGGGGCTGACAGCACCATGTGTGTGACATTGTGAGGCTGAATGCTTTCATGTAGCCAGAGCAGACACCTTCTCGCCTGGAGCGTGCTGTGTAAATATTGCATGCAGAAGGGAGAGAGCAGCACAGTAGCACACTGTTTGAAATTGGTGGTGTCTGCTGTTTAATCAGGTAGTGTCAAAGCCAAATACAGTCAAGTTGATGGAAAAAACCCTCCTAGTAACTTTCCTGGGCTTTGGTTCACACCTCTGGAGAAGCTTTATTGAAACTTTTACTGGGAAGTTTGTAATTACTAAGTTTTTTAATATAGTGCATTTTCCTTTGTCTTTACTTTAAAAGCAAAAATTCAGTCTCCAGGATCTGTTTGTTATTCTCTTCTGGGCAGGGACATCATCACATTTGGGGTGGGGAGGAGGGGTAAAGCAAAAGTAAACCAGGTGATTTTCTTTACCTCAAAGGATTTTAAAGTGGAATATCTTTAAGCTTAGTCAGAGCCTTCCCACTTTAGTGCTCTCACTCTTTGCTCCACCTTTGAGATAAATATACAGTAATATTAATAATAGTAATTTACTCCTTCAAGGTCTTATTCACTAGATGTCAGTTATATGGTATTCTCATTGTATGTATTTATAAATATGGGAAGAGGGTTGGAATGCATAAGAGCATTTATTACAAAGCAAGGAGGCTTTTGCACTGAAACGTGCAGACAGACCTGAAAGATTGTGTCTGCACTGGGCTGTCAGGGACAGGCGATGACACACAGGGACAGGCAGGTGGGAGCAGTGAGACAATCTCAACCAGCTGAGCAGGTGATTGTCTTGGCGTAGTGGTAACCCAGGCTACTGTCTGGTGAGCATTTAGTCCTTATTGCAAAAAATGGGCATGAGGAAGGATAACAACCTTCAGATTGCCCTGGGGTGAAGGTAGAGCAAAGAAATACTCTATGCATTGTAGTACCTCTAAGTGCTTGAGTGTGGTGATGGTGTTAATTGGTGCCTTCATGCTTTTTGATTTTGACAAATCTGCTTTTTATTCTGGTTTTCGGAAGGGGAGCTCAATGTATAGGTAACCAACCAAGTCCTTGGACTGGGAGCATTCTACTTTTGTGGGCAGAATACACATCCCCAAATTTGTGTCTCCATCAGAGTACCACATGTTGCACTAGTTTGCCTAAGTGTATTTCTAATTGGTCTTAGTAGACACTGACTGCTCTGGGTGTACCCTGACTTCACAATAAGGCTGTAATTCTGTATTATTATAATGCAACTTCTTTAGTTTGTGAGAGTTGACTCATTGGATAGAATAAAATATTCATAGACTCTAAGTGTCCATAAATGTGTGTGTGGTCCCACACATGCTGTGTTTGAAACCTGACTGGCAATCATAATGTTTTGATACGTCGCTGGCACTGTTTCTCTGACCAATGGGGTGTGTTTTATTTTTCCTATAAACCACGCTGGCTAAACGCAGGGATACACTGGGCTCTGATGCTCTCAGTAGTCAGCAGCATGGTTTTATAGGCTTGATGCAAACTTGTTTACAAGGAAAACACCCCTATCTCTGTTCACAGGGAGAAACATGCCAAATCTCTACTGACCATAGCTGTGTTTAAACAGGAGCTCCACACTGCTATTCTGTCTCTTTTACAGAAGTCTTCCAAGCTGGCTCAGAAATACTGTAAGCGTGGTTCTCCACTGTCCAGGACATGCCTATAAATGCAAACTTTAATGCATGAAGTTCATAAATCACCCAGAAAGGTCTGAACAAACGTCCAGTATGATACACACAGGATATTGTGCAGTGTGGTAGAAGAGCCTTTAACCAGTGTGGCCTTGAGGCTCTCTGGATCTCCATGAGCTCTGCTGCAAAGCCAACAGGATTTACTCACCTTTTATAAAGTGTAAAGATGCAGGTGTTACCTCAGGGCTGACTGCTGGCATCAGTTTTGAAACCCCCAAATTTGGGTCATCTTCCTCTCCCAGCAGGGCCGCCCCTGGGAGCAGAGGCTGTGGGATGGCCAAGGTCAGGTTGTCATCCCGAAACAGGAGCGAGGCCGTTGCTTCCCTGACGGTGCTCAGCCGACACGGGAGTGAATGGGATGACATAAGAGCTACATTCCCCTCTGAGGAAACACACGTCTAGGATGCCAGCCATGTTTGTTGACTCTGAGCCTGTTCCCCATGGGCTTTCCTCCCTGAATTGGAGCCCCAGGGTCTGTGGAAGTATTTGAGGTGAAGCGTGGAGTATGGTCTTTCTGGGAGTAGCCCTTGGCAGTAGGCTACTGGCTGCTGCTGTCTGAGCTCTCTCTGCTGTCTCCGTATTACCTGTCAGGAAAGCTCCCTGGCACAGGTGAAATCTTCTTGCCGAGCATTCTTGTACCCTTGGGGGCTTGATGCAACAGAGAACATCTCAATTACTGCTTTCCTAACTCTGTGAAGATCAGATCTCTAATTGCTCCCTCAGCATCCTGTGAGATTTTCCTACTCTTTGACTAAGGTTGTCTATTATTTATACATTAATTCATGAATGTATTTTTTGTGCCTAGAAGGTTATTCCTGATTTTCCCCTCTCCAGCAGGTGCAAGCCTGCCAGTAAACCCCTCTGACCCCAAGCAAAATACTTTGAAAATCAGTTTCAAGTGTTTTTCAAATTCCATGCCCTGCAAGTGCTTTGCTGCTCTGTCTCTGAGCCAGTATATTTCCTTTGCTTGAAAATTTGAAATTTGAAAATTTGATGCTCTGACACCTGCCTCATCTTAAGCAGCCTGAGCTGAGGGATGGTTTTTCTTGGGATGGATGCTAGAAGAGACAGCTGAGCTCCCGGTCTTCAACAGAATCAGGGCAGCTGGCACAGCCCCTGCTAGTGCCTAAGTGGGAGGCCTGCAGTTTCCCAGAGCTATCACTCCAGCAACTTTCACTGGCATTAAAATCACTTAGAATTTAAAAACAAACAAACAAGGATATGTGAAGTATTTTTCTGGAAGAAAGCCATGGAGAGCAGATTGAGTGCATGCCCCTCCTCCCATCTCCCAGACATGTCACAGGAAGACAGTTCAGCATTTTCCTCAGTGGGATTAAAACAGGCTCTGGAGCTGGCTTCTGGGATGGGACAGAGGAAAGCCAGCAATAGGAAGGAAGCTCCATGTGTGTGTTTTATAAATATATCTGTATCAGGTGAAACTGTCTAGAATCCCTGAAGTAGCACTGATGGTAATATCACTTTTTACTAACAAAAAGGCTGCTTATTTTCTGTTAATAATAAGATACTGTTAGAGAAGAATAAAAAGTGACTGGTTCTAGAGGAACATCCATGCTGGTTTTCCATGTACCAGAAGGTAGCAAGCCTGTACCTTATGCATTTTACAAGCTCTGGATGTACTTAACAAGTTCTTTTTTGACCCTCCCCCCCCCGAATTCAGATGAGTTTTCCTCTAACCTTTCAGCAAAAAGTGTTTTATAAAGACAACCAGGATGTTTTACTCAAAAGGAATCTAGTGCAGTAGCCAGCCTCTGGAATACTCTGCTTGAAGCATATGGAAGAGTCTTTTGACTGTTATTGCTCAAGACGAAATTTTCTGTTTAAACTTTTGCTGCTGTCTTTGTGATTGTAGCAGTCTGTGTCAAAACTCTGGACTGTTTTGGAGAAGCAGCTTTCCACCTGTTTCTGAGCTGGGCAGCTGTAGCTTGCATTTCATCCTTTAATACAGACATCCCCAGTATAAATAGTTCCATTTAAACTAAAAATATTGTCAGTGAATTTTCCATGGGTAACAACCCTTGGAGATTGCAGGCGTGGTCTGTGCAGGAGAGTCCATCTGTCTGTCCTTTAACTTCCCTCTGTCCTCTTGCTGTAAGGACCAGTGGCCTTTTGAACAGCAATGGCAATTTGCTGGTGGCACTGGAGGGTGACTGTGTACGGGTGTGCGAGAGGCACTGCTGTCTTGGAGGAATCTCCTGTTTTGAAAGAACTGAGGTTCTGGCCCAAGGGAGCAGGGTCTGAGGGCTCACAGCTGGGGATGGGAGCAAGGCACTGCTGCTCAGTCCCTTGCCCTCCCTGCTGAGGGTGTTGGCCAGACTGCTTGGCTGTGATGTTGCTGGGTTTTCTACCACCCTTTCAGCTGTAAGACAGTACATTTGCATGTCCTGGTGTTGCCCAGAATGACCCTTGGGGTTGCTGTTTTACAGAATTCTTCTCTTGTTACATTCAGGGAGTGTGCAGGTGTTGGTAGGGATTGGGATTTTGATGTGAGGTCTTTGTTTGTGTACAGACATGTGCTTTGCTTTGTTTTGACTTCTGATTGCTCTGCATGGGAGCAAGAGGAGGGCATGGTCAAAGAAATGAGGTGGAAAGCAGAGGTTTGCAATTGGTTCCATTAGAGCTGATGTCACAGTCCTGGCCAGACCCTAAGAATACTCTTTTATTCTTCCATTTTGTTCCCCTTCTTCTGGCAAGCTCTAACCCTGCCCACAGCATGGGGTTATTTCCCATTGTCTTAATTCTGGAGTTTTAGGTGCTCTGCCAAATGCAGTAGGGCTGGACTGAAGAGCATCTTGTGGGCAATCACCAGATCCTTCCTCTGGGATATGAGGGTCTGTGGAAGCACTGAGAGCATAGCACTGAAGTTTTTACCTCTCCTGAGGAGAGGTGACCCAACACTTTCCCTGTGTGCCAAGGGCTTTTTGGGGGTCTGCCCATCATGTTATCCCTACAGTGATTCTGAGCCATCAGGGACCTGATTCATCTGATAAGAGTGAGATTGTTCTCTACCACGCACTGGCGTTTATGGGGTTCCAGTTATCCTTTGTTGGGATCTTGTGTGGAGCTAAAACTTCTTGGTTGTTGTCTTACTGTGTGTGAGAGGCGTTGGCTGGGTTATGATAAAAACTTTGACTCAGATGAAGGTGAGGGTGCAACTGGCCACATGATTTGGGTCACAGGTGACTTGAAAAGATCCTAAGGAGTCAAATGAAGAAATGATGTCCACTGTTTGTATTTGTAGAAAAAGAGAAACTTTAGTTAGTACTAGCAAAGGACTGACAGTCCAGACCTGATCAAATGTGTGTTTTATCTGCCAGCAGCCTGTCCTGCCTGGCCCTTTATCAGCCTTCTGCATCTGGTTAACATGAGCAGATCTGGGTCAAACTTCTGTTTAAAAAGGCTGATATGTTCCCTACTGCACATTGTGACAGAAAGGGTTAAACAGAAGGCGACGGTGGCTTCAGGCAGTAGCACTGCAGTAAATGCTGAGATGACATGGGAACGCTCTTCAGCTGACGTCCTTGTGAGCCTCTTGGTGACATCAAATTCCTGGACCATTTCCAGTCGAGCTTGGCCTTGCCCCAGTGACAATAGATGTTAATCTGTTGGCTTGTCAAAAAAACGTGTTAGTGGTTTTTTTACAGATCCATTTCCAACCCTCAGATTTCCCTGCTAGTAAACACAGCATTATGTCATTGTTCTACCAGGAGCCAAGCACCAAAGCCAACTTTGCAGTGCTGTCATCAGCAAATGTCCATTCACTTTGGAGCTTTATCTGAGTTCCCAGGCTTTTTTTTCCCCACTGCTGCCCACATTCTGGTCTCCGTGTCCATCAAAAACCTATGATGCTTTATGGGAAACGTGTAGGGTCTAGCAGCTGTGGGTAGGACTTTCCAACGTATTTGTGTCAGATGGGGCTCCTGTACCTGTTTAGCAAAAATGCCTTGGTTTGTAAACCTTGATCTTCTGGTTACGTTAGCAAAGATAAACTCTTGGATCCTACATGTAAAACAAGGTGAAGGGTTTTGCAGCCCAGCCTTGCTTCTAGTTGATAAAATAATAGCCAAGTCATAGCCACAGGCAAGGTCCTGCCCATGCTAGATCCTGTTTGTTTCAAAACACAATAGCTGAGTTCCTACTAGAAAGACTGGTTGTCATATTGCTAACGTTATAAATTAACTTCCATAGCTTTCAGAAACAACACTCACCACAGATCAAATAAAACCATTTATAATATTCTTGTAACTCTTGTTCCTTGTTTTGCTTCTAGACTTACTTCCAGCTGTTTCTGTTAAGGATATAAAAGAAAAGATTTGTAAAGTTACCTTCAGTGGTCAGGATCTAATCTGCTTAAAACAGACAAGCCTCCCATCCCCACCTCTGCTTGGTCTTTCTGGGGCTGGGAACACTCCAATTTTTCTCATACCACGCCTGTCTGAAATCATATCCCACTGAAGTGTAGAAGCAGAGGAAAGAGGAGAGAGACATGCTCATCTGAATGCAGAACATGAATTCTTCTGATACAGGCATGGGTAGATGATGATCAGGTTCAGACTCTTGAGAATAGTGAGGAATTACAGCATTCTCAGGTATGAGGTGGAATAAAATTAAATTTTATTTATGTAATTAGGTTTTTAACACCTTTTTTTTAATTTTTTGAGGAAAATGTATAGAAACTTGGAGGCAAAATAAGGTCCACACTTAAACAGTTGCAATGTACAGAAAAGTTTATTACCAACAGAATGAAAAGTGGAAAATAAGAAAATGATAAGAAATCAAAGCAAACCTTTAAACACCTTTCTTTCCCAATGCCTCCTTCTTTACCACAAACCTTTTACAAGTGAAAACAAAACAAGAACATGCAATTTTTGGTCAGAGTTGCACTTTAAGAGTCTTTCTATGCTTAAGGAAAAGAGGTTCTTCCGCGGTGCCATAGAATTTTCACAGCTTTACAGTCTGCCCGGTCCTGTTGAAGTGAAAAAAGGTATCTCTCCCATGAATTTTTCGCAGTCTTCCCACACTGTCAAGTTATGGACCACAGGAGAAAATGGTGTTTTAGTCTTTTAAGGATGAGTTATCTCAGCCTGAAAGCAAAGGTTCTCTGCTTCGAATCTCTAACAGCTTCTCACAACTTCTATGTGGCCTGGCGTGGGCCTTTCTTTAAAGTCACAGGCTGCACAAGAATTTTCCATCTCCCCAAGTTTTTCCAAATGGTTTAAAGTCCTTTCCACGGCTTTGCAAGAAGCATTTTTAAGCTCCGCGCCAAAAAGCGCGGCAGCCCTCTTTTCCCATCACCATCTAGCTGCCTTCCACGTGGTCTCACCTCTTCCCTTCTGTTTCTGACCTTGGGGTTGCCATGCTGAGCTCCGTCCCATGTGACTTTACTTTTCTCTTCCTTCCTCACTGGCTTGAAAGAAAAGGTGTCTTTGTCGGCAGCGGTGTGTGGTGTTTCTTCAGCTTTAGTGAGAGCTGTGCTGGATGAAAAGGTGTCCTGCCAGCCCTGCTGGCTCCGTGCGGGGTCTCTGTGGCCTCAGATCATCTCGGCCATGTGGCCTCGGTCACACACTGCCTGCAGAGCGGGAACAGCTCTCCCCTGGGAGGGGAGGGCCGGCCCCGCGCCTCTGCCGCACCGAGGGGTCGAGGTGGGACCTGGGCCAGACCTGGGCCCGGGCCCAGGGCCCTCCGCCTTCGGCCACCCCTTGGCCCTTGAGGCAAGAAACAGAGAGAAATCTCCTGCTCTTGCACGGGCGTTTTATATGCAAAACTGCAAAAGCGCAATTGGCCCAAAAGCCTGTCAATCAACTCAGGTTCAATCTATTACACAAGTGATACTAAGACTGAAAGGACAAGTGGTTCAAACAAAGAATTGACAAATTTCTGGGGTAAAGACTGCTATTAAACACAGCAGTCAAGTTATATGTTTGGGTCATAGAGTTTGTTACCTGCCAGCTGCTTAAAACTAAGCACACTGAGTTCTCTGTGCTGCTGTTAAGCAGTTACCATCTAGGTTTATTAAAAACAGGATGCTGAGCTTAGATGCAGCTTCATTCTGCCCAACCTGTGTCTTCTGATGCTTTCCCAGATGTCCCTTAGGTGCATGGCAGTAGCTCAGGCTGCTGAGCCTTGCTGTATGTTGTTCATAGCAGTGAGAGCTGTTGAGGCTTGACCAGATGAAGTCAGGAGGCACAGTGAATGCTGTGAGGAAGCCCTTCCCATCATCACTTCCAGCTCCCTGCCCTGCTCCATACACCTCTTTTTGGATCCCATCATGTTTATGGGCTAGTGTTGCACATCTGAGCCTTGGCAGATTGCTTTCTGTTTTCCAGTCTTGGGTCAAGTGGCAGTTTATTTTGTTAGAGATACCACGTCTGGTATTACTATTAATATATATTCAGGCTTTGTACTTATCTAATGCCTTTCATCCAAGGGTCCCCCAACACTCTGTACATCAGCACCTCTTTGCAAGGTAGGCAGATCAGACAGGGAGAGCATTGTGCTTACAGCAGTGTGTCTGTCTCCTGCAGAAGTGCCTTCTCAAAGCTGTCATGAGACTAGTGGATAATATGGACTGATAGAAAAAAGTGTGTCTTTTACGACTGAAAGTACTGAGTGGGTCATGGAACTGTAGAATGCAGACCTGGGACAGATCTAGGTCATTAATGCTGTACAAGCATATTGCATTCCCACATAAGAACCTTCAGGATGGTTGGGTTGGCTCGATTGGAAGCTTCCAATTTCTTCTGATGGTTAACGACTTCCAGTGCAGACCTTTTATTATTCACAAGCATCCTGTTCTCACACCAGTTTTGTCCTTTTGCATAAACAGGTTTCTTCACTCTGTTTGATTCCACCTCCTGTCTCACTTCTCTCTGCTACTTTGTACAGAATATCCATGTTCCTTCTTAGCCTTCATTCTGTCAAGCTGCTCTGGCCTCCACCCTCAAAGATAGAGAACAGCTTTTCCTGCCTCACTTCTTGCAGTCGCTGCAGACTGAATACAAGTGAGCTGGTTAGCCCAGGCACTGACAACAGTTCAGTGTGGGCAACCCAGCATGTGGTGGGTTACTCTGCACTGCTGGGCACAGCCTTGCTCATGTTGGCAGGGGCCAGATGCAGCTGCCAAGAGTAAGTTTGACTTTGATGGGGTGGTTTTCCAGATGTAGCGAGGTGTGATTTGGAGTAGATGGGCTCCTGGGCCTGTCCTGTCCCTGATCTGTGTGCTATGTCAGCATGGGGGAGGATGCCTGTGCCTTGTGGTTCTTTCACAGTTTAAATTTCCTCCCTTCAGGGAGTTTCAGAGCTAGTCCCAAAGCCTTGCAAGTGACACTCCACTTACAAAAGCAGAGAAGAGAAACTGTGGCTGTTTATGTTCTCACGTTAGCTTTAATGAAGGTAATTTTAAGCAGATGGTGTCTATTTAATATTCTGATAGCACCGATAAACTAGTTTTCAGCAGGTCTTGGGAATGGAGTGGGAGAGAAGGGCATGGTTTTGGAGGGCAGCAGCTTGCCTGATAATACTCCTGGCAGGGTTGCTGGAGCACTTGGGTGAAGCCACCTCTCACTTGGACAACCTCTGCACGTCCTGCTTGGGCGAGAGGAGAGGTGGCCTGTGGTTTCTGTCTGAGCTTCAACAACAGTAAATAATTCCAGATTGACGCTGTGGAAGCGTGCTGTTTTTGTGATGGGACGGCAAGGGGGGAGCCAAACATAACAAGAGTTTCTCAGTGCTTGGGGAAGGGAGCCAGGGTCACATTTGGAGCTTGTAGTGTTGGCAGACACAGAAACGATGTGCCACATCTTAACGTGTATCGGTGGAGATAGCTGGGGCGATTATCAGCAAGCTCCTTTGTAGGCTGGTTTGTGATGCTGATGATCCAAAACTGATGCTGGGATGTTTCACACAAACACACTTTCTTTCCAGCTTCCATATCTGCTATTTTTTAATATTTTTGGCATTTGTCTCTGGGGTAAAGAAAAGGCCATAGCAACCCCTGGGATTTCAATCCTCGTGAGTCTTAGTTGTGAGCTTACAGATCTACTGCCATTAAAATTACTGTCACTTGGAGTTGTCCCCTCTACAAAGCTGGGTGCTGACTCTGTTCCAAAGTACTGAGTTCCTTGTCCAAAGCTGTCCTTGACCCTGGCTGTTTTGGGCAGCTACCCTCCCGGCTGGTGTCTGTCCATCCCCCTGTGCTGGGGAACATTCCCAGGACCTGACACGAAGATTGCTCAGTGTTCTCTCTGGCACACTCAGTGCCTGTTTTTTTAACAAATCAGCCCTACAAGATGTGTCAGTGAACTAAGGAGGCTTTAGGATGGCTGCAGCCTATTTCATCAAAGCAGGCTGAGACTCATTTGCCCTTCAGATGCTGAACTCTGTCTTAGAGGCTATTTTCTTTGGGAGACCCAAGAGAAGAACATGGTCCCATATGTTTTAAGGCAGTTTTCACACTGAGCTCTGTGGTCTGTTTCAGAAGCACTGGTAGAAGTAACACAGGCTTTCTTGGACTTAAACTCACTCTTCAGTGGATGAAAAATGTGCAGAGACCACTTGTTAAAAATGATAGTTGGTATCTTTACACTTCTCCACAAATGGCAGTGAAACTACAGAAGTACTTTGGAGCCTGTGCTTGCTGTGACAGTGTCACCAATAGGTAACAGTGTGGGGGATCATGAGGGAAGCTCTTACAAACCATCTTTCTGCATTGAGGGGGACAGCTGAGCTGGGATAGTGATGATTGTTCGGTGGCAGGTCCTTTGTTAAGTTTCTGTCTAAAGGTTTCATGTGTAGAGAGACTAAAAATGGGTAGTGGGGAGGAACAAGGGCTGGTGAGAGTGCAGTGATGCTTTGTGCTTCCAGCTAACTGCTTCTCCAAGGCTCGTGAAACACCCCTACACCCCTGGTGAAACTCATACACTCCTGCATGGAAACGGTGTGGATCTTATGGGAGGATTTTTATTCCTGTGAGGTGGGAGACTTCACTTGCCTGTTGTCACTGAGCAGGTCTTAGGAAAGAACAGCCCCAAAAGAATGGATTTGGGATTTTTGGGGGGGTTTGTAGGTCTGAGACTGTTTTATCAGGGGATGGTGAGTACCTGTGTGTTGGAAACTGCACTGTTTCTGGAACTTTTTGAGCTGCCCATGCCAGCATCCCTTCAGCTGGTCCTGGCCAGTGTCAGGTGTGACTCTGGTTTTCCACTGCTGCTCTGACTGCTTGAATATGTTCTGGGGCAAGAAAGAACAAGGATTGTCCTTAGTAGAGTTTTAGGTGATTGCTGAACACATCAAGGAGCTCATCACTTTAGCTGCTGGCCTGAGGAACTGGGGCCAGCACTCCCCACTGACCAGTCAGGAGGCAAAAAAGCATCTCCTGGGCAGTTGCATGGTTGGGACCCTTGAGTGTAGAATGAGCCATGTTGTGTCCGGTGCAGCTACAAGCACCTGGGTCGAACAGCAGATGCCTGGCTCCGTCTCCAGCCTCCCCAGAGCTGTTGTGTCTGTGAAGGCACAGAAGCAAATTGTAAAGTAGGAAGGTGGGACAGCGTTAATGATAACATGCCTGAGATACTGGGCCCATTTCCTGAGGTCACGTTGCCTCACTGGCAGATGGGGATTAGCAGGAGGAGTTGGGCTGGGGGGATTGCCAACAGCTGTCACTCATCTTAGATAAAGAGAGGCTAACACTCAGCAGTGCTACTCTGGCTATAAAATACTTACTAGACTTTTTGTTACTCTAATGCTTAAAGATTGTACAAAGGGGATTAAAATTAAGAACATTTATTACAAAACTCTTTCCTCTGAAGTTTTTTCTCTGATGTGATTTTTCAAAAATTGGTTAGTTCTCTTTCACTGGGAGTGTGCAGCTGAGGAAGGAAACCAGTTGACTCTCACCAGGTAACTCTGCCACATCTGAATTCCTGCTTGTTTCCATGGAGGTTTGCTGAGCAGAGGAATTGAGGTTCCTCATGCTTGAGCAGTGAACTATAATAATGATTTTGACTCTACATGCTCAAAACTGATCTTGCAAAGAGATGCTGTTGCCAAAATTGCAGGGGCAGGATTTGGTCTCCCTTTGATCTCCGTTTAAATCTCATGGGCCATTTACTGCAACTTAATAAGTAACAGTGCATGAGTAGTGGGGTGCTCACCCTGCCTCGAACTCAGTCTCCTCAAATACATGGTGGAGCAAACTTGCTTTCTTTGTAGATAAACTGAGTCAAATGGTCTTGCAGTGCAGGTCAAGGTTTATGCAAAGATGCCAAGAATTAACTAATGCATGTAATAAGGTAAATAATAGCACTTTGGTAAAGTGTGTGATCAATGTTTTGTGGTTTAGTGAGCCAACTGAAGTGGCTTCAGGGATTGGGAACTTTTGGTTGCATCTCTTCAGTGTGGTTTGATGTTTGCTCAATATTAAATGATTCATCTGGTGAAGTAAGGGTGAATCAAAGGCCTCTTTTGCAACTCCCACTGCTTCACTGTTTTTCGTGGTGGAGAAATCTTTTCATTTCTGCCCTGGTTTAATAGATCTTTGTAAAGAAACATGCTAATGATGATTCTGGCCATGGATTGCTAAGGATTTGCCAGCAAGAGAGTCTGTTATCACAACGTGAGATGCCTCCCTCTCTCAAATTACGTCTTCTAATTTGATTTATTTTGAGCATCTTTGTATTTCTACAATCTGTAGTTTTATTATCCTGTGTTAGTTGCTGTTGTCTTAGACTGTAAGAGTTTTCCTTCACGCTGGCAGGAGGAGAAACAGGATATAAAAACTATTATCATTACTGTTGCTGAAAATAGGCCAAATTTCCAACACACTAAGTGTCTTTCAGTCTTATTTACAGATACAGTAATATTCCTTAGGATGCCCTAAAACTCCTCTAGTGAAATATATCGTTAACCCACTAGAAATGTAATTTCCTAATACATATGAATTTTAAAATCAGAATTCAGCTGCATGCTTAGCATTCCCCAGGGAGCACAAACCCCTGATGATGGAAATTACTTGGGCTGTCCTGTGCTGGGAGAGAGTTGTACGTGTAGGGGCAAGAAACTGAAGTTGCTGCAGCAACTGTTCCTGACATTTTTGCAGAATGCACTGGCTCAGTTTCTCCTGGGCTCTCAGCTGGCCTTGCAGCCGTGAGGGCTTCTTTGGCACATCCCAGCTCCTGGGTGGCTCAGCTGTCAGGGAACAGCACCGAGACAGAGAGTAGCCCCTTACTGGCACTGTGAATGTAGGGGGCTGTCCCGGCAACAAAATTCCATCTGTTTTTATTTTTGGAAACTGGCTGGATAGAATTCTGCTCTGTGAAGTGCTAAATTAGAGAATGAAACTGTGGCTGAGGGGTGTGTGTGTCTCTTCTGCTCCCGGCAAGGGGGACAGTGGAGGGCTGTGGCCTTGTCTGCCCACCATTCCTCTAAGGGCAAGATGAATGTGGCTCACCCCCAGGCAGTGCCTTTCCCTGCCTCCCACTGGCTTGGCTGGCATTAATGCTGATCCCTGCCTTTCTCCACTCTTTGGACCCCGCTGGAGAAAGGCCAAGTAGAGCATGGAAGGCCTCTGTCACTTGGGCAGGAGTCTGGGCTGGCTTTTGGGGTGCCCTCAGACTGGGTCTGTCTCTGCAGCACCCTAATATGGGATAGAAAGGTTCTTTCGAATATGGAAGTGAGCAACTTTTGGAAGCTGCTCTGCAGTGGGGCAAATACAAGGACAAAGAAGAAGGTATCGAATGTCCGTAGAAATGGGTCCAAAATTCTGCTAGAGAGGGGGCTAGAGACAGCTGCATCTCTAAGCTGTTGTCCAGAGCTTGCTGGTTGCTAACAGAGCTCAGGTGGGTGGTGAAGGAGTGCAGGAGAGGATCTTGGTCTAAGCCACAAAGCCATGACAGCCCTGCCCCTCTGCAGGGCAGTAACACCCAGCAAAGGCCACTTGCACTGCACCACTAAAGCAATGGCTGTGAAGGGCCTCTGCTGAAGTTTTGTGGGCATTGTAAGCTGTTTCCTTTGTTCCACTCCTCCCTAACTTGATTTAGGCATTCTCTAACCTGGGGAGCATTGCCCCATGGATCCTGACTCCAGCCAAAGTGCTGCTGATGCACTTTAACCCTTTAATTTTGTTGTTCTAGTTCAACCTCAATTAAGCTTGCATTTCTTGAGAGTGGGGGTGTTTGGGAAGGTGTTTGTGTCCCTGTTCTTTCCCATGTGGTGGTGGTATGAGTGGCTTCAGGTTGTTACTGCATATCTTGGGGGCACGGTGTACATCACCAGAGGACCAGATGGGCTTGGGTCCCAGAGCCAGTCAGGCTCCTGGTGTGTAGGGTGACAGTGCTGCTGAGCCAGGGGCAGCCCTGATCCTCTTCCCTGCATCCTCTTTGTCTTGATGCTTCTCTGAGACTGTGGTTAGCCAATTTGTGGAGCCAAAAGAGTCCCAAATTATTTCCTTTTTTGGAAGAGAAGCTCTGATGTCGGTTGGTGGAAGCCAGGAGCTGTGGTCAGGGATGCTATCCTGTGCTGGGGTAAAGTGTCATCTCTTCCAGCTACTCCCAACCACAGGTCCCATCCTCCCGCAGATCCTCCCTCCTCCCAAACCAGTGGGGATTAACTAGAGCCCATTTCCTGTAGGGTTTTCCTCTTCTGTACTTTCAAGGGGTGGCACACCTGGTCCTTCTGGCAGATGCGTGGTGGTGGTAACCACAGGAGGGAAGGGGCAGCACTGGGCCGTGGTGAGCAGTGACCAGCTGCCTCCCACATCTGCCCAGCTGCAGCTCGAAGCACGTCTGACCCCCTCAGCTGGGCAGTGGTTGTGCCTCTGACTCGCCAGTCTCCATGACACACACGATGTTCAAAGTGCCTCTGCACAGAGGAAGTAGTTTAATCATAGCTTTGCTCACTGTTTCAGCAAATTCAACCAGAGTCTGCATTGTTAAGTGTAAATGTCACACACGCAAATATAAAAACATCTGGTTTCAAGTGAAAAGAGTGAGGAAATGGGTGTTGTGCCTAAAGTAAAGTCTGCATCCTGAAGTCACTCCGCCGCAGCTAGGTTTTGTTTAGATAGATTCAATGTAACCTGTAATATCAAGACTCAGATTGTACATGGAGAATTAGAGCAAAGGCTGAGTTTTTGCCATAACCCTGAACTTTCTGCCCAGGTCATAAGCATTTTGGAGACATTTTTCCTGTCTCTGAACATCTTTTTAGCAAGTTGTCCTTCATGCTTCACTACCTCTTTGGTGCACAGCCTGATGGGCATATCCTTATTGACTTCAGATTCAGATTTACAGTTAGGCCAAATTGAATCACAGCCCACACTGAATGGGGCCCATTTATTAAGGAAAGACCTTCTAACTGCAGGCAGCTGTAGAAAGCTGCTGTCCCAGTGCTCATGGCCAGCTGCCTCTCGAGGAATTCAGTGCCATGTATGTGTAGCTGGGTCATCCTCCAAATTTTCCTGTTACTGGAGCACCGTGTGAAGGAACGTGCAAATATATTTTCTATAGATCGCTGCAACTCTCGCAAAACTCCATCCTGTTCTTGGCAGCTTTCAAAACTGTTTGCTTGCTCCAGATTTTTGGCCGTCTTTGGTGTCTGTGGGAAGTGGAGAGAGTTTTTGATTGTGCGTTCTGTGTAACAGTGGATATGCTGTCACGCTCTGCAAAGGATTAATGTCATTTTCATATGGCCTAGAAATTTTAACTTTGAAAACTAAAATGAGAAACAAGTAAACTTCATTTTCATGCCTTTAGGACAAGAAAGTTTTGGGTGCTTGCATCTTTCTTGTTAGAAACGATTTGATATCACTTTAAAGGATGCTGGACACGTACACCGATTACGTATTTATCTTTTAGATAGAAGCCTTGCACTGCCCTGCAGGCCTTTTAAACTCAGCATTAGTTTGAAAACACAATATATGAAGCCCTATCAGTGCAGCCTATCAGGATAACTAAATATTATGCATGGAGCAAAATATTTCCCTTTCATTATGAAAATAAGTGTTCTCTGCAGTGTTATGCTTCAAGCGTGTTGTTCGAAAGATGTGATCAAGACATCAAAGAGAGGAAAACGATTAAGATAGCAGGAACTGAACCAGCTGCCTTTCCTTTGGTAATTAACAGACCATCTCATGCATTACCCTGCTGAAATTGCAAACTTTCTTTTTTCCCCCGAGAGCTGTGTTCTGAAGTGGGAGTCATTTTACTGCTTTTAAAATGAGCTGTTTAATTTTACAGTCAGAGTAAGACTTAGAAAGAAGCAGGAGTCAGCTGCAGCACTGTGCTATAACCTGGCTCTTCAATCGTCAGAACAATTCTGAGGGTCAGTACTATTTTCTCCTCTGTTTTGGATGGGACAAGTTGATCGGTGCTCTCGATCCATCTGACGTGGCTGAGGTGTGCATGCAGGTTTGTCCCACTGGAGGGTCTGAGTCTCTGTGAGAGACGCCTGGTGCCAAAAGTATGATTGCAGATCTCACCTGGCAGTCCCCACACACTCCCTGGTTAAGAGAGCTGAGCTGTCAGAGATGCTGACCCGCCCTGAGGTGGTTCTCAGTGTAGCTGCAGTGCAAAGGTGTCTGCCTGGGAGCCACTTCTTTATAGCTTGGCTTCTTCTGCACTGCATCTGCTACAAACTCCATGGCTGTGGTCCAAGAGGCAAGAAAAGAAAGTAAGTGCAAGTCTTGCATGGACAGTAATTCAGTGCCTCCCTCAAGTTTGGAGGTCTCTGCCTTGGCACATTCGTGGGGTGACCTTAAGCAGCTTTTTGGACTCTCACATCTCATTTTGTGAATGCTAAGTGTTAAAAATCATCATAGTAAAATGAGAAAAAACAATCTGCTTCCAATTTTTTTAACTTTTTTTTTTTCTCTGTACTTTTTTTCTTTAAAGAGGGTGGGTCTGTGCCATCACAGGACTTTGTGCAGGTGTGCTGGAGCTGCCTGTAGCCCTTGGTTTATGTAGCTGGGACAGCACAGAGCTTGGGGTATTTACTTAATTTCTCATCCTGGATGTTGGGGTTGCACTGCAGTATCTACCCTGCCCCTTCAAAGCCAGCTTGGATCTGGCTGTCTGTCACTGAATGTCAGGGCTGTCTGTCCCCATGCTATGTCATTAAGGTATTACAGTCCTTCTTTCTCCATAGACCATACAAACTGGTCTATGGAGCCAGAACTCTGTGCTCAAAGCCTGCAGTGGGGCTGGCAACCCAAAATATGTTGGCTTTTTCAGAGTTTGGTCTGCTATGGACACATGAAACTGGCTCAAAACCAATGTCTTTGGTTTGCTCATGTCTGCCCTTAAGATAGGAGCAGCATCATCTCCTCCAGGCAGCAAGGAGAACAACCTGAAGATGGGGTTGCATGGAAGAGCTCATCTGCTTTGAAATTTCAGCCCCTTGAAGTGAGGAATATTTGAACTGCAGCTTCAGTGAGAGCAGTTTCTCAGGGGAAAGAGCTGTGGTGAAACATCTCTCACGGCAACTCAGGTATCGGGAGACATGGCTTGTGTCCTCACCCTTGCAGCAGACTGCTGTTGGCAAATCAATCATCGTCTGAGGTTTTTCTCTCCCCTTTTATTTCCTATCTCTTTAAAATCAGACTTTCAGAATTACCTTAATGAAGACCATGGTGGCCACTGGTGTTTCTAAGCTTGATGCAACCTGTTGTCTTTTCCTTGTTTTTTCCCTACTTCAGTTTTGGGGGATATAGGGAAGTTTTTCCATCTCTGTCAATGTTTTCAGCTTAGCAAATGGCAGGTGCCTCCATAGGGTGGTACAAGTGATGTGTGCAGTCACAAGGAGAGACAGTACTTGCAAGTTTAGTTCTGTTCCTTGCCCAGCTGTCCTTGACTGGGGATGTGACACCGGGGTTCTGGAGTCACGTGTTACAGCAGCCTGGGGATTTAGATGAAGTATATTTGAAGTATATTCTGGGGTAAGGCTACACCTCCTTTTTGGAGTGTGGTCAGACCTTGCTCTTCCTGATACCAGGTTCAGATAAGGCAGAAGGTCTTGGTGGTTTTTTTTCTTAATTGCTTCATCAGACAAGTTGTATCTATAAACAAGAAATTATTGCATATGCTGTTTGTGGCAGGTTGTTGATTTATTCCTGGAAAAAAGTTCCTCTTTGCATTTTCTTCCCCCAGATTGCTCTCTGCTTTTATGCAGGGGCGTGATACAACCCCATCATCTCTCACAGAGACACACTGCATCAGAAGAGGCATATTATTGTATGATGTTCTTTGAGTCTGGCCCCAGCCAAGCCTCGCAGGTCAGACAGTGTCAGGAAGGAGGGAAGACAACACCGTTAACTCTTTAAAAATCTGATGAAGGGGGCAGATAGATCAAAAGAAAAATTTGAGTGGGAGCTAAGACTGCTTGGGGGAGCTAGAAATTCTTCTTTAATCAAAACTGCAGCTTGCCTGGGGCAGTCTAGAAGTGATGTTTGGTGCCATCTCGCTGTGTTTTTGGGGCTGAGTTGCAGCCCCAAATCCATCCAGCCTTGATGATGGAGAGAGGTGTGTGGGAGTAGAGCATGCTCAGCGCTTTGTAGGATGAGAGCTTTTTGTCAGCTTGTGTGAAATAAAGTTAGAGCTTAGGGACAGAAGTGATGGGTGGTAAACAGCTTGAACAAGGGAGACCAGACTTTTCTCTTTCTCTTCACAGTTATTTCCTCCCTCAGTGCTTTCCACCAGCTGTAATTTTGTCATTGTGTGCAAATTGGTCACAGTGACATGTACTTATCAAAAACCTCCATTGTGCATATGTAGTCCCCAAATTGTCCTTAATTCCTGTTGTAAGAGAGCTTCTGTCCACAACTGAAGCAACTGGCTAGAAAAGTGTATTTTAAATTTTTCTTTTAGTGAAATAACACAGACTTGTGAACTATCAGTGCAGTTAATGCTCAATAAAAAAGGATGTTTTTCCTGCTGAAAGAGAGGTGGAAAAAGGCTTTTATTTGAATTTTCATCCTCTGGAATAAAATACTGCATCTTGTGCAGAAACTAAAACCACTGTTGAAAAATGCTGAATGCCATAAATGAGTAATTTTATTTAGTTAAAAAGCTCTTTTGAAAGGGAATCACTCCCAGTTTTGCCCTAGAAAAGAAGAAATTATCTCTATGTGTAACATAAAAGGGAGCTTAACCAATGGACAAAATAACCAAGCCATCCAGTGTTTAAAGCAAACAACCCAAGCTTTAAGCTTCCCTCTGATCTTTTATATTAAAATTCACTCTTGGAGATGATTCTATAGGGAAGCCTCCTGTCTCCTTGGGTAAAATAAATTTAGCTGGGAGTTAGGTCTCTCTTTGGTGCCCTGGCTCTGTGGCCACGCAGAAGGAGGCTGCAATGAGGGGATGTGGCACCATGTCCTGCTGGACCTGTTCAGACCTGGTATCATGCTGCCAGGCAGCAGGGGACATGCCACCACTCCAGTGCCCCATCCCTCTCCCGTCTCAAGTGCCTGTCACTGCTGCCTCCTGCCTTATCAGGACAAAGGTGAGGGAGGCACAGAGTACTGATACCCACAGGGTGAGAAGGTGTCTCTGATGGGTTTGAGTTCCAGGCATTTCAGCTCAGAGCTGCTGCAAACCCTTTGTTCTCTGAGCTGAGCAGTGCCAGCAAGTAGCACCCCAGGTGTATAACCATCTTGTAACTCTGGAGTGACCATGCTGGCTTTTGGGAAACCAGCCACAGTCTAAGCAGGGCTCCCAAGTGGCTCGTTCAAGCCTCAGCTGCTGGCAGTCACGGAGACAGTTTCCGTGGGCTGAGATCTGCTCTGCAATGAATTCCCTTTCTCAACATACAGTTTCTGATGAAGCGTGAAAGGACCCCTTGGTCTTTCCGACTCTCTGATGCAGCTCCTTCTGTTAAATCCCTCAGTACAAGTTGGCTGATTCCTTATTCTGAATAAATTAAAAATATCTAGTCCTCCTCATAAGAAGTTGAGGTCTACTCAGAAGGGAACCCTGCTCTTCTCCTGATGCTTGCAGGCTTCACCTGTGAGCTTGTTGTACCATTAGTGCCTAATGCAGGGATATTTGGAAATATTACACTGCTGAGGGGGAGCAGTCCTGACGGGCAGTGTCTGCATTAGAGGACTGAAATAGCGACGAGGGAAGGGCCTGGACAGTGTGCTCAGGTGGGTGATGTTCGTGACTCGAGACAGCTGCAGGCTCTGCTGGTGCTTGTTGGTGGGGATGGTTTAGAGCTTTTGCACAAAGCCCTCCCCACCTGAACGGGCTGAAGGAGAGGAATTTGGCACGCGGGTTTCAGGCATGACTGCTGTCTGTGTAGGAAAACAGACTTGTTTTAAGTGCCTGTGATCAGAGGATCCTGTTCAGACCTGGTATCATGCTATTCACTTCAGCTGGTTACTAATCCCGGCGCTGAGTTTGACCCTTAAGCTTTTTGTTTTTATCATGTGCTTTGATACAGTCATAAAAATACTGACTGGCTGGCAGAGCTCCAGGGCTTGGCTTTATATTTGAGCAACTGCGAAACGAATGTGCTTAACATGGTTTTATGCTTCAGGATATTGTCCTTTCCTCCTGCCCACTCCCCCCAACCCCCCCCCAAGATTATTTTAAAGCTCACGTTCCTTGTTCTGGGAACAACTATGTTGCCCTCTGCACGTTGTGCAGGGCAAGTTCATCCCAGTATTGCCTTTGCTCTGGGCCTCAAACCTGGGTCTATGGAAACACAGGACTTCAGTGGAAATACTGCCTCAGGCACCATGGGAGAGGAGATGGAGCTGGAGGTGGGCTGGGGCCTGGGAGGCCCTCCTTCCCCGTGATGCTGAAGCCTGTGCTCTCTCCCCACCAGACGTGCCTGGTGTTTGAACTTTCTGAAGCATTTGGTGCTGGGATATCCCATCCCCGCTGGGCTGGGGGCTGTGTGTGTCTGTGTGCCTGCACACGGAGCGAGACGAGAAGAGTTCCAGGAGAAAATCCCTGTGCGTGACTGAGCTGCTGTGCCCCCATGCCAGCGAGTCAGCAGGCTTTTTATATCCCGTAGGAATATCCCATAGGATTTGAGTGTGCCACAGTCTCCAGTGCCCTGGAGAGACTCCAGGGAGTTTATTCTACTGCTGGGAGGGGCAGCTTTTGTCGCATGGAGTGCACTGCACTGCTGCATTTCAGCAACGTGCCCCCTGCGTTAGTTGTGAATTTAAATATAAATGTGCCCTTGATTCTTGCTTCACAAAGCTGTTCCCTCTTCATTTCTGTGAAAAACTGCCTTCCTACTCCTGAATTTTAATCTCTGCTCTACAGTGCCCCTAAAATAGATTTTATCTAGGTTTAACTAGACCTTCCCTTACCATGCTGCCTTCCCTATGGGCTGCAGAGCAGTTCAGTCTCCAGGTACTGCATCCAGATTATATCTTCAGTTACTGATAGAGAAATGGAAGGAATATACTTTTTTTTTGCTTTGTATAGGGAAAATACAGCTACTGCTGTATTCCTGCCAAAGGGCAATTCCTTCATTGCAGAGGGACATTGCACCTTGTAAGAGCAAACTTACCTGTGCTGACGTGGATAGACAGGACTACTCCTTGAAGGCAAGTACCCAAGAGAGCATCTTGGCACTTCCTAAGCCAAGGTAGGACATAAAGTTGAGTCAGATGTTACTGACTGTGGGAATACATCATTCCCTAGAGCAGGCAGCTCCCCAGCATGCTCCCAGTAGACTTCTGCTTGTTCTGCTATCCAGGGTGAGGAGCTGAGATGGAGACCTCAGTCCTGGTCCTTCTCAGGCAGTGCATAAACAGCTGCTCGGCAGCGACTGAACCCTCTTGGATTCTGCCTGCAGTGTCTGTTTTGTTCCAAGTGCTGCTAATAATTAGTCAAATAAAACGATTACTAGGAAAAGGAATTTGGTTTATCGGAAGAATGTTCCAGGAGGGTTTTATAGCTCTGGAATAGTATCTTGCCAATCAAATAAGTATCACAGAGTGAAGAGAAACACAGTAGCCAGCTTGGCAGTCAGTAGGCCAGCACCGTCTGTAGCACAAGGCTTGAAATAAACTTGGTATGAAAATGCATTATTTTATAGCCACGTTGCTCATTTTTCCTGGGAAAAAACCTTGCCTCCAAAAAGTTTTTTCTTCTGTCTTATGTCTGGCACTGTCAAGTTTACCTGTCCCAGCTGTGTGTGCAGGTGCTGGTATTTTTGAGCTTGTGAATTCCCTCTGCATTTCACCTCCTTGTTTCATGGGTTTGTAAGACCGAAGCACAAGATTTTCTCAAAGAGTTCTTCTTCTTTTGTTAGAAAAGCCTCTCCCATTCCCCTCACCTCCAGATTTGAGCCAGTGACAAGGTTGAGTTGGTTCTTGGGTTGGAGCTTCCAAACAAGGCTCCATTTCAGTTGTGTAGCTTCAATTCAGTTTTCCTCTGGAAACACTGTGGTTCTTTTTAAGACTGTGTTCTCATGTTTGGGAAACAACTCTTTAATGTTTCACAGTTCAGACTGCGCTTCTCACGAGCTCCATCCTCACATCAATCCCACTGGCATCAGTGGCCCTTGGCCCTGTGCTCACTTGAGGGTAGGAACAAGTCTTTATGCTGTTTGTCTTGGTCTGAGTCCTACCTGGTTTTGTTGTGAGGAATTTGGTTTGCTGGAGCTGTGATAGATATCCAAGCCCATATCCACGGTTCCTTCTGGTGAAAAGATGGTTTCTTGGCAGCTGAAAAAAATCACAAGAACATGAAGTTAGAAGAGAATTTCAGCTCGTGTCAACCTAAAAACAGGAGAGGCTGCACAAATATTTTCCACTGTTACCATGTTTGTTGCCTGCTAGGACAGAACAGTTGCTGGGAGCACAAGAGCTGCATCCCTCATGCTGTGCCACTGGAATCAGCTTTTGCTTCACCAGAGCAGTCCTGAAATTGCTTTCCTAAAGGGGTCACAAAGGTACATGCGAGAGCCTGGACGTGGAAGAAGTTTGCTTGAGTTAGTTTTAGGAACAGATCTACAGACTGTTTCTATAGATAGGTATGTCCACTCTGAGACACTTGTTTCTGGAGGGTTTTTCTATGGGAGATAAGAGAGATGCTTTACCTTCTTAAAGGGGATTGTAGGGGCATTGCAATCTGTCACTGTCAGCTGCTGATTTTTATGCGGCAGTGACAGGAATGGTATTTCCATCCCCTTCCCAGCTACAGGCTGATTATAGCAACTGTGTTTCTCCATGGGAGAAGGGAGAAGGGAATACGAGTCCAACCAACTTGTTGGAAAAACGTTAGGAGCCATGCATTAACTGACTGCATCCCTTCCACTCCCTGGGTAGGGAAAAGAGACCTTTGGAAAATGTGGCTGTTGGTTTTTCTGGGATGAGGGAAAACCCAAGGTTTGTGTGCCAGATTTCCTTTCAAGGGAAAAAAAGAATAAAGTGACATGGCTGGGATATTATTTGGATTGTTTTTTAATGTCACACCTCGATGGAGTCTGAGGTTGTTAACTGGGGGATTGACTCTCAATACTGTGGCCAGATGCAGGGGTTGGCTGAGCTCCCTCACTTCGGAGCTCACTTTTAAATCATGCTTCAGTGATTTACCCTGCCAAGGAGATTTGTAGTTCGGTGGTGTTTTGGAGTTAGTTTTCGAGCTAAGGAGGGCTCCCGTGTCAGTGAGA
This sequence comes from Rhagologus leucostigma, assembly GCA_013397725.1. Lineage (NCBI taxonomy): Eukaryota > Metazoa > Chordata > Aves > Passeriformes > Rhagologus > Rhagologus leucostigma. The sequence goes on from VZTD01004105.1 coordinate 520,514, forward strand.
AGGTAGCTGGGTCTCCAGACAGCCTCTCAGGTATTTCCAAGTGTGCTGGTAGACCTGTTTGAGTGGCCAGATCTGCAGATGGGAATTGGTACCCCTTTCCTGTAGATGTGATTTCTCTGAACTCCTGGAAAAACCTTCAGCCTGTTTTGCCTGTCCTGCTCCTTAAATCCATAGGACTGCAATGGGGCTAATCAGCTAGAAGTGTGACATTTTTCTGTTTTCTGTGATTTCTCACTGTGATAGTGATTTCCTGACTTGAGGAGCGGGTGACATGCTTGCTGGCTGTGGCTCTTTGTGGTTTCAAGCTAAGAGGTGGTGCAGCTGACAGACCAAAGCCATGTGGCAGCCTCTCCACAGAGTCCTGGCTGCTGAGTGACTGCAGTCATGGCTTGGCTTTCTTGCCACCATGGAGGGGCTGCTTCAGATACCTCCCAGGGCTGCACTACTGGCAGTATGGCATCCACAGCGAGTGTGGTTTAACAAGGGCTGGAAATGTGTGTAGGCTGTTGCAGCTGTGGCAAGAAGTGAGCCAATATGGAGAGGATTCAGTCATCTCCAGCTGAAAGTTGGCAGGTTGTAACTGATGTGTGAAATGAGGGTATTGGAGCAATTCATGTGTGCTGGAGTTGTAGAGATGTTGGGCTGGAGCGTTCCTGCTCATCTCTGCAAGGCTGGAAGAGCATTGTTGGTCAGGGTTGTAGACCAACTGCATGGACTGTTTTTGGGAAAGCCCAGAATTATAGTAGAAGGATGATACTCAGCAAGTTAGGATTTTCACAGAGCCCTCAAATCAACAGTTGTAGAAGTCCAGGCACCGTAATTTGTCACTTCTTTGGACAAAGTGACACAGAGGAAGACCTTGACAGTCACAGGCTGAAAATCAGCAACAAAGTGTAGGCTTAAATCTCATTGAAATCCCTGGAATTCAGGCCTTTCCCGAAGTATACCATGTCCTTCAGTGCCTTGGCAAGCTGAGTCTCCAAGCAAGGGATCGCTGTTGTGATCTCCAGAGGCTGTTCAGTCTCTGCCCTACACTTTCTAGGAAGAGTTCCTCACCTGAGGAGATGACATTTATCCATGGGACCAAAGCAAATCACTTATCTCAGTGTTCAGAAAAGGGATTTTTTGTGACCATGAAGAACAGGAAAGATCTCACCATCAAGTGAGATGTGCCTCCATGTTTCCAAGCCTTGAGGAACTTTTTGGCTGTCTTTGTGTTGCTGGTGAAGAAGCCTCACAGGCAGCTGGGGAAGCAGAAATCGTGTCCTCTGGAGCACGACAGCGTGGGACACAACCATGCAGCCCAAGCTGCACTCTTGTCTATCCCATCCAAGGCGGTCCTGGGCTTGCTGAGACACTCCTGGAGAATGCTGATGGGGCTGTGGTTTTGCCCTGTGGTCAGCCATGTCTCAGAGCTCATGGTTATCTTCCACTAAAATGACCAGTCTGTTCTCCAACTGTCCTCCTTTGCAATTTGGATGGTTAACAGAGAGGAACAATTTGGATGGTTAACAGAGAGGAGAGACTGTCGTAGCCTAGTGGTGTCTCTCTGGCACCCAAGCCTGTGGCTTTCTCGTCTGGTAGAGGTCCTGCCATCATTTTGTCTGACTTTGTCCCTTCCCTCAAATGAGGACAGCCACAGTGGCTGTGTCAGACAGGATTTGGGATGCCTTGTGGAAGACTTACTCCCTGCTTGCTGCTTCCAGTGGAATTTGGTTGACCTGTGAGCACATTTCTGCCCCAGATTTTAATTTTTTTAATTTTTATTTTTTAACCTTGGAATCTATCCTGCTGGCCCCTGCAGTGATGAATCACCCTGTTGCTGCACCCAGGGGATGTCCATTCCTTCTACCTGAGGCAGACCAGGGCAAATCCTGGAGCTCGAGGCCCAGTGGAATTGCTGAGGGCAGGCCCTCACATTTAACAGTCTACATCTGCTGGTGTGTGGGCAAGGATTTATTTTTACCTGTGAACATGCAGGTGGAGAACCAGCTCCCATCAGCAGCCTGCAAACAGAGCTGGGCCCATGGAGAACAGGGGCCTCAACCCGAGACCTTCCTTTGCACCTTGTGGCGGCCCATCTGTCCCTGCCACAGAGAGGTGCGTGGGAGCAGGTGGAAAGGGAGGCACTCTGCTAGAGCACAGGATGCTTTCCCTTTCAGCAGAGCCCACCAAGAGCACCCATTTGTGAATCTGGTGATTTTATATCCATCTTTGTGTTGTTCCAAGGCCACAAGTGGTTTATATTTAAAGAGTATTAATTTAATATTACTGAAGCCTTAAGAAAAGCACAGTGGGCCAAGTCCTGCTAGTTTTGCTTGCATTACACAGGGCTGAGGAGGGTGAGATTTGATCCTCTTTGGATGTACCTCTACTGGAGGGGCGGTTCTGGGGGAGAGAGAAGAGACAGGGGAATTACAACATTGGAAATAAAAAATCCTACCTCTGCCCGGAGTAGTTTTGCAATAAGACACTTCAGGGTATGAGTTAAGATGCTGTAATTCACACCTCGTGCGTTTTGTGGCATTCAGCCAACTGCTTCATGCCCTGCACACGGAGCGGAGTGATTTGGGCTCAGCTTGCCCCCTGGCTGGCTCAGCCCTCGAGCAGAGATTGCTGCGTGGAGATGGCTGCAGGGCTTGTCTCTCCCTGCGCTTTGCGTATCTGCCTCCTGGTAAATTACAGTGGTGCCTCCAGCTCCTTCCTGTTTAGCGCTTCATAAATTAGAATTTAGAATCACTCTGGGGACCCAGGTAAAAAACTTTGAATATTTTGAATGAGGATTGGAGTCAAATCCTCATTTTTTTAAAAGGGTCAGGCACATGGAAGTGTTACGTCACTATCAGTGCTGCCATACCAGAGCTCATGTGTCCTGTGAAGATTTGGGGCTCTTTGTGTGAGTGAGCTGACCCAGCCAAGCTGCTTTGTTGACCACCATGGACTGATAGTGCTGCAGCACAGAGGAGACACAGGTCAGTGTCAATTTGGGCATCTCTGCACCATGTAGGCCTTTTCTTACTGTACATCCAACTCAACTTCAGCCTTGTAGACATTAGATGTCTGGCTGGATTCATCTCTTCCTGCAGGCAGGGGAAGAGGCACCTCCAGAGATGGACGTGTACCCTCACCACCGAGCTAGAGAAGGATCTGAGATGAGTACCTTTGGCCAGCTCCAGATGCTGATGTGTTGAGTGCAGCTGTATTAGTTCTTGAAAGCCTGTTACAGACAGTAATCTTTCTGGGCTTTGAGTGGACACTTAAGCAGATTTAATAGAGTTTCTGTCTGTGCAACATTCATAATTCCCTTTAAGTGGCTAAGAGTGGGAGAACATTCAGGCTTGGGGAGTGAAAGGAAGAGGTTTGTTTATTGTTCTAAGGCACTGTAAGCCCTGAATTTGACAGAAATGTAAACTTATACAGTCATTTTGCTGATTCATATTTTATTAGTGATTTTGATAGAACATAGAATATGGGCATGGCCCTTTAAAAAGCTTTTTTCTAATTGGACACATGCTAACTTGCAGCCACATACCCTCCTTCCAAAAATGAGTAACTCCCATGTGAGGCTTGTGCCTGAGCTGTGAAACAAGAAAGAATTAGTATGGCCACTGCCACCCCTAGCAACGCTGACAGAAGCTGCATCAGCAAACAGCATTGCATGTCTCCAGAGAAGAAGTGGAGGTTTTTATGGGGGGAAGCTGTGCAAGTGACAAAGCCCAACTTAGAGTGGTTGAAAATCCCTGGGACTGTTCTTCACCCCTACACTGAAAGAGTCCAGGCTTACAGCAGGAGCTCAGGTGGTGGCTTGTTCCAGTACATGAGCCAGGTATGGGGCTGGATTTGGTGATCAGGTCCTTTGGCAGTATGGTTAGAACTGCTGAGAATCACCGCCTCCCCTCATTTTGCAATCTTTTAGGGGCCCATCTCTTTTGTACCCCATGTGCAAACTGCAGAGAAGCAGCTTGGGTTTTTGGGCAGTGCAGGTCAGTAGGACAACTTTCTCCTCTGGCTGCAGTACAGCCTGGAGACTCATCTCCCAGTTCCTCAGCTGGGGATGAAGTAAGACAGTGCGACTGTCCTGTCCAGCAGCTATCCCTGTGCCCAGCAGTTAAACAGCTTTTCCTACCAGGTTTAAAGGGAGTGGCATTTTGAGCAGAAATACCCTGAACACAGTATTGCTCCGGGCTGAAAAAAACATCTCTCCCATCTCTGTGCATCCTGGCAGGACAGAGCAACGCTCGCTCCTCCCGGTGTGCTGGATAAAGGCGGCCTTGAAGCCACTGAGGACAGCTGGGTGTCCCTCTGCCTGTGTGTGGCCCAGGTTGCAACTGCAGAGCTGGAGAGGGATGGGTTTACGCTGTGACGGTCCTGCGTGGCTGGGACGGGAGAGGGTGTTCCTGCAAGTGGGAAGGCAGGAAGCCAAGCGTGGGAAAAGGAGGGAAAAAGAGGATGATTGTGAGAAGAGTAGGAGGGAAGGAAAGGGCAGAGACAATAGTTCAACTTAGCAAAGAGGCAGTGATTGAGGGTGTGAGGATTTGGCACAGTGTCTTCCTGAAAACCCTGAAGGTCCACAGGAAGAAGGTAATTTTGTGTTTAACTGAGTGCTGTGCCCTGCCGGGAGGGAATCCGTTCTGCACAGGACTCTTGCATCAGTTTTCCTGGTTTGGCCAGAGGACCGGGGGGTGAGGGTTGGAATAAGGAGGGTGCTCCATGTTTGCCTCTTAGGCATTTTGCCGTGCAATTCAGACATTGTTTGCAAGACTAGGACACAAAATCATTTTCTTCTTTCACTCTTCTCCCCACAAGAGAAAAGTCTGAAGTCAAAGGTCACTACAGTGAAAAACATTTTTCCGGTGACTTCAGCATTCCGTCTTTCTGGGTTTGTGGAAATTTGTTCCCTTTTTTCCAGGAATTGGTTTTACATTGTCAGGATTGTTCTGTAGGGAACAAGTACATTCATTCTTTTATATTTTATAGATATATATAGATACAGTCATGCAGTATAATTAAAGATCTACGTGCATTGCACATTTGCTGAATAGTGTTTATGTTTTGAGGATAGCTCCTTTTTTCAGTTGTTCTTCTATCATTTTGCATTTAAAATGCAAATACAGTTTCCCTGCCCGTGGCAGGTGGGTTGCACCTAGATGATCTTCAAGGTCCCTTCCAATCCACACCATTCTATGATCTGTCAGCATGTTATGCTGGCAGTTCTGGGATGTTTTGCTGGTTGATGTTGATTTCACCTCAAGTTTTATCCTTTAGTCATGCATGAAAAACGTAGTTGCACAAAGGGGATAGAAACTACAAGAGTTTGTTTCAGAGTTGGTTTTTTTTCCACACTTAAAGTACTGTGCCCCTCAGGTCTGGCTTTGTGAATCTGAGGGTCTCTTGGTTTACATGAACTTTTTGTTTCCCTCTACTCAAAATGAGAAGAAAAAAAACCCCACTATTCTATGGCAAAATCCCAGGAGATTTCCATTATTTGGACTAAGAATGTCCCAGAGCTTTGTCATTGTTCTGGAAGGGCCTGGAGGAGTTTTGCTTGTTTTCCCAGGCTCTTGCTTTGCTTTTCCAACATTGCATCTGGGGGTCATACGTAAGGTTACAAATCAAAGCCGGAAGATTTGCATGCTAATATAAACTACATGCAAGTGTTGCTGCAGCGCAGGAATCCTGAATGTTGGAAGCCAAAAGGGAGGCTACAACGCCTCTATGAGACCATAAGGCAGACGGGGCAAGGAGCACTTGCCATTTGTGCGAGTGAGGATCTGTAGCTACAGCAAAACTGCTCTGGCTTGTGTGAAATGGGCTCGGCAGTACCGTGGTGTGCTCTGTCTGCATGTGGCCACAAGCTGTGTGTCCTCCAGCACTGTGCATGCGCTCCACAGCTGAGGAAATGCATCAGTCCAAGCCTGCTGGTACAATGTAGAAGAGCGCTTGTTCTCAGAGCAGAATGGTGCTCCAAGAGATCTCCCACAGGCACAAATAACTCGGTGCGGAGGTGGGCGAGACTTGGTGTTAAGTGGAAAACAGCAATTTCCGGGTTGTATTTTGTCTCTCTCTGTGTCTTGTCAATCTTGATGCACTTAACAGTAAGCAAGCAGGTTTTTGTTAGTTCTCATTTGACCAAGCTATTCCTGTATCCCTGGCCCCAGGGCACTCGATGACAAAGATCTGCTTGCCTGAAATATTAGCAGAGCTCTACTCATCCTATTTTGAACATCCCTCAAGTCAATTCCTCTTGTCCCAGAATTAATTCAGCTGCTTGTCTCATAAGCCTCTGTGATTTGGCAGCATCCTTCTGATACTTTAGCAATCTTGCTTTCATGTAAGGTTTGATCCAGCACCATGAAGGGGATTAAAATTTTCCAGTTGGCTTCTGTGGGTCTAATGATGGTGTAATGGCAGTCAAAACTGGATGCAGGTTGTACCCATTTGGACCAGGACTGGATTTTAATATACAAACATTGCCCTCATCTGAATGATCGTCATCGCTGATGACAGTAGAGTGATCTCTTACAGCTGAAGATTGCAAGATGTGTTACAAACTAAGTAGCCATTTTAAAGACTCTCCTGTCTGCCTCACTACCTTCCTGTTAAAACTCATTTCCGTTGAAGCAAGATGAAGCCAGTTTTGAGTCAGTTTTAAATATTTGTTCCTGTGTAGAGAAGAAGGACAGGGGAATTAAGTAATTTCTCATTGGAAAATAATTTTTTAAAAGTGCTGTTTCCCCTTGGTGTTTATCCTTTTCCTTGCAACTGACATGATGTAGGAGCTGAGAAGTGATTGGCTTAGAGGAACCCCCACCTCACTTCCCCATCCAGCACTGGCACTGAGGATTTCTACATTAAGCTGTGCTTTTCGGGTGTGATATGTTTCATTTCAGAACAATTTCAATTGCATATCAATTTCTAAAACCATTTTAGGGAAATTGATGCAATTCCTGTATTCAAAATTGGTCAGTGAAACTTGGAGGATATAAAATTCAAGATTCTATTTTGTCTGTTGATTGTTTCTTTTTCCAGTTCTCTTTTTTTGAATGGAGATTCTCTTCTTCCACCAGGATATGCTCATATTTTGGGGTCGTCATGAAACACCAACCATCTGCTGAGGAGAAGGACCCAAGCATTGAGTTAAAATAGTTTATAAGTCAGATGGCATCCAGATTTAAGAGGCAGTAAGCCGAAAAATCTTTACCTCCAAGTGCACCTGTAGTATTTTTGTTTGCTTGCCTTAAGACAGCCTCTTTGGGACCCAGGTAGGGTATCTGAGAAGGCCAGGAGGGAGGCAGGTTTCACAGAGAGCCTGTATGTTCTTGTTTCCATTTTACATTTGTCACTCTACGATTCTAATGCTCTGTAGGCTTAAGGTGTTGTGTTTTCTAATAATCTGTCAACTCTTAAATGGCAGAAACTGAATCTTGTGGTTATTCTGCTTCACAAATAGTTCCATCACATGTGGAAAATAAATGCAGGTGGATTGAGACAGACTGGAAACAGAAGTATGAGTCCACATTGTGCTCTGCGCAGATGCTTGGTCTCCCTCATACACAAATGTACTGGGTGGATGTTGGCCACCTCCTTTGTCTCCTCCCCTTGCAGGGAAGCTGCTGATCTGCTTCCAGAAGCTGGGAAGTGGTAGTGGAGAAGTGACCAGTCTTTACTAGTCCTGTTTCTTATTCTCTTTCCATAAGCTGTAGCCGTTGGATATGCTGGAGTTAAGATAGCCTTGACAGGTCTTTGACATGACCCAGGATACCGGTTAAAAACAAACAAAACCCTGCTAATGCAGCACAGATACTGTGTGTCTGCAAGATTCAGACACGTCATATTCTGCTCACACACTCCCAAGAATGAACTTAAATGAAGTAATCAAACAAGCCTGGCAAGAGTCTCGGAGGTGGTTTGTAACCAGGCTGCGGGGCTCCCTGCTGTTCCAGTTCTGCAGCTCTCTGGTCAAGTTACTGCCACAAATCATGGCTGCAGATTCCACTTTTTACCTTTTTATGTCTCTCATGGTCATTTGCATGGCCATGCAAAGAAATACAGCAAGGAGGTTTTTCTGCGTTTGGCTTATAGCTCTGATTGTGTGGGACAACTTAACATCTTCTTCGCAGGAAGATGCTGGGAAGGCCTGAAGACAATGTTTAGAAACTCAAGTTGGCAAATGCCAAAAACCCAAGGGGTGAAGTGAGACCAAATCAGAATTTGAACTGTGGGCTTTAAAACCTCATCAGTGCATGAGAAAAATATGGGAGGCTCAGTATTGTCTTATTCTGCCTGTGTAAACACAACGAGCTGGATTCGTCATTCAGACACAACCCTGTTCTGTGTCTGGTCTGTCCCCCTGAAGCTAGGAAACCAGCAAAATCATCCAGCCAGGTGCCTTCATACTCAAATGAGTTCCTCTTCCTGTATTCCAGGGATGTCTGCTAGCTGGCTTGAGGCAGTTGTTTGCTATTCTCATTTGTTTTTAAGTACTGGGATTTGGCAAAGAGAAACAGATTTCACCCTGGTTACTGCTCCACCAGGAGGAAGATCTGTGCCCATATAAGTTCCAGTAGTGGTGCAGTAGTCCTAGAATGGACCCAGTGTGAGTCTTGAGAGTACGGCTAGATTTGGAGTTAGAAATGAGTTTATTTTTTTGTGTACTCAGAACAGATTTGGTGTGATATGCCTGAAAAAAGAAGCAGCATTAATCCAGCATTAATCCTTTTACAGTGTAGTTTAGAGATGAAACAAGATCCACAAAAGGAATTAATGAAGAAAGGAAAACTCTTGTATCCCCCCTCCCTGTTCTTTTTCTCTCCTCACTTGTATGTTTGTTTTGACTGCAAATTAGCTTGCAAATTATGATGGAAACTGGAATTGCTATGTCCTGCTTTAGCTGCCTGTGTGGTGGCTGCACACAGATGAGAACTGGCAAATGCTTTGGTTTTCTCCCTCCCAGCATACTGTAACTCTGCTTTGCTTCCAAAACTTAGGTACGTGCAACATTTGTCCATGAGACCCCTGGGTCATTTTGGCTTTTTCTCAGTTACATTTTCCCTGTTGGTAATGGAGACATGAGCTGGGCAGAGGGGTGTCTGTGAAACCACATCTGGTGCATGAGAAAGCCAGACGCCCCACACCTGCATGCAGCCCACATCACCCCCTCCTTGGGACTGCTCTGAGGCCTCCTGCCCTGGCAGCAACCACCCTGCAAGGATGGCTTTCCTGTTTGGGGCTCCCTGTGTCTCATATTTCTTCCAAGTCTCATCTCTGTTTCTCAGCTCAGTCGTCAAAATCCTGGAGTGAGAACAGCTCTAGAGTGGGTTTGAAAATAGCTCTTCCTTGGCCCTGCCCCGGCTGAGCTGCGGTTCCTCGGAGACCATCGTGCTGAAAGGTGACCTCATTGCATGGCACCAGTGATGGACTTACCACTGGCTTGGGGCTGAGAGTCTGACTTCATCTCTGTGGGAATTTCCCAGGTCTCACAGTGCTTTTTAGGGCCTTTTGAATGCTGGTGAGCTGGGCAAGAAGCCTGTGCTGTGCTCACTGAATCCAGGGTCAGATGTGATCTCAGCCAAGTGAAGGCACAGGTGATGTGTGCGGGAGAAGGGCTTACGTTCTCCATGCTTATTCCTGGAGCATTCCACTGTTCCTGTTGCCACGCTGGCTCTTGTATAGGGCAGGAATTGAGGACACTGGGACTCCGGATCCTGGGGAAACCCCAGGTACTGGTGCCAGTGTCTTACGGGGTGGAAGAAGATACCTAAAATCAACCAAACTGCATCAGGAAGCTGAACAGCTTTGCTGCTTTGGTCTTGTGGATACCAAAATTGCTGTCTCTAGGCTGTTATCACTTCAAATCTGGATCTGGGCCAGCACCAGTTTGTGCTTATCAGCACATCTTTGACGTTAAAATGGTTATGCAAACAGTGAGTTGGTGCAGTGGCTGTACTCTGGTAATTTAGAACACAGATGTATGTTGACTTCGCTGCAGTTTGAGTTGTTTTAATGCAAACTCCACCAGGTAAATGAAGCAGCTGAAATTGCTGCCAGCCTTGCAGGAGCTGGGTTGACTTTGCGTGGAAGTGGACCAGAGAGCATTCACATGCTGAGCAGTGCTGGTGGAAAGCTTCCAGCTCACAGGCAGTGATAGCATCTGAATACAGGGGAGAAGGTGCATCTTTTCCAACTCAATCCTGATTCGTAGGAGGACAAACATCCAACACTTTAATAGGAGTCTTTGAAGAAGCTGACATTTTCCAGGATAAAAGGGCATATCGTGATGGTATCTGCATGCAAACTGCACCATAGCGTTGTCTTTTGCATTCACAGAACTCTCTTAATAGCTGGTATTTACTGTAATTACTTATTAAAGGTTAACAACACCCTCTCTTATGTGTGCAGGGATATTTCTGGTTTCTGCTCTTCAATCTTCCCTTTGCCAATAGCTCTTGTATTTGTGTATGTTCTTGTCTTGGTCTCATCAGATGGCTGGTTTCAGACATTTGTCTTCCACTCCAGCTCATGTGGCTGTAGACAACAAAACACTAGGCTCTAAAGAAACAATTGAAAAATCGGTCACATGAGATTAACCTGAATTTGTTACCTCTGGGGTTTGTGCTGGCTAGAACTGGATATTTTCCACTGAAAACAAGACAGTCAACGATAAGGTCATGCCCAGTGACGTTAGAGTGGATGTGATTTGTAGTAGGAAGTCATCTCTCCTCATTGCTTGTGTAGGCAGTAAAGGGAGAGCAATGACTTCAGTTTACAATAAATTTTCTGCTCTGTGGTGGGTAAAGTAGAAGTTTCCCAGAGCTAGAATTAAACAATAATTAGTAGCTGATAAAATCCCCCTGGCACCCTGCACCTTCTTTCATAAGCCATGAATATTAACAGCTACTTATCAAGCTCAGTTCCTGATTAATATTCTACGGTCTTTAAAGGCCTGCTTCTTGTTTCTCTGAAGAAGGACTTATTTTAAAATATAACAATAGACCAAAAAAGGACTGGACTTGGGAAATTAAAACTTGAACATTCCTAGTGGCTGGAGCACCCAGTGATTGTGCAGTGAGTTGTTTGTCATTTGTACTTCAATTTTCGTTCATTGTTAAGGACCTTTTGTTAAGGATTTTTAAGGTGAAGCATTTGAATAGCATCTGTGTTTTGACTTCTTTATGGTAATAAACATGGCAGGTACATAAAGCAGGTCTCTTTGCCTTTAGTAGTTAATTACTGTAGTAATTTGGAATCTCGATTACAGTTTAGTTGTGTGTAGGAAAATACTGTACGTACATGAAAGAGCTTGCTGCAAGACATGCAAGATACTTTGATTTTATCTTCTTTTATCGAGACAGAATGTGCTAAGGAGCCGGGACTCTCTCGTGGGCAGGAGCAGCTGCATGTTGGAGTGGTGGCTTGTGTGGCTCAGTTTTGGGGAGTTGTTGGATGCCACAGAAAGCCTTCCCTTGGTGCTGCAGGCGGCTGCGAGAGCGATGCTCGCTCTGCCGGGTGTTTGAGCGTGGGATGACCCTCCCTATTTATCCGATATTTCCTGCTGCCTCCTTGTCCCGTTTCATTTGCATGACCCTGGGCTCCCCCAGGACTGCTTTTCTCCTTCTCTCTTGGGATGTTGTTGATCACTTTCACAGCAACCCATTTTAAGGTCTGAGAAAAAAAATGGTGAGGTAAGCTGATGTAATGTTCATTGCTCATGAAAAGGTTATGGGTCTGACCAAGGCAGCAGAAGCAAATAACTTCCAAATTCAGATCTCTAAGGGAGAGAAATGTGATAGCTAAGGCTTTTGAAACCTCTAGACCTTGCATTTATAATCTGGCATTTTACAAATCTTTTTTAACCACAGAGTTATACGCCATTATTTTAAATGGTGGCTTTTGAGAAGCAATTTGATTTGGGCAAACAAGCAAAAAAGATCAATAGCTGTTTTAGGTTTTGCACCTGTCTCCCACCAGGCAGATTTTGAGCTCACTGGTTTCTCAGATCACATAGCACCAGTTATGATTAAAGGCTTTTTTTGCTTCTGCTGTAATCTTTCCATGAAATAGAAGTCAATGTATCTGCATGCTGCCCCATCCATTACTTGCTGAGCTTGAGGAGACCTTAGGCTCAAGAAGATTTAATTGCTGTCCTAAATGTGCAGCAAAATCCTGGCTTGACTGAAGTCAGTGGCAGCTTCATTCCCACAGAGCCTGAATTTCAGATCTGGGGATGTATCTGCACCATGCAGTGGGGTGCTGCTCCTATGCCTGTTCCCTGCACCAAATAAATCCAGCCTCTTGCCCAGAATATCCCTATGCACCCAGCTCTGCCCCTTCTTGTGTCATGGAGGTGTTGTGCCACTTACTGCACCACCAAGCTGGAATCTTGAAGCAGGATTGACTCCTGCCTGGATTAGATTTTGATCAAGCAGACTTGTAGGCTGTTAAAAATTTTAGGAACTCAGATTTTTTGTGGGTTCTGAAGAGTAGCACAGAGGAGCCTGAAGTGCCATGCAATTCAAAGTGCCTGGATGTCTTGGCATATGTGTTTTGTTTCTAGTTTCTGAAGAAAAGATGTATAATTAAAGAAAAATTATAATCTTTATTTGCATGTGCAATATGTTTCTCCTCCTGTCTCATCCCCTTTGTGAGAACTCAGGGCCAGAATTACAGTATCTTAAGTTGCTTTTGGATCCTATTCAGCTCCCATCTGTCATGATCTGTTTTTAATCGAATGGGTTTTCCATCTGAAAGTAGCTGTTGGATAGAGAATGAGTAGAAATATTTGTGTGTGAATTAGCTCAGAGTGAAGCTACAAACTTTTTTTTTTCCCACAACAAACACATGGAAAAATATTCTTCAGTGTAGTGTGGCCGGCCTGAAAATTGGCAACAGCAGCTTCCTTCCCAGGCTCTGACTGCTCTGCCTTGACTGCATGGGTAAGATCTTTAAAGGGGACCTGAAATCTTTATGTTACACACTCTTATCTCCCCCCCATGAAGCAGGGCAGTGCTGGTGTCACCCTTGTGTGTATGGGCATTGCAGGAGGGAGGTCAGGTGGTTTGGTTTTCCAGGAGAATTATGAGATGCAGCAGAGGAGTAACCTGGGTTTGCTGAGAGTCATGCCCTTACCCCTGGGCAGTCTGCCCTTTACCAGCCTCAAAGGTTTCTGCCCTCAGTGGGGAGAGCAGATATGCTCGATACAATCGTGAGAAAGGCCCCAGATCTCTTTAACAGCCTGTGCTCAGCATCTCCAGTTCTTGACTGTCGTGAAACTGGGCTGCAGGAGATGGGAAGCAGACTGCCTTGGGTACTGAATGTGGTTGTAACAAGCAGAGAGGAAAGTGTGGCTGCATGATCTCTTTGGTTTCTGGGAGGACACCTCTCCTGCTGGGAAAGAAGAAGAAAAAAAATCCATTGGTGGTCCTTAGAAAAGAGTTGTTAAACCCAATATTCAACACCCCTCCAGGGATTTTCATGCAATAATTTTATTGGTAAAAATACAGAAGCAATTGCATGAGCACCTTGGAAGATGGTCTGGTGTCTTGGTGGAGGTGGAGAAGAGGGTGATGTTATCCATCCCCCATTGCTGGAGACAGAGAGCTTCACTTCTGCATCCATGGCAAAAGGGAGAGCTCCTGCTGCAGTGCTGTGGCTGAGGGAGGAGGAATGCTTTCCTGTTTCCTCTGCCAGATCGTTATCTCACTCCATATGTGAAACCTGGAAATGGCTTTAAAGGCCCAGGAGCTGTCCTAGCTGTGATTTTCATTACATTGATGTTGCATAGTAACCCTTGATAGCTCCATCCTGTGTTTGCTGAAGTCTTGTTGGGTATCTGTCATCAGGGCAGCAGGACCAGCATTGGCCTGAAGGCAGGTGTATGAGACAGCAGAACCTAGTGCATTTTTAACTTTTAAAAAAAGTGGTTTAGAGGTAGCAGGGTCAAAAGGAAATATTTTTGTGTTTTGTGTGTGCATGTATATTTATAAAAACGTATATGTACACGTTTGTGTATGTGTGTGTGCATGTGCGTGCGAATCATTTTTCTATCACAGCTTCTGGCAAAACGCTGTTTCTGTAAGATGATTGTTTTAGGGCTGGACTAGGGTTGGACAAGGGAAATCCTGGGCTTATTCTGGGCTTCTGTTGCTGTTTCCATCAATGTAAGGAAGCAGTGTCGCTCTCACTGTCCGGATTTACATCACCTTCCAGCGGGTGCCAAAGGTGCCGAGTGGTCCGATGTGACTCAGCAAGAGCTGTGTGTTGTGACAGGGTTCGGTTTCTGTCACACATGTATGGGTGTGAGTAAGGAACTGTGTTGCAGGGCTGTGATTCCACAACACCTGTGGAGCTGCGTTTCCTTTGAATTTCCTGTTGAACCAGAGCCCCTCCTTGCTTGGGAAGGGTGACAGCCACATCTCCATATACAATGACACCCTGGAGCGTGGGGTTGGAGATCAGCACCCCATGATGAGCTGTTGCTTCAGGGGTGGAACAGCTCTCCTGGCCATGCCTGCAGCTGGCCCTGGGACCATCCAAAGAGAATAGAAGGCAGGGTGTGCTACCACAGACCAGAAAATGTGGCGTCACTCAATTAGAGCTTTTATCCCAAGCAGAGCAAAGTCGGTGGGAGCTGCTGATGGGGAAATATGGGAGAGCACTGAATACTCTCCTGAGATTTCTGCTGAAGGCTGCAACAGGCTTCAGTTTAGGCTAGTCCTGCATCCAGGGCTATATTCCTCACTGTGAGCAGGACCAGCCAGTGAGATCTGAAATTAACCTAGGTTGACTGTTCAGCCTTTGGATGTATCCTGTTCTTCATGCCCCAGGCTGATTTGTGTTTTCTTTTCCCTGAACAGGTCTATATCATCAACGTAACATGGTCTGACCTGACTTCCCAGATCATCTACCGGAGATACAGCAAGTTCTTTGACCTGCAGGTAAGTCTGTCCTGTCTAACATGAAATATTATTTCTACTCATGCTTCTAGTTATGTTTCCAGCTGGGTTAATAGTGCCTTTAAATAAGCCTTTGTTCTTGTTTGGTCTGTTACATGTCATGATCTTGAAACCTTTCAGACTCTGCCCTTGTAGGGTATAAGATAAGTGGGTGGTATGCTCACAGTGAGTAACTTGCACTGTAAAGACATTTAAAGCTGACATTTTCATGAATGGTTCCTATTGAAGACGGGATCTAATTTTAAATACTTCAGATGCACTTAAAACAGAGAGAGCGCTACATTTTGGGCCCCCAGAAACTACTTACCCAAGTAACTGAAAACAACAGAGCTTTTGCACACTCCCACAGCAGTTCAGTAATGCAGACTGCAGTGGAAACCTTCCAGGCTCTCCTTCTAACCATCTACCTAGCCAGCCAGTGTCCTGGCTCCTGCTGTTTTGTGCAGCTCCTTTGCTCTATTCTGTGCCTGTATATTTAGATTTCATCTAAAGCTTTCTTGCTGGATAGCTGCTGACCAAAGTCTGAAACCAGGAATCAGCTGCTTCATTTCTGGTAGTGCTCCCAGGCACCTGCATGGGTAGGAGGAGCTTTGGGGCTGATGTTCTGTTTGGCAATAATCCAGATTCACTGATATTTTTGTATCATTGTAGCTTTGTAGGCAGCAAAACTGTAATTGCCTGGGGTAAAAATAAAAGCTGTGGTTTGAGAGACTCTTGGACTTCGGGGAAAATGTTGATTTTTGGGCTGGAGCTTGTGTTTGGAGCTGGGCTGAGGTTACAATATCAAGGGAGTCCTCACGGTCAGTATTGAGGACGTAGCTGACTGTGCTGTGTCCTGAAAAGTAGCACTGAGCCTTTTTGCATAATAAATTAGGGAAAAACGGGTTCTTGTTTGAAGTATCTTAAAGAGCTCTAGTTTCATCTTTGCTCTCCTTTGTTTCATTTCTGGTACTTGGAAACCTGAAGTCTCTAGGCTGTTCTGTGAGCTGTATCAGTTATTATGGCCTCCTGGCCTTTCAGGTGAAACTGTGACCATTTCTACAGCCAGTCCTAATGTCTGTTTGCTGTGTGGCTGAAGACAAGAGAGGGATGTTCTTAAGCTTCCTCTTGTGCTTGTCTGTACTTCTTACTGGGCTGAAGTGCCAGGCCTGCCAGTCCCACTGCTGTAAGAGTATGTCAGCATCTTCTGTGTGTCTGCTGTACCTGCTAAAGATGCACAGCTCCCTAGTCACAAACATTTGTTGTCAGCATGCGAATTATAGCCAAAACTGTTTCTTTTTCTCTCTTCTTTTTCTTCTCACCCCAGTTCTGTTTTCATGTATGTGTTGTTCTGGGTCTCCTGGCCTTCCCTGGTAGGTTTGAAAAGTTCCCATCAAGTGTGGAGTTATCAATGGGGTTAGTGTGTTGGACAGGAAATGATGTCTCAATCAGGGAGTGAGTCCTGAAAGGTCCCATTGATAAGTGCAAGGGGGCCTAGCCAGTGGAAAACTCCCGCTTGCATGACGCTTCTCCCCCCACGAGAAAATACGACAAGAAAGTAACAAAATTCCCTTCTTTAACCCTTTCTCTCCCAGGGATCTCTGTCAGGGCTAACAGTGCATGGGCAGTGACAGCCATCTCCAACAGCCTCTTTAGCTCTTGCAGCGTGAGGTGCAGAGTTACAGAAACCGAGGTCTTCGCTTGAGATTTCCACAGTCTTGCCATGCTTCTGTACTATGTCGCTGTGTCCATCTGTGCCTCAGTTTCCCAGCTGTGAGATGGGGACAAGGCCCTGTGTGCTCAGGCTGCTGTAATGTGTTTTTAGACTCCCAGAGGTGATAGGTGATTTTTTTTTTCTTTCCTGTTTCTCTTTCTGGGTTTTTGATTATGCCTGAGCATCTGTTAGGTGAGGTAAAGAAGACTGCTTTGAGTCTTGAATAGAAATTTGTATTTCCAGCTTTAATGAGGCTTGCAAAGAGAGTTGGAAAAGCAAACGATCACTTAGGGGCATTTTGGGTAACCCTTGCGTTTTGGGAAAGCCTATGGCTTGATGTGCAGAGATTCTTGCTCAAAGAGAAATTTGCTCCAGCTCTTGGGATGACTTGCACTTTCCAGATTTTTGCTGGAAGCTTGAACTTCTAACCTAGCACTGGTTGAACGTGAGGTTTGCAGTCTGATACCGTGCATGGTAAGGTGGTCTTAGCATAATCAATCTACTTTGATAATGTCCCTGCTTATCCCCATGTGGCCATTCCAGGAGAAAACCAAGCAAATGCTTAGGGAGTAATGCTCAGCCAGCTCCTGGGCACCACTCATGTCCAAAACAGCTGGAGTCCACAGGTCTCTGCCAACTCCTCTCGCCCTGCTGTGTCAACGACAGAGCTCCACTTCAGGGCTTCCGAAGCCTGCACGTGTCTCATTTGCTCTTGACTGGAAGTGGAGGAACAAGGGCTGACTTGTAATGACTTAATCAGGGCTGCAGTGCCTGGCGTTGACAGTGAGACTGGATACGACCCATGGGGAAACCCAGGGGGCTGCCCAGGAGCAAGGAGGGAGGAATACAGATAATTAATTTCACTACTCCATTTTCATGTTTCTTTAAAAAAGAGCCCACCCTTCCCCAAACGGCTGTCTCTGTGGGAAGTGGCTCAGTGGTTTTGAGAGCTGTAGCATTAGTAGAAACTGCTTTTTTAAAAATACTTCTTTGCAAATTCTATTAGGCACTGCAGGCGGTAAGAGGCTGCTCTGTCCCAAGGATTCAAATCCCAGGAGAGTTTGGCTGTGCTATTTCAGCAGTGCATATGCTCGAATTGGGAATCAGGTTGTTTTTAAGTTGAGTAATAGGGCAGTAAGGCTGGTCATACCGTAGAATTTGTTTGCCCCACAAAGGTGTGAGAAGTACAGCAAACAGAACCCAAAGCAGCAAGCCAAGTGTCAGCCCTGTGCTGCCTCACTGAGGGCTGGATATCTGTAAACACAGATTTTAAATTAAATTAGGGCATTGCTGCATCATTTAATTGTGCAGCCAAGGCACATCAGCTCCTGAGCACGGGTCAAATGATGGCAGCAGAATACATGTGGGTGCCAGTGTTTCAGTAAATAGGATTGAAAAGATTGAATTAACTCTGCATAGATGAAAGCATTACTATAAATTGCTTGTCAAATCCAATTATCTATTGTCTTTCACCCTGGGGAGAAATTTGCACCCAAGCACCATGTGGGGTCAAAGCTACCTCCTAATGTGATATTTTGAATGTTGTTTTCTTGCACTTGCCTGCAGTGCAGAACAGAGGAGCATGAGGAGAGTGACGTGAACATCACCTGTCAGTAGTGCTGACCCTTGTGACAGGCTGGTGGCTCACTGGGGCACATTCCCTGGATTCTGTTTGAGGTCTCCCGTCATCATTGATGCATTTGCTGGTGGTGGTTGCAGAATCCTGTCCTGAGGTGGTAGTTCAGTAATGCTCCTGTTGTCCCCAAAGGAGCTAAGAAAGGACACTGTTTTATTAGGATAGCAGGGATAACTCCTGGCATTTCCACTGCACAGTAAAAGACATCTACAGATGTAAGGTCCGTGTTTTTCTTGCTGGAAAGTGCTTTTGGAGGCTGTTAGCACGATGGGGATTTGTAGTTGAGTGTGTGCATAATTGCCCAAAGCATAAGGTGGAGAAGCGTGGAGATGCAGCCAGCTCTCACCCTCCCAGTGGCCATGCTGGGCTGGAAAGCAACCACAAAATTTGCAGCTGGCAAGAATGGAGGATGGATCTTTCTCCTATTCCCATATCACCCTTGCAGTTGCTCAGTACCACCTTGGGCTTTTTACAGCTATTATGACCCCAGTTGGGTGCTGGTCCCACTGCTAAGAAATCCCCTCCACAGCAAAGTGAGCAAGGAAAACAGGACCAAGGATCCATGCCTGGTCTCTCAGCTTCAGTCACCAGTGGTCATCTGCTGCATTTTATCCAGTGACTCCAAGTGTCCTGGTCTGATTCCATGCCTGTGTTACTCAGTGCCTGCAGTCAGAGCATGAACAGGACCAGCACCGCAGCAGAGGGACCAAACCCTGTGTTCCGTGAGGATGGCTGGGACTCTGTGTGTGGAGCTGGGGGAGGATCCCTCCTCATAACAGGTGAAATGCAGCTTTCTTCAAGGCAAAACACAGCAGCTGGATTTAGCAGCATGCGACCATCCCACACTGAGTGTGTGGCTGTGCAAGAGGCAAACAGCATCCCCGCCAGAGCCGCGGCAGGAATGTTAGGTAGGCAGATCTCAGTCTCTCCACACAATGACACACACAGGCGGTTTGGCTGCAAGGAGATGTCTGAAATGTCACAATTTTGAAAAGGCAAATAAACAAGGCTCTGTTCAAGCACTGACTTTGTGTATCAGCAAAATATTATGTGCCCAACATAGTTTGCTGATCTAAGCAGGTTTTCTTCGAAGTGGCACAGAAAGAGGAACTCACTAGCAGCCAATTAGAACATTAAAAAGTAAAGGCTATCAAGAATTTTATTAGGAAGAGGAAAGACATGTAAGGAGTTTTCATCCTGATGATAAAACATCAAGAGCTTAATTTGTTATTGCTAGGGTCATCCTGATTGTTTATAGTGCTATAATGGAGTAACTGAACATTGAAGATGACATTAAACAAAAATGGTAGTATAAAAACTAGTAATTGCAGTCTGTATCTCTGCTTTTCTTACTCAGAGTGAAGTTCACGTGAACGCTGCTGTTATCAATCATTCTCCTGTTACACTATACTGTAACAACATCCCTTTCTCCATTCCACAAGCTGTATCAAATAGTGTAATGTCCACTCTCATTCCCAGTTTGGTTGTAACTGTGCCATGTGCTTGAGCACCCTGGATTTCACTGGGTCACTATGATTTGAAACAGGCCCTAGGGGCTTTGGTAGGCAGGCTTTCTGGGACAGAGCAAAGAGGGAATTCTCTGATTCTGATGGAATTGCATATATTCACTCCAATAGTTAGTTTGGGTTAATTGCCCAAGTGGACACCCACAGCCGTAATTCTGGTGGTCCAGTGCAGTCTAACTCATTCCTGAGTGTTTTTGTAGGGCCTCTGATATTTTGCGTTGTTCATCCTTTTAGCTCTGCAGGAGCGGTGAATGGACAAGTTCAAGCATGCACTGAGTTTATCAGTGGTGAAGAATGCAATGGGGCAAGTGTTCTCCTGTGTTTGCAAATGTTGACTCCTAACCCTCAACCACCAGGCCTCTTTAGCAGGATGAGCAGACACCCACTGGTCTTCCCAGCCAGAAGCAGCAGGGTCCCTCTGCAATGGGTGACCTTCTGTTCTCTAGGTGCCACCCTGTGCAGAGCTCCCTGCAGGCACTGTGGGAAGGGAAGGCAGGGAAGGAGGGCTGCTGCTGTGGCTCCGTGCGAGATGCAGCTTGCCCCTCTCGTGGCGTGGGAGGTTTGTGTTGAAAGGATTCCCAGCCTCTGACGAGCTCAGGGAGCGTTTCTGTTGGGCTGTGTGTGTGCATCTGAGGATGCGTAAGGAAAGGGGCAGGAAAGCTGGAGGAGAAGGTGGGGTTGAATCGGGCAGGGGAGGAACAGCATGGCAGAGGTTGCTGCATCAGGCTATGGTGCAAGTGCACAGTGAAATTGGTGTTTCTCCTGCTGGGCACATGCAGTGCCTCCCTCTGCTCTGGGCTGTGCTGGCCTTGGCCAGGATGGTCTGGGTTGCAAGGATCAAGTTTCCCCTGTTCCTGTTCCCTTGGTGTGGGATGCTGGGCCTCAGCATCCTGGTCCTGCTGTAGATGTTGAGAACTGCTGTGAAATCCTTCTCCAGACCAGGGGCCTGGTTCCATATCTAACCCTTGAGGTACAGAGCCAGTGCTTGGCTTCAGGGACATCCCTGATAATCTTGGAACTGTGGGGATGGAGTTACTGCAACAGCTGTAGGGTTTAATTTATAAACAGCTTCCTTAAGAGCATTATTGAAACTGAAAAAAGACTGGGAAAATTCAGAGGAAATCTGAACGTGGGTCTGTCAACACATCTGTTCCCAAAGGTCAGTGCTGGCTCCTTGGGGAAATGGCACATCCTTTCTTCTGGGTAAACACGGGCCAGTTGTTTGCTGCTGTTATCCCAGACAGTGAGTGGAGAGGCTGGCAGTGCAAGGTTTACAGGGGATGCGGAAAACCAGATTTCCAGGAGGAGCCCTGCACTACTGTCTGTGAGGGCTGACTGTGCCTCCTGTGTTTTGGCAGCTGTGCTGGAGCTCCTGGTGTAGCCACGCTTGCAAGACTTGGCTTTCAGCAGGAGAGACCCCTAAATGCCTGCTCTCAGAAAAACAGTCCAGCAGAAAGCTTGTAACAGGCCTTCCCAGGGGAATTGAGATGCCCCTGGGAAAAAATTAATAGCTGACATAGTTATTGAGCTGAGAATGGTTGTCTCCACTGATTTAAAAGCTATCTAAATACCATTTGTCCTTCTAGCCCTCAGCGCCTTAGGATACCAGCTGGCTTGGGGCAGTATCTTTGTGTTCAGTGAATAAATGGAATTGTTTATAATTCTTATTTCCATCATTATTTAAATGTTTGCTTGGCAAAACAATCTGTTCAGCTTCCAGTATTTGTTTTTAAAGAGACTTTACATGTCAGACAAAGATGAGGGCCATGATGAGGAAATGGCAAAGTGCCTGCCAAGCTACAACAGAGGTGCATTGAATATGACCATGGCGAAGAACCCGTGGTTGAGAAGGTGACCCAGCCTATGGGAACTCTCCCTTTTGTACTTTTTCATTTGGGTTCTGTTGGAGCATAAAGCTGACACTTGAATATTGCCCTTATGCTGCAGTGTGGGAATCTCCTGCAGGGTGGCTACGGGGCAATATTTGCTGCTCAGCACCAATCCACCTCTTTGGCCAGGACATGGGTGACCTTAGAAGGTGAGGTGGTGGCTTAGCCAACTCCTCAGGGTGTGACAGCAGCAAGGCAAGAACAGAGGTGATACCCATGCCACTCTGTCTCGGTGGTCTGGGCTCTATATGTAGTTAGGCAAATTAGTTTTGTTTGTTTCAGGGTTTTTTTAAGAAATATTGGAAGCATCGCAAAGGGGTTGTTGACTTCTTAGCTGTGTCCTTTTAGCTGTATGTGGTCTGCCTCTAGCAGGCGCAGAACACAGTGAAATTGGTCAAAAGTGTTATTTTCTGGAATTATTCCCTTGCTTTCTGGAGTTTTGGTTTGTGTAAGTTGTTCTTACCAGCAGTACCTACATCTCCCGCCTTATTGCTGGCTTGGAGGCTGTGAGGATGTTGGAGACCCTGTATTATGGGAAGGACTCTCCTGGATACAGCCACAGAGAGGAAAAGCAACAAGTTCTTCCTAATGAACTGGAGTGACTTATATCAGCTGTGAAGGACTCAGACCTATTTTCATAGCTGTTGGTTGCTTTACATGTTAAAAATCCAGTGTATCAGGAGCATGAATCCCTGCAAGGTTGTGGTGCTAATGGAAATCTAAAAACATTCCTGAAATTGCCAAAAATTCTGAATCATGATGGAAAGCTTTGGTACGGGGCCCAGACCTGCTGGTGTTGTGCCTGGACAGTATCTCATACAAGGGTTTATGCAGAATCATGGTAAAAACGGGGCTGAAAGCCTTTCTTCATTGGAGTGTGTCAAGGCTCGGTGTATACCTCCCATGTTATCCCTCCTCCATCTCCATTATTTTGGTGTTGGAAGCTCTCATCATAGATCTCCAGGATCTAGCTAGATCTAGCAGGACTTAAAGCTCAGCCTTGGGAGCAGCCCACTTGTTTGTTACCCTTGTTCCAGGTTTTGTTTGCTGGAACAATAAAACATGGGAGAGTGCTTTGGCTGTGGGACCAGCCCCAGCCAAAGCTACAGCTCTGGAGCTGCTGGCCTCACACAGGCAGAAAATTCTCCAAGTGTCACTTTATTAGCATATTTCCTCTTACCGGAGATCAAGATCAGCCTTTTTATTTTTTTTCTGGAATATCTGTGTGAAAATTAAATTCCTTAGCAGGATTTTTCCATGGCCTTTTTTTCCCCGAAGCACCCAAGCCCTGAAAGTTCAGGCATGACAATTCCACCCCCTCCACAACATTGTCGCTCTCCCCTAATCGTACTCAGCTTTCAATTATTTATACTGCCAGAAAATTGCATGGAGTTCACACCCCCAGCCCTGAAACACAATTCCACTTTTGTGCAGGGAATACAATCCTTCACTTTCATTAAGTGTGCGGAGACCAAGATGAGAAGTGCCTGTTGTGTTCGCATCCCTTGGCTCGCGATGAGAGGAGCTGGTTGTTTTCGCAAACGTCCTAAATAGCCCTGGAAGGGTTACGGGGAGTTTATTTACATTATTGCATTTAAGTGCAAATAGAAAATTGCCCAGCCATAATGGAAAGTTTATGCAGGGCTCTGTTAGGGCTCTTTTCCATGTCACCTCACCCCTCCCGGCTTTCTGCTCTGACAGACTCAGATGTGGGAAGGCCCTGTCTGGAAGGAGCAGTAGCTCTTGGTCCTGTCACACCATGGTTTGCTTACAGGACACAGAAAAGCATCAACTGGCGTCTCTTCCACTGTGGACTGTGTACAGTCTTGCCTGCCATAGGAAAGGCTCCTGATCAGGCTCACCCCAGCTTGATTTATGAGCACTGGGTGCTATTTGCTTCTTCCCCATAGCATCTGAATGACTGATCTTTTCAGTATCAATGTATGGAGCATGAAGTCGGGTGTTTGTTTGCCCCCTATTCCCTTCCTGCTTGCCTCGAGTCACAGCAAGGTTCTCCTTTTCTGCAACCAGAGCAGTTTCATGTCTCTTGCAAATGCAAGTATTCCCACTGCAGAACTGTCTTTTGCAATTTCCACTTCCCTCCCTTCACGGGAAGCATTGAAGTGGAGCGGTCAGGGCAGTAAAACCCACAGAGCTGAGCAGACATGGTGAAGTCACGCAAAAAGCAGGAATAGTGATGCTCTGGGGAAGCACAGCTTTGTGCACACTCCTTCCTGGGTGCCCTGTTTGAACAGCATTCAGCCAAGCTCTCCACCTTTTGCTGTTCCATTTAAAAGGAGAGTTCTGGTCTGTCGGATCTGTGCAGGAAAGGGAGGACTTGAACTCTTATAGCATGTCAGATCCTCTGGCACTGCCTGCTGAGGCCACACCTGCCACTGAGCATTTACCTACACAAGTGCCCATAACTGAAGTTTTTTTAAGCTATCCCATCTGGGACCCTGTGAGGGTGCAAAGGCAGCAGAGCAGGGAGTTGCAGTCCAGTGAGGAGATTCCCACTTCAGCAAGTTGCTTACAAGTTCTTGATGGCAGGAGCTGTGAATGAGCTCACAAAGGACTAAGCAGAGACTCAGAAAAACATCCCAATGTGTTTAAGATAATTTCTGTAATTCTACAGTACAAGCAGAGCTCTCTAGTAAAGCCATTCTTGAGGCATCAGTGTTGATCCAGGGATGCCTCTGATTCACCAGGTCAGTCAAGGGCAGATCCTAATCGATTTAGCGGTGCTTTTGCAAACAGAGGTAACATCAGAGCCATGTGCCTGGGTCTTGATGCATTTGTTTTTTAAAGGGTGTGTTAAGAAAACCAGTGAGACTTGCTGAGCTGCTCCCTTCAGCCAGGTGTTTTGAGAGAGGTGAAGGACAAACCACAAAAACACTGTGAAAGAGAGGGGAAAATGCCAAATGGGAAGAAATTAGAAAGCAAACCAGAAAAGGGCTAAGTAAAATGATAATAAGGAAAAAATCTTTCAAAGGACTAGGATGAGTTTAATGATTGAAGTTTTGTCTTAGAAGAGAATACACCTTATCCACCTGGACCAAAAAATTATTTCACAGACATTTCCTTTTATCTGGCTGATCTCTGGCTTTTGACAGGTCAGTGAGCTGGGATGTTGTGGCCTCTCTGTTGTCTGGGGATCTTTGAAATCCAAATCCAGGCTTTTCCTGGTCACTACGGTGATGTGCTGCTGCTTGAACAAAACTGGCATGTGTTTTCCTGGTGAAGAAAATGTGTTGTGGGATGGCACATGATGAACACCTGTGTCCTTGTAACAAGTCCAGGTTGTCTGGTAGTTTTTGGTGTGTTGGTAACTGTTGGTGCAGCTTTGCAAAAACCTCTGTTGCCTCGTGCAACGCTCACTGTGGTACTGTGCTGAGGGTTGCAGGGTGCTGGTTGCTTGCACATAAAGTTAGGATTTAGCTCTTGGTGCTTCAGGAGATGGTAGAGATTCATTTGCCATTGGATTCTGGGAATAAGGCAGATGGAGCAAGCGGTGTGCTCCATGAAGGTGGTCCCTGGCTATCCTTATGTAAAGAGAAAAGTTTGCAGAAGGTGCTTCCAAGGTAGAGAGGAGCCCTACAAAGTTTCAGGTTTGTTCTGGGTGTGGGAGAGCCCTGGATTATACAGCTGAGCAGGGGTGTGCTGTGAGCTGCAGGAGCACTAGGGCTGTCAGTTCCTGCCTGTTGTTGTTAGGAAACCTCATGCTGAATCCTGTTCCCCTCTTAGGTCGAAATATATTTCATCACCTTAATGGGGAAATGTTTTTTGTGTAATTAGGAGCTCGGAGTCTGCGGTGTAGAAGAAGGAGGGGGGAACTTCTGGCGCGGCAGGAAGGTTATCTGGAAATATCCACCCAAAAAATGGGGGCTATAATCAGCCGTCCTGGAGAAAGTTTATTCATTAATGTTTGTAACATGCTTTGAAGTCTTTGGCTTGGAGTGTTTTTAACAGAGCCAAATGTTAGCTGTATTACAGTAGCTAAGCCAGACCGTAATGACCACCTTCCCTCTCCTCCTCCTGAGCCCCCAGCCATTTCTGACAGGGTTTGGTGAAGAAGTGAAACATCAGCAGAGTGACCAAAGAGAAGTGAAGTGCTCAGCAGAAATATAAATAGTGCTTTTCGTTCTTGGGATTATGTCCTGGTCCCATGGAGTCTTGTGGTCGGAAATGGAATTTGTAGAAGGGATGAGGAGTTTATTTCCAAGCTTGTACCTTGTTATCCCAGTTGGTAACTGGTTTAGGGTCCCCCGAGTTAGGACGCACTGGTGGCCTTTGGGTGATTACAGTTATTCCGGTTTGTCTCCATGGGAAGTCACCTGAGTGCGTCTGGCATGCTGGGATGGGAGGGAGACGTGGCTGTTGATGGAGCGCATGGTGAGAACGGAAAGACTTCACTGGGGCAAAACAAGGAGGCCCCAGAGCAGGATGCAGGGAGAGTGGTTTCATGGACTGCTCAGCTCTGGCAGCCCCTAAATGCCCCTTGCTCCACGCCTGTCCATGTCTTACAGCATTGTGTGTGCCCTGTCAGTAACAGAATAGCATTTGCCTTTTGTTTTGCCTGATCTCTGGTCTCAGGAGGTGAAACTTGCTGATGGCATTGGTGGCAGCAAGATAATTCTTTTTCATGTGAAAGAATTGAGGGGGATTCAGTCCATGCTGTGTCCCTGGATGAGAATGCAGCACAGAGGCAGCAGGTAAATGGATGTGCCAGGAGTCATGGTGTGAGGACACATCCCAAAGAGTGAGTTCCTCTTACAAAATTGTTCTCTGGGCTTGCAGGCATTTGTTCTGGGTGGCAACTAGGAACACCGCATTAGCATGACCTGGTGTGTCGTGTGCAGACACAACTCATAGCTCTCCTGGCCAGCTCTGACACTCTGGCTTGTGATGTATCCATTCCCTGGCCTCACCCAGGGTTAGGCTGGGATGGCTTCCTGCCTCGGGGACTGCATTGCTAATCTTTGCCTGAAGATTTGAGGTGCCTAGACATGTCTTCGTATGGGGGAGGCTGCTCTGCGTTGTTATGATGGGTCTCAGCTGGGTGAGAATGGAGATGTCTCCAGCCCAGAGGCAGAGCACGCTGTGTTGTGTGCACCCTGTAGCAAGGATGCTGGGAAGGTGGCTTGGCAAAACAGAGGAGCCAGCACCTTCCTCAGAGACCTCGTGTTTCTAGTGATCCGTCGTGCTTCGAAAGCACCCTCTGATCGTGGAGCTCACAGCCAAAGACTGACCCAGCCCTCGCCTCTAATCTCATCTTTCCTCCAAGAGTCTGGTCCCTGGAAAGATGCAGCTCTCCAAGAAGACATTCCAGGGGGATTTAATCACTGCACTCGCTCCAGCCCTGCTGCGCTTGTGGTCTAAGCACCTGCTGTTTCATTTAATTAGCAACAAATGGGAGGCGTGGGTTGGGGGAAGAGAGAGCAGCACCCTGGTGAAGTATTTGCTGCGATGTAATGTATTTTATTTTGGGTCCGGAATGGAGGCCATGAGGAACATTTTCCAGAGGGCTCCATAAACCACCTCTGTTCACAGGGTGATTATTTGAGGAGGGAGGGGAGTGTGGATTTAAATCGGTGCCGCTAATTTCTGCGAACAACCACATTATTTTTAATTCATACTCCAGACGCCCTCCACCCATGGCTTGATGTTGGGAGCTGTGAATTTTCCACGTCATAACAAAGTCCCTCTATAAAAGAGAGCCCTTTAAATATATTTTAAAATATTGATTTCAAATACATCAGGCTCTCAAGTAAGTCAGTATTCAGAATGGAAAACTAAGTCTTTCCTTCCCGCATAGTGGCCTGCTCATTTATTTGTATTTCAGTAGCACATACCAGCTCTGAGCAGAGGTATGTCTGTCTGTTGTTATGGGCTAGAAAAGGCATGAGAAGCTGCAAGATAAGTCAAAAGAAATAACGCCTTTGTTCACCATGATTAGTTAAGCTTGGGAGCTCTCTGTTGAAATCAGGGTGTTACGTTGCCAGCAGCATTTTACCAGTGTAAAGAAGGGAGATGGGGACAACTGGGAAGGTAGACTTCAAGACTGAACCACTTGTGCTGGACAGTGGCTGTGTTCTGCCTTTGGGAGATCGGCAGCCAGAGCTCTGTGCAGGGAAGATTACAGTCACAGCTTCAATGTGCTCCAGCCCACCAGCACTGGGGGCCTTTTTCTCCATGGGTGTGGCAAGTTTAACAATGATCTCTCATACTTCTACTGGAGCAAACTAATTCTTAGTCTAAAGGTACAAATGTATATTGGCCTTTTGTCTGATTTTCTTCGGGCAGTGAAAGCACCCTAAGAGCTGCAAGACAGAACACTGTAGTTTTTCCCTGTCCTGACTAAAGCAGGAGAGCTGGGTTTGAGAGATTTGTCCTTTGGATTCCCTGTTCTGAAAGAGTTCATCTCCCATGGATTTGAGAGGATAAATTAACATGTGGCTGTCAGGTATCCAGATGCAGCAGTGACTGTGGTCATGTCAAGAACTCAGACTGATCATTTTGTTCTCATGTGGAGTTTTAAATTCAATCCTGGGTATTGGGTTCTGCTCCAAGGACAGTAAAAGTTCACAGAAAATTCTCTTCTTCTGAGATTGTCACAATCTTGAAATAGAGAAATTTTTGCTGTATGTCCATCCTACAGGCCTTCATTATTAGAACAGAATATTCCAGTTGGAAAGGACATAAAATGATCATGTAGTCCAGGTGCCTGGGCACTTCTGGGCTGACCAAAAATTGAAGCAAGTTAAGGGCACTGTCTAAATGCCTCTTAACTACTGAGAGGCTTAGGGCATTAACCACTCCTCTAGGCAGCCAGTTGCAGTCTTTGACCACCCTCACAGTAAAGAATAAGCCAGTTTGTAGGTACTCATTGCCTACATAATCATCGTATTCTCACTGCTGTCAGTGTGGCACCATAATAGCTGCTGGCTCCAAGTGTGAGAGAGGTTTCCCTGGGAAGGGAATTTGGTTGTGCCTGAAAATCATGTGGCATCATAAAAAAACCCTCGCCTTTACACGAGTCCCGAAGCATGGAAAAGTGACCTCTGCATCTTAGAATTCATTGATTTTGCAGAAATTGGCTCTTTCTCTTGCTTTTTGGAGTAATTACATTGATTTTTTTATCTGCTTGCAGGCACACGGGGCACCTGCAAATGTCCCAGAACTGTCAGACTCCTGCAAGTCAGCATTATACTCAGAATCAACCCCATAACCCCCCAGCAGTATCTCTTCCTCATCTTAGTTATTCCTTCTTTCTCTATGTTCCTATCTGATGATAGAAATAGGTTCTTTCTGCATTGATCAAATATGGAAGCAATACCTCGAGGGACTCATTCAGAGTCAGGATATGAAGTCTGGAGTTCTTTTTCTACCTTTGACATTTGAGAGATGCTTTTAAGTAGACAAGATACTATTACAGTGTCAGCCCATCTGTCAGCAGAATTGGTGTTTGAATCCTATTCCTTTGCTCAGTTTTAACAAAAAGGCAAGTGAAGCTGTCTGGCAGTTTACCTTGTTGCGTATCTCAGTATGGTTAGGAAGGGAAATCTGGTTTTGTTTTCAAGCCTCTGTTGTACTTACAGTGTTTAATGCTGTTCAGTCCCACATCCAGGCAAGGGGATCACCTGCCCAAGCTGCTCTTGCAGTTTCTCTTGTAATGGAGAACAGCCCCTTTGCCTCCCCTTTCCCCTGCTGGCGCTTGCTTTCGAAACATGAGCATCTTCCTCCGGCTTCAAATCCTTCTCCAGGTCGATACTGATCTGCAGGGTTCAAAGCAGGGGTGGGATTTCAAAGCCTCCTTGACCATACTGGATCTGCAGTGTGACACTCAGGCCGTGTTGAAAGCCTGAGTTTTGAGGCACATTTAATCACATCTCTGCAGTTGTTAGGGTGGAAAAATTTTCCTCTGAGTTTTGTTTCTGTTGTTCCTAAGCCGCTCTCAGGTTTTCCTTCGTTCTTGGCCAGCACAATGTTCTCCAGCATCTGACCTCGTGGAGAGACATGCACCTGTCCCAGATGAAGGGCTAGAAACAATTGTCTGCACCTGGCTCAGCAAAATACTTATTTGTGTGTATGTGTGTGTCTGGTAGTGTAATTTATTTGGTCAGTTACTTGAGCCAAAGGAAGCCCTAATTAAGCAAGAAAACTTTTCATCTGGGTTGCTAGCAAAGAGCAGTTCTCTGTGCTGGCCATGGGAGTGTAGTTGCTGCCCTCCCACGCCTTTTCTGCCCACGTTGATGACAAAGGGAGGTTGGCAGTAGCTGTGCTTTGATGAGGCTGGTGTATTGCTTTCTGATGGAAAATGGGCCATTCTGTGCTCTGATATTTTTCTTACTCTCAACAGGGTGCATACATGGAACCTAATTTTTGAAGTTGCTTGTGCCCAGTAGAAAGCAGTTGATGTGTCATTCCTCCTCCCACCTCCTCCTCACTTCACTTCTTTCTTGATATTTTTTTCTTTTATTTATTTAATTGAACTTTTAGTGCTAGGTTCTGCAGATGGCAGTTCTCTAGACCTGATCCCTTACATCCATAATGCTGAGGTGCTAAAGATAGATAACCCTATGGAGGACACAAGGATCACGTGGACTTTCAAAACCAGCAGCCAGGTCTCATACTGCAGTGCCATCAGACAGCTTGACTGCTGCTCATACGGGAATTACAGGGCCTGGATATGGCCTGAATCTCTTTGATGGAAGTTAGTGTCTTCCTGGATACTTTCTGTGACAAAATATCATTATGTAATTTCAGGGGGAGTCTGTGAAATGTTAATTTTCTACCTGAGCCAAGGACTAGGGCAGAAGGGAGCTGTGTGGTACCTGCAGTTTGTTGGCTAGGCTTGGACTTTTCAACACATCTGTGAGGATGTTTCCACAATCTGGACATCTTTCTGATATTTCTTTATTGTGGCTTTGTGTGATGGAGAGGAGGACAGAACAGACAAGTGTAAATCTACCTGGAGGATGAGAAAGAGCCCTGGATGCCTGCAGAGTACCCAGCAGGGCACAAATGACTGTAATGCCTGTTTGCCCTGCCTGTCTGCCCCATCCAGCTTCGAAAGCTGGTCACAAGATGTGGAAAGGCATAGAAATCTGCATCATCACTACTCTTGTCCTGGATGGACATCAGCCTGCCCATCAAAGTAGTTTGTAGGTCACCTTCTTCCCCTCAGACATGTTTTGGATGAAGCTGCTGGATGTGATGTGTTGCTGTGGCTACAATTTCCTTGCCTTCCCCAGCACCCTTTCCTTGAATCACCCATGCATACCTTGCATCAATGCACGCCCAGTGTGTACCCTTCAGCTGGCCACCACGGTTTGCATGTGTGGCCAGGCAGGCTGGAGAACACTTGTGGTTTTGTTTTATGGCTGAGAACATGCCTAGTTAAGTACAAATTGTTCCTGTGCTACACTGCTCCTCATGTTACTGGAGGAGCATCTGCCAGAAGGGAGCAGGCGTGGATGCTCACTGGCAAGCTGGACATGTACCCAACTGCCTGTGAATCCATAGGTGCTGCTGCTCGGCCCACATGGACACCCTTGGCTTAAAACTCTGTGCTGCCCTGACAGGGATGGCAACAACAGCTCTGGCTTTGAAGGCAGCACTGTGCCTGTGGTGGGTAACAGTGTGCTGGGTACCTCTTGCACCTGGTACTGCTCACCATGGTCTCACCATTGGGTCTTCCAAATGCCACCAGGCAGGGATATAGGCTGGAAACCTCCTGTGGAAGGACAGAGCTGGAAGGAGTCCCTTTCCTCCTGGATGCAAGCATCTGCCTCCATGTGCTCTTTCTCCCTCACAACTTGTAGCAGTTTTCTCATCTGGAAGTTTGGAAAACTCACAGCCCTGACAGTATTTCTTGACAGCATTTCTTGACAGCGTGCCTGTGCCACTTAAAAGCTACTGAGATAAAAAAAAAAGACCAAAATAACCCCCACCATTGTCAAAGACCTCCATCGATGCTTTTCATACCCTGCCAAATATTACATGTGATTAGCTGGTATGATACACAGAATAGCATCTGGTCCACAAGGAATGCGTCCGGAGATGGATGATTATTATCTGAATGAAAATCCCAGGGTAGGGCTCAAGCCTGCGGAGCGTAACACAGAGGCCCTGTAAACACTTGGAGTGCCCACCCGGCTCCGAGCAGCACATGCAGCCGCCATGGCCGGCGTCCAAGCCCGTCTACTTTCCCAGGGTTTGCTTTCGTTCTCAATTAAATTAATGAAAGTCCTCAGGCAGACTTGTACTTACAAAAATAAGATTTCAGTCCTAGCCTCCCTTCTTAGGGTGCTGGGTCGTGTTTGTCCTGCAGGACATGATGTCCCTCCTCCCACTGTGGTCATGCGTCATGGTTTGGTCCATCTACAAGGTCCTTTGGGACAGTTCTGGTCCCAGGTCCCCTGGGATTCTCCTTCTGGCATGGACTTTGTGAACTCAGATGTTACCCAAATTCCCTTTTCGCTTTTAAAGAGAGAACGTTGTCCATGCTGCTTGTTGGGGCAGGGACCAGAAGGAGCTGGTGTGGGTCTGAGTGTGCAGCTAAGGTGCCTGTGTTGTGTGGTGGTGCTGACGACGGGAGGGCTCTTTAAAACAGCTTTTCTGATGCCCGTGAACTTTGTCCTCCCTGTTCAGAAATAAATCTACAGAGAGAAATCAATCTCTGAGATGCCATTACAGTAGGCACCAGTAAGAACTGTTTGTTGCAAACCTAGGTTTGTTCCTATATTGTATTCTAGAGTGCAAATCCTTTCCTCCCTGCATTGCAAGCCCAACTGGACAGCCTATGCTTTTGGAGTCTGCCCTTCCCAGGCACTGACCACCTCTACTGTCCCTACGTGCCAGATGAGCATCCTGGGGAGATGCCAGCACAGCACTCAAGGCTGGGCAGTGCCTGAGCTGAAGGGCCCATGCTGGGGCTGGGGGTAAGGCTGGCAGCTGGCTCCGAGCTCTTGGAAACCTCCTGTCCTGCTGGCTGCTTGTTACCTCCCTGGAGGCCTGCAGGAAGGTATCTGTTACATGTGCAGCTCTCTCTGCCCGCTCAGGCGGTGGGATTTGTTGTCTGTACTCTTTTCTAAATCCCCCCAAAGACAAGATACACATGTGTTTGGAACCAGATACGCAGGCAAAACATCTCGGGGTTTGGAGGTAGGGAGAGAGGAAGAAAAGAAGACAAAGGAGTCTCCTCCCAGCGTGGAGTTAAAACCTGTGGTTATGTTGTGCTTGGCACAGTTTCCTCATTGTACTGTGCTGGGCGGTTGGTCTCCTCTGGCAGATGCTCTCCCCAGAGCTATGAGAAGTGTCCTACAGAGATGAGTAGATACCATTTCAGATGGAGTTTGTGAAGTAAAATGTGCCATTGTGTTCGGAGCTATTGTTTCTGTTTTCAATATTGAAGTTACTCATGGTTTCCAGGGGACAATATATCAAGCAAAGCTAACAGGCTGTAGAAAAGATGTAGATTGTGAAAACAGAGGGATTAAGTTTCATACATTTGGAGCTAAAGTCTCATCTCTCTCTTAGCAGTGGAAGCAGGGAAGTAGTCTTGCACCAATTTAAGTGAGGGTGTGTTTTCAACAGGCTTTAGTTAAAACTATGGTCAGCACTGTGTGAGCAGCTTAGAAGACTCTCTAAGGATGGATTCTGTGGGTGCAAGTTCAATGACCATCCAGTGTATAAATCTGGTTTCAGAGAGTTTCTGTGCCAGGCTTTGCACCAGTTCAAACAAAATCAGTTTGCAAAGATGGAGTCTGGCTGGCTGGGTAGTCTCTGCCTAAAACACCCACGAAAATCCACTGTTACTTCTTTATGAGAGAGGAGTAAGGAAGGATAGAAGAGGGCATTGCATGACAGATGTGATTCTCCAGCTCTTGGCATCCCTTTTGGGGACTGCCTGAACCCCGGAGGGGTCACAGTTGCAAAGAAGGGGGACCCATTAATGAAGAGCCAGCCCCCATTCCTACAAGATGCCATCCTAAATCTGTCACGTTATGGAGAGCAGATCAGGAGTTTGGTTCCCTGGATGATCTGACAGCACTGAACAAAACAGAGGTAAAACCAAAACAGCCTGTAAATCATGCTGACAGTATCTGGTGTGTGTTTTTGCTATCAGTAAGGATGCAATTAATACCAGCACCCTGCTAATGGCCCTGTGCTGCTTTTGGGATGCACCCTCCAGCACCGTGCTTGCAGCTGCAATGCAGTGTTTGAGTCTGCTGCCAGGGGTTTTTTTTTAAGGACCAGAAGGTTTTTTGAAGCCCAGCAGCCTCCTACCAACCTGTCCAGCCTTTGTGCTGGGCTGAGCTGAGCTGCTCCTACTTGCACGAATTAAGGGCAGGCACTCTAAGTTTTTGCGCTGTGAGGCCTTCAGAGTGGCTTGGTAAGGTTAGTGAACTGATGAACCCTAAAATCTTAGTGGGGCTATGCAGTATTTCAATAATTGGCTTGAAAGGGTTGAAATTTAAAGAAGGATGGAGAGTAATTTTTTTTTTTAAATGCCCAAGTGATGTAGGAAGCGGTGATTAATGGAAGTGACCTTGGTGCTTTGCTCCCTTTCAGTGAAGCCCTTAGACTTGCCATTGTGTTTAAAACTGGAACCTCTGCTCTGACAGTGCTGTCAGATGCGGTTCTGCTGTCTGAAGGCCAGAGCTGAGTGTCCAAGGGCACCATTACTGCAGTGTCTCTCACTGGAACACGCTGGTCTCTTGCTGCTTATGTGCAATCTGAAAGAACACTTGAAGCCTGTGGGTTGCGTAAGGATAAAAAATTTCAGGATATAAGGAAAGATGGTCTTCTTTTGAAGTTAGCTCTTCTTCCAGACAGGATTTTTACTGTGACCTGCAGTGAGCCTTTTAGAACATGCCTAGGTTGTGCAGCCTGAGCACCTGGGCTGGCTCTGGATGTGCCAGCTCTGGAAAAAAATCTGGCAAATTGCTTGCACCCTATTACAAAATTATGAGCCTTCCCCAGAAGCTAATTGACCTGATGGGGCATGGCATCAGCATGGCTCTGACATCTCTGCATGACCTTGTGGTGTCACATAACTGCAGCATTCATCTCTCTAAAGCAGGCATTGTGGTGTGGCCTTACTTCCCAGGGATGCTGTTGGGACAAATCCTCTGTAGATACCAGAGTAACAGGGGACGTATAATCACCATGGATAGATGGAAAAGTATGAAGTAGCCTTTGTCCGAGCATCTTCCAGTGTGGTTAAGTTGGATGAGGCCAGTTTAATTTAGCACTGGGGAAAGAAAATGCTTCTGGCAGGAGACTTCAATAGCTGCTCTGTGAAAGGACAGTGTGGGCTTTCTGAGAAGCTCTGCAGAGATGCACCAAGTGCCTCTGTCATCCCAAACCAGCACCTCAGAATGTTTTGCCAGTCTGTGTTAGCCACAAACGCTGGGCTCGTTCTGCAGAGCCTTTAGAGAAAGCTGCATTTCTTTATGAAAAATACCAAATGTCTCAGCTAGGAAACAGCATTCCCTCTTTTGATGGATCGTGTTGGGGAAAGACCCCCAGTCTCTGCTCCCCACCTTCTCCTCCCCTGGCTGTTTTAGTTGGATACTGAGAGGTTTGTAAGATTTCCAAGATTTCTTGTGGAAATTTTCAGACCTGAGAAAGGCATTTTCCCTTTGGGGATTACACCATGCTGTAAATGTCTGTTCTCTTTATTTTATTTGCATTTTCCTGCTTTTGTTCGACTTTCTCACGGATTGCACTATATTTAATTCAGAACATATCCTATAATGCTGTAATTGTTAGGCATGTCAGCTGGTTATCCAGATGACTTTTTGCTGTAATTTTTTTTTTCTTTCAAAATAAAAGGAAAGCAGTTGCTGCTGCTTCTCAGGGACTGAATTATTGCACTTCTGTTGCATGCTGTGGCATCATGTAACACCACAAGGGAGCCAGTGTCACTGGCTGCCTGATACAGTTATTCCTCCTGCATTGTGGAACCCGTTACAGCTTTAGGAAGAGATGGAGTTTCACCTCCTTCTGCTGTGTAAGATGTCAGTTCTATGTGAGTGGCTAACAGATGAGGTCCCCTGGGCTCAGTCTGTTCCATGCCCTCACCCAAAGATCTTTTGCAAACTTTTCCTAGTTGGTGTTACGCTCAGAACAGCTCTGCTCTGGCCAGTTTTGAAGGGGTGGGAGTTAAGCAGACCTCCTGCTGTCTTGTGTCTGTGAGAGTGAACTGGTTTGTTGTTCCTGTGAGAGGGTGAAGCAGAGAAGAAATAAAAAGAAGCTCAGAGAAATCTAGAGAAAGTTCTCTAACAGCTGTATGCTGTGGAGCGATCTGCGCCAGCGGCAGAGGTTTCATTTCCTGCCTAGCATCTCCTTCTGTCATTGATCTCAGCAGGTATGGTCCTGAGCTGGAGTAAATCAGGTCCTTCCACTTACGTCATGGATGCTCCACTGATTAACCTTAGCAGAAAACCTATTCTAAAACCAAACAACTGAAGAAATTATCTTCTCTAGATCACTATGTAGGAGGTGAATCTGTGGAGGTGGGCTCTTGTGTTCTCCACTCTCTTGCTTGTTTTCACCCACTGACATTTAAATGTTGACATGTTACCTATTAGCATGAGATCCATTCTCTGGAAATGGTGGCTAACCATCTTCCTTAAGTGAAAGACCCCCTTGGATTCCCTGGTTAACCAGGATTTGGAATATGCTGTAGATGGACAAGCCCACAAATGAGAGGATAATTGTATCTGAAAACCACCAATAATACTTCTTCCATTTGCTTCTGTCCTGCTGGGTTTAGATGAGTGTAGTTCCTCTGAATTCAGTCTCTGACTCCTGCTCTGCAGCATAAGGCTCAGAGCCTGTGATGGCTCTTGATTAAATCTCACGCCACCTACCTGAGATCCGTCTGACATTTTGCACATTTTGCAGGTGCAAAAGCAGAGACAGGACCAGAGAGGTTTATCCACAGGAAAACTCTGGCAGACGACAGAATTCAAACCCATCCTGGCTGTTCCCTGTCTTGCAGATCACGTGATTTATAATTCAAAATATAGCTGATGATGCTGAAACCATCAATCCCGTCAGCAAGCAGCACAGCTGGTTTCCAGCTTCAAAATGAAAGGAAATTACTGCAGCTCCTCAGGGGTTTAATTAATAACTCCTATTCTGGTATCTTACCTCTCCTTCTCATCTAAACTCGTGTTATTTGCATTAGGGACTTTTAGTCTTTTCTGATTTGCAGATGCCCTTAACCCCTCTTGCTGAGGATGTGAATTCCATCATCACTCATTTCAGATCCCTGGCAGTGTCTTTGCTTTTCTTCCAGTTTCTTTGGCAGACTCTCTCAGAAGTGTGCACACAACTCCATACGTGTACAGATGCCTCCTCTCCTCTTCCCTGTCTCCCAGTTGGCTGTAGCCCTTCTTTCCTCATTGGGACTCCGAGATCAGATCAGCTTTGTGGGAAGGGATATGCCTGATGCCTGACTGTCCTCATGTACTTTACCTTTCAAGTCCAGCAATGTCTAAATTAAAGTTATTGTCAGCTTGCCTCATTTGTAATGAAAAATGCATTTTCTGATGAGCACTTGGAAAAAGGAAAGCTGATGTGCTTCTTGGCATTCAGTGTAGGAAAAATCGTAGTCTTGGCCATTTGAGTGGCCAAGAGTAAGGTGGCAAGCTGAGGTTTCTAGGGGCACCTTGCAAAAACTCTACTGCTCTTGGTCATGGTTTGATTTTCAACTGCTCCTTCTCTGGGACACACATAAATTATACCCTGGAAAGGGAGTGAGACCTCATCTCTCTCTGTAGAAGGTCAGAGTCCTTCATCATTTTGCAAAGGTAGATGTTGTTTTGCTTGCCAAATTAAGGGTCTTGCATGAAAGTCATCCTCAGGATCTCTGTGTTATAAATAAATCTTCCTGTGACTGCAGTGCTGACCTCCTGCGGAGCTTTGATTTTATATGTGCACATGGCAAACCTGCATCCACTTGAAAAGGAACCAGAAAGATTTCCACACTAAGAGATGATGTGGGTGTCCTCATTTGCTCATTTTAAGAGGAGAACTTCACTCTTCTGACAGGAGGAGTTAAAACTTCTGCAAGGAAGGAAGGGGAGGAACCAACAGCCCAGCAAGAACCCATCTATCTGTTGGTGTAAGGCATAGGTGGAGGTCAGGTGGCTGTCTCAGTGGATTAATTTCAGGGAGTTGGATTTGGACACAAACTTCCAAAACCTCAAAACCAAAC
This sequence comes from Rhagologus leucostigma, assembly GCA_013397725.1. Lineage (NCBI taxonomy): Eukaryota > Metazoa > Chordata > Aves > Passeriformes > Rhagologus > Rhagologus leucostigma. The sequence continues at coordinate 558,443 of VZTD01004105.1, forward strand.
CAGGAACAAAGTTCCCGCTGGCAAATGCCACAGGGTCAAGCCATTGAACAGTTTATATGTTCATGTCCTCTGCACTGGTTGGTTTATAGCAGAGTAAAAGCCTCTCCTGCAAAAGAGAAGTTGCCTCTTAGTCTTGGGTGCTGTAAGTCCTTATGTCTGCAGCAGCAAGAAATGTTGTTTCATGAAAATTTAACCAAGATAGGTAAAATGTAGTAAGTAAATTATCAGGAAGATACTTGGCTTCTCATCCTCAGAGATGCTACTTGCAGCATCTCAAAGGGCGCTTGTTTTTCTTTATTAGGATTTTTAACCAGGTGTTACCATTTCAAAGCAGACAGGGCAGAATCTTATTTTCACAGCAGAGCTGATGTGAAATGACCAGAGATGCTGTTATCTGGCAAACACAAATGGTTCTTGTGTGCAGGAGCATCTCTTTCTTCATGGCATATTTGCATTTTAGGTAAAGGCGGCCTGAAGCAGAAGAGGTGAGAAGAAAGATGCCTGGAGAAGTGGTTGAGTTGATACTCTGAAATCTTCCTATTTCATTCTTGCAAGTCAAGTGATTTCATGGTTTTGTACAAATAGAAAGGAGTGGAGTGGGCCAGTGCTCTTGAGTCTGCTTTCATTTTAATGAGCAGCAACTCATATGAGTAATTCCCTTGATTTTTAATGAGATTAATTGTATGATCATTTGCTGACCACTGCAAGAAAGTCATAATCTGGACCACGAGGTTTTATAGCAGGTCTTCTAAAGGAGTTTTGGGCAGAAGCAAGAAGAAAGGTGCTCAGAACAGAAGGCAGAACTGTGCAGGACTTGGGTAGGAAAGATGTCAGCAAACCCAGAGCAGTTTGGAGAGACAAAGCCTGGAGAGGCAATTTTGGTGGTGAGTTATTCGTGGCACGCATCTGTTGTGCCAGAAGCGAGAGTGGGATGTGTTTGTTCAGGCTAACTCCAGACATGCTGCCTAAATGGATGGAAAGCTCACTTCCTGGATTCCATATACCCTCCCTGTTTCCAAACGGATCCTCCACCCTGTGATACAGGGACACGGTAACAGGTTTCTTTCTGCTCACTACACCAGTCATGCAATTGGAGGCTCCTCCTCATTGTAAGCAAATGAACTGAGCTCCTCCAGGTTTGCCAAAATGCACTGCCTAGCTGTTTTTTTTGTCTGCCCAAAGCCAACTACATCCCTAATTCAGTTCTTTGTGACTCTGCATCCAGACTTCCCTTCTTTGCCTTCATACTGGGATGATTTTACTCAAGGTGACAGAATTGCTTTCTGATTTAGCACACTTTGTCTCTAAGTTAACTGTCACATATCAAAGATGTGAGCATCTTGTGGAGACTGCCCATGTCTGAGCAGAATAACCTGGTGCATTAAGTGAAGGGTTTTTTTCATCAGTCATATGTGTATTTGCAGTTATAACAAGAATAACTTCCTTTAATGGAAAAACATTTGTCACAGACAAAAAGAGTTTTTGACTTTCAGATGTTCTGCAGACATCTAATTAAGAGAACTGAAAATCTGTTTATTGGTCTTTGTCTGTTAATCATGTGAGGAAAGGGCTGTGCCTACCAGGAGGAGTTTTGGTAGTTTAGCCCTTAACTTTCTTCATTCCCAGCTACTCCATTTGTCTGCTCTTCCCAGAGCTGGGCTGAGTGGGAATGTTAGGCATTGGCTCAGGACACCCCATCACCTCAGGAAGACTTGGGATGTTTCATTCAGGTCCACTGATGGTTTTTTTTCTCCTCTATACATCTCTTCCTCATCTTCCACTTTGCATCCTTCTCTGTGGGTGGGAGGATACAGAATCCTGATTTTCTAGGACTTTAGCTCTAACTTGCACTGGCTTTGAATGGCAGAACTGAGTGCAGGAAAGTGCTGAGGAAGGCTCCCTGCTTCTGCCGCACTTTATTTGACTTTAACATCCTGAAGGATTCATGGCTTCCGGAGTGCCCCTGCCTCCCTCAGCTCCCTGCCATCCAGACCCTCCCAGTGAAGGCAAGAGCTGGGGTGGAAAGTGTAGTCTAGGAAAGTTTAGCCAAACTCTTCCAGCTGCAGTTTATTGTATCTATTTTGCTGATATCCACCCTTTAGATAAATAGCACTAAGTTATACACGTTGTGACTCTCTTGATGTGGTTAAAAAGACTTGTATTAGCCAAGCTAATCTAACTCCAAGAATAACCATGGGAATTTGACTGTATCAGTTCCAGCTTCAATCAGTCACCGCATAGTAAAGTGAGAATTGCCTTCCTGGCTAAAAGTGTAGCAACAGTGAAACTTCAAGTCAGTAGGTGGGGATTCCCTCCCCCTCCTTTTTTTTCCCTCTTCTTTGAAGGAAACTCTTGCCCATGCCTGACCTCAGACGCCCAGAGCTCTACCTACAAGAAAACAAAATTTCCCATTTTCAATAAAAAACGTGCCTCTGTAGGCAGAAAAGCGAGTTAGCTAACAATCCGCAAAGCTATGGTCTATTTATTTACCAGGCTGACTCCCTGATGGGGAAACATGTGGGATCTTTTAAGTTCTTCTCCTGCACAGATGTTCCTTCTACTCCTGAGTTTCCTCTTGATCTTTGGTTTGCTGTGCCATATGGTGAAAACGCTGGAGATGATGTGTGCGGTGGAAGACGAGAAGGATTCTGCATGCTTAAAACAAAACCAGTAAAAAATAAAAAAAATAATTCTGACTGTTTTTTCCCCAAGTTAGCAAAAAAATATTTTTAAAAGGAAATCTGTCGAGCTAGCAAAACCGCTGTTAACTCACACAGGCTCCCTGTTGGATGGGTAGCACTGATGAGATTAAATGCTGATTGACGAGTATCCTCTCCCTTCCCCCAGCTCTTGCTGCCACTTTGGGTATTTGTATTGAGCTGTAGATCCAGTTCAGGTGAGGAGATAGGGGTTCTGCAAGGGCAAGTAACATGACTGCTTGCTTTTCCTTCCTTGCCTTCCCCAGAGATCACAGGGGCTGCAGACTGTGAGTTGAAAGACGTCTCTCCTGATCTGTTGGAAAGGAGCCCTGGGGCTGGCAGGAGCTTTGGAGTTCCCCCTGCCTGAGGGAGCCAGGGCTTCTGAGTAGGGAGGGGACATAGAGCATCATAGAGACATCATGCATATGAAACATGGGGAGAAATAAAACAGAATGTGAAGATTTGGGTCTCTATCTTGGTAGCACCACATGCTGAATGAGAGCGAAAGGTTGCAGAGGGTGAATGGGAGAGATGAGAGGCTCTGGCAGTTTTCAAGACTGGAGTTGGTCTCTTTTGGGCAAGTCCATGATGGTGTCACTAGAGCAGGTGCATCCTTCTGTCTGAAGCCTTTCAGCTGGTCTTCAGCCTCAGTGGCACTGGTCCATCAGGTCTCATCACCCAAGGATATATTGTAGGGCTCCTTTAGGAATGTAAGATCAGCATGCAGATTTCCTAGGCTAGGAAACCATGTGCTAAAGGGTACTTGGCTGAGAGCACACCCACCCTGAGCTGTGCTTTCAGGCTATTCGTGGGGCTGGTGTTCTGTGGGATGCTTTGCTCTCTGAGGCCTCCTTGCCTGCTGTCCTCCATGTAGGGACTGCAGTGGAAGATATTCCCCAAAACCCCATCTCCCTGGGAGAATAAGAATGCTCTTTCTTACTGGACCAGGGCAGTGGGTCTTTCTGGCTCTGCCATAAAAGCAGAGCAGGTGTTTTATTAGATGTGCTTTAATCTGGTTGCTTGAATAGCATTTTTAGCTAGGAGGGTGGTCTGTCAGATGGACAGGTAAAACCTGTTGCTCCACCAGCACAGGCAGGCTGTGTATTAGAGACAAGGCTTGTGTTTTGTAGCAAAACCTGGGAGCCTAATTTTAGAATGACAGCAAGGCCAGGCTCAGCTGTCTGCTTGGGCCCTGTCCCAGCTCCTCTGTGCTGCCAGAAACTTGCCCTCCCTTTCTTGGAGTGAACTGTATCATACCTTTTTAAGTACAGGCTCCCCTCCAACAAGACAAAGTAATTCCTGCAGTTGCTTTTGTCTTAAACCACACACAAACCAAGGGATCCCTTGGTCCCTATGCAGGCAGTCCATGTTTCCCCCTAAGACATTTGTTGTGCTTCCTTTGCAGATGCAGCTTCTGGACAAGTTCCCTATTGAAGGAGGCCAGAAAGATCCCAAGCAAAGAATCATTCCTTTTCTACCAGGTAATGCTGTGGGGAAAGCCCTAAATAAGATGGGTGAGAGCAGCTGGAGACTGCAGTTCCCCAGCTACTGTCTCTAGTACTTCTTGTGACCATTCTTTTAAATGCCTTTTCCCTGGGAGCTCATACACCCAGCCTTGTGATACCAGACCTCCACCTCCTAAAATAGCTGGCATGGTGTTTAGGGCTCTCAAGGGATCTTGCATCAGCTGTTCAGATTCAGGGTGGCTCGTGCCCTGTCACACAAAGGCATTTGATGGCTTCTGGGGAGCTGTGTCTGTGGGGTGCAACCAGGCAGCCTGAGCTCCGGCCACCACTTGGGAGACCACTGGGGACCAGAGTCAGTCTTTGTCATTTCTGGATGCTATGGCTCTGCAGACACTGTTACTGTACAATAAGGAATGAATAACTGGAGTTGCCACTGGGATGGAAAGGAAACTGAAGGAAGGTTAAATGCAAGTAGGGATTTCTGCAATGCTGGCCAAAAGGATATTTACTTATCTTTTTGGCCTGAGTCACTGTGCCTCTGACAGCTTTTGTAGAGGGCCTGGACGTGATGGATATCCTGTCCTCAGGGTAACAGCACACACTCTACACAGCTTCTTCCAGCAGCGGCTGCAGGGATGGCATGGGGGAGGTGAGCCAGACCACAGCGTGCTCTTGGAAGTGCAGGCTCTGGCAGCTCCCTATTGTCTGACTGCACGATTCTGGCTGTTGGCTTAAAGTTTGGCTCGCTGCACTGCCTGCCAGGATAAATGGAGTATTTTCAGCCTGTTAAAAGGTCTGTTCTGTCTCCTGCTATAAAAAGGAGATCCCAGCTCTTCCCTTAAGGTCTGTGAAGAGAAGCTGGGATGGGAGAGTTTAGTCCTCTCCAGGAGTGTGCTGTGCTCCCCAATGCTATTTGCAGGCAAAGCAGCTGCTCCAGATGTGTGGTGAGCACAGCTCTAGGGTTACTGGGGAGTAGGGACGTAGAAACCAGCAGCACAAATACACGACACAAACATCAGAGCCACAGCAGGGCAGCACAGCCGCCTGGCAGCGTGCTGGCAGCCTCCATCGACCTTGTGGAAGGCAGTCCCAGGCTCAGGGTTTGCTCTCTGCAGTGTTCTGTGCTGCACTCAGCCTCTGCAGCCAGAGGAAGGTGGTGTTGCCATCCATTTCCTATCTGGGATGAGGAGAGAAGTCCAAGAGTGGGCTCTATTTTTAGCTGCATCACCAACAAACTCATAGACAAATCACTTTATGAAACCTCTTTGTGATAAGAATGGATACTGCTGGCCTGCCTTTCTTGCTGGAAAGCATTTTGAGGTCCTTGAAAGCACTGTACAGGAGTGCAGATGGCTTCACATGAGGTGCTGTAGGAAAATCTCGTCTGCAGGTAGCATTTGTTCCTCCTGTATTGACTGTCACTGGCCTATCTGTTTTATTTTCTCCTAGAAAAATGTTGGCTGACTGCAGGTGGCTGCTGCTCAGCTTTTCTGCAGATCTTAGTGATGAATGTCCTGATATATGGGTGCATGATATTTGCAGAGAGTGAGATAAACCCCATATGCCCATTACAACACTTCCTACCCTTCCCACCCTCCAGGAACATGAGGGAGATGGTAGTGCCACATGTCCTTGAAGGGAAGAGTTCTATCTGGAAAACATTTGGGTTGACTTAGTGTCCCAAAGAGAGAAGCTGCCAGAACACAATAGACCTCAGCTGTATGTAATTTAATATTTCTGTGATATATGTTCTACTTTTGATATCGAATCTCTGCCTCTTTCTTGTTGAACTGCTGAACAGCCCTTGTTGCTTTACCCAGGAACAAGGTGACTCAGCTAAATGTCAAACAATGTCAAACTCTGTTAAATAAACTAGCTGCCATAATTAGAATACGCATGGCATTTCTGCAGCTGGAGCCGTGGATTACGGAAACGAATACCTAGCTATAAACTCCCATAATTAAAAAATGGCAAGGCAGATGTTTGTACTTAAATCCTACTTTATGAAGATGTTATGGTCTTGCTTGCTTATAGTGGGCCTGATTCAGCCAAGCTGGAGTGGCTCTGCTTGCTGGGTTCTGAGTGCCCAGGGTTCTGAGTGCCGGGGTTTTCTGAGTGCCACTTGCAGGGTAGGACAAATCCCCCCATCAGGTGTGGCTTAGGAAGTTGGCATATTCCATCCTACAGCTCCTGTTTGTCAGTGCTCTCCTGAGATAATAATTAGTGCTTGACTGTGCTGGAAACCTTTTACCTATGAAACCAAGGGAACTGTAATGGAGTTCAGAGCCTTGCCCCGCAAGGAGAGACCATACTGGGTCCAGCAGAAGGAAAGTGCAGTTCTTCTTTCCTCTAGACACCTTTATCTTATGTTCATCAATTTCTTTCTTCGAATATATTGACCCTCACTTCTCCCTTACACAAATAAGGACTCTACAGCTTTCAGTACCATGAAGAGGTGCAAGGAAATTATAAGCAGTGCCAGGTAGTCCTGTAGAAAATGTCCTGTGGACAATTTTGTAGTTTTGTTTTACTTTTTTAGAGTCAATTCTTTGCATTCAATTTTTTTGTGATTTTTTTTTTTTTTAACCATACTCAGAGGGCAAAAGTGGTATCTTCGTCTCCTTTCCTCATTTTGTCTTCTTCCCATGAGTTTTTCCATTCTTCTCTGATTTCCCTTTTTAATGTTGGAAAATTCTGCATCAGGAGGGACTGTGCAGAAGAAAACTGCATAAGAACCTCTCTGGATTGGCCAGAGAGCATTTTTGTAGTTGGTGGTATGAATTTTTTTCTTTGGAGGGAGACTATGGAAGAGTTAGAATAAAATTTGCTGCAAAAACCCCACTCTAGCCCAAAGACAGTTTGTTGCTCTAAGAAGACATGGATGGAAAGTGCTGTTTGAATGTACCAGTGTGGCTGTTGGTTGAGCCCATTTGCAATACACTGATTTGTCCATCACATCTTCTGCTGCATATCTGAAGAATGATCTTTGGAGTGTGGATGACAGTTTTGTTCCCTCCTTGTTAGGTACTTTTACATCTGCATCAGCAGAGACAAGGGGTTATGGATATGGGCTCCCTATTTCAGGGATCTTGAGGAAATTAATGAAGGAATTTCAGCTGGAAGGAGAAGACTCGTCTGCTGGGCTTCTGGAGACTACAGTGGCAAATGAAATGGCAGAGACAGGGCAATGCAACTCTGGGATTAACAGTTTTGCAGTGGTTGACCCAAGACTCCAGGGCTTGCATTGTTTTTCGTTTCTCTTGGCACTAAGTGGGAGAGCCATCTGGAGACAGAGCTGAAGTTAGAGAGATGTCAGCTCTTCCTGCTCCACTGTGTCTTCCAAAGTGCAGCCCTGGGGAAAATGCGCTGCATGGCATGAAATCATCGTGTCATGCTGGCTGCTGGGCTGCAGATCCCTGCCTTGTAGAGAGGCTTGGGCTTGCCATGGCATGGAGGGCTGGCCATTGATGATGGCAGCCCCTTGCACTTCCCACACAGATTCCAGCTTGATCCGTGCCTAGACTTCAAACCATTTTTGACCCCCACTGAAGAAACAGGAGGTTTTTGCACAGGATGTGCCGGAAGGGGAAAATCCTTGCTGGGTGTTTGCTCTGCAGCTTCCATGCTGCCTGGAGAGGGAGACATCCTGTTCGAGGAGACTGCTTTGTGTGCCTGGTTTTCCTAACTCTTGGGAAGCTGAGACCTATCCCAGGGGAGCAGGGTGATCAGTGCAGGCTGCCCTACCAGCTTGGTCAGGCAGCTGGAGGAACAACACCCCAGCCTGGCTGCAGTCCCTGCCTCCAGTGCTTGGGAGCCTCTACCAGAGAGGCACCTTCTCTCTTCCTTTTTTCCCCATTCAGGTTTTCCTCCTCCCTTGACTAGGGCGAGGAAAGAGGAAGCTGTCAGTGTAGCTTGGTGGCTGTGTCCCAGGGCGCTGGGAGGGATGCCAGCGTGGGGGATGAGATGTCACCCCGCTGCTGTCACCCCGCTGCTGTCACCCCGCTGACCCGCTTTGCCCCTGAGAAGAAAAACGCTCCGGCACCACCTCAGAGGGGTCTCTGGGCCTTTCGCCTTCGTGGGCCCCGGGGCAGTGGGAGCACACAGTGTGCCTGCTGAGGCGTTTTAGGGACAGGCAGCAAATTCAGGGCGGCAGAGATCTCTGCTGGGAGTGCGAGTTCGGCCCTGTTCTCTGCTCCAGAGCTGTGGCACGTTGCTCCTGCCGGGAACAGCGGGTGGGAGTGGGGTGAGCTGATCCCTGCCGGGAGGGCTTTGCCTGACTGCTTAATCTCTGGGCAAGGCTCCCGGTTCCCCAGTCTCTCCCAGGCTGAGGTTTGCTGGAGGCTGTTCCTGCAGCACAGGGGAGTCGGAGGAGCGAGCCCCAGCCGAGGGCAGAGCCGTGTGTGAGTCAGGAGGGCTGCGGGAAGGGACAGGTTCGCTCGGAGAGGGTGCGGGCGGCCGCCCCAGCACCGCCCAGATCCCTGGGGCTGCTGAGGGGTGCCGGCGGGAGCCTCCCCGTTTTGCACAATGCAGGAGGATGGGGAATAACTTCTCCCCAATGCCGGCTGGGACCTTCCTCACCTCTGTTTCTGCCACTCCCGGGCTGCAGTGGGGAAGGAGATCTGCCGATGAACTGCATCCCAGGTGCTTATGTCTGCTTTTTGGTTTCGGTTTGAGGTGTTGGGTTTGGCTTTTTTCCCCTCCCCTTTCCAGTGCTGTCTTTTGGGCAAGGTGAAGCTGACGAAAAGGGCTTCAATAGGTTTGCAACAGCGTGATTTCGTCCACGGTGATGACAGCAGGGCTTTTTTTTTACTTTCAGCTTTGTATATTCCAGCTTTTCACCTTTTGTTTTGCTCGGGGCTGGAGGAGAAGCAGTGTTTTGTTCAGAGATCATGTGCTGGAGCAGAGATGATGGGTTCATCCTCACACAGCCAGCACCGCAGTGACCCTCAGATCCAGCTATTCATGTTCCACCTGTGTAAATCGAGACCAGGATCAGCAAAATTAGGATGTGGCCATGTGTAATTTTGTCAAAGGTGCTGCATTTCAGCAGGGTACAGCTCATGGAAGGTGTTTTCAACATTTATTCTGCCCACTTTGGGAGGAAGGGGGATGATGACTGTAAGGCACACACTGGCTGAGGAGGAGCCTTAGAACTTTTAGAGATATTTTTATTGCAGGCTGTTTTCTCCCTTGGAGAGCTGGTTGCTAGCAGAGCATTTAAAAGGAAATGCATTCCCTGTCCTAGTTCTTAGCTGTATTTTATGTGCAAATTTCAGATTTGTTTTTAATTTTTGATTATTCTGTCGTTCATGAGTCTGAGCCAGGGCAGCAAGTTATTAGTAAGTGATTTAAACTTTTTTTTGGAGTAATTTTGAATTCCTCAGAATTTCATTTCTGACCTACTCAGAAATGAGCAGTGTTGCAGCAGTTCAAAGACAGTCAAAAAGTAGCATAAAGATTAAAAACCCAAGAGAGATCAGATAAAATTCTCTTATCAAGGCACATCTTATGTTTTAGATTAAAATATGAATTAAGTTATTTGAAACAGTGTTCCTTTAATATGCAGGGGTAGTCTTACAGGCATGATAGGCATACACACACAGAGAGCAGAGTCTCAGATATCTAGTTTGATGAGCCTTACCTGTGTAACATCAATAACCAAGATGTTTTGCTGTGCTTTTCTGAATATGAGGCAACAAACTCCCAGACGAAAGAGGGGCTCTGCCCCCATCCTCTTCCACCACCTGCAATAAGGCAGCATTGCAGTCCCCTGTCCCCATCTCTGAGGAGCTGCCAGAGGGTAGAGCGGTGACCCGTGGCACTGTGGCATGAGATGCTGTGGGCTTGAAGAGCTGTGGAAATCTTTTTGGGGGCCATTCCATAATGCAGTACAATTTCATTTTAATATACGTATTTTACATTTTCCTGCCTGTTCTCTGAAAGGGAAGAGTGCTTCCAGGTTTAAAACAAACTTATGTTTGAGCCTGGATATTGTGTTAGCAAGACAGCTAACAGGTCCTTGGCTTCTTTCCACTCCAGCTTATTTAGGACTTGGGTGATGCCGAGCTTCTGGTGAGCTGCCCTTCAGCAGCTCCTATTGTTTGAGTTAGAGGTTTCTATTGTGTCTTTCTATTTTCTGCCTTGCTAGGAGAGCTATTGTGGAAAATTCATCTCCTGTCTCTCACAAGAGGAGAATGGATTTCCTGTCGGCTCCGGGCTTGAAGGGAAGGCAGAGGCTGCCGGGAGGAAGCGGCTGTTCCTCAGTCGGGCGGCGGGAGGATTGATGATTTTGAGGGGAACAGGCGTATTCTTTTCTTTAGGCTCTGTGGAGATATTTTTAGGGTTTAAGTGTTTTCTGGTTGAAAGACAAGTCGTCAAGTATGAGGTCATAGGATGCCCTAAGGCTGCTGCCTATTGAAAAAGCTGTGGAAAAGGCATGGCCAGCGCCAGCTTTCAGAGCTGCCACTGAGAAGGGAGCTGTAAGGAGCCCCACAGACTGGAGTGCAGGGGGCTGCTGGCTTTGCGTGCTTAGCCTGTTTCACAGGTCAGGCCTTCTGAAGGTCTTTGGGCATTAATAGGGCATGAATCAATGGTCTGATTCCATTACAAAAGGAAGAAAAAGTGGGAAAAAATACTCCTGATATCTGCCCAAGTACCTGGTCCTCGTCTCTCTCTTTCAGTCTCTTCTGAGTCCTTTCTCAGCATACAGATCCAAAATCCACCAGTTGACAGCTGAAATGAGGGGCTGGAATAGAAAAAAGCTATGGAATCTTTTTCTGGGGCTTATAAACCCACTCTTCTCACACAGGTTAAGAACTCGTGTTTTGCTCAGCCAGAAACCACCTCTGGGCAGAAATCAGCATATGCAAAACATGATGTGCCTCTCATTAGACCACTTGAATCTCCTGATGAGGATTTTGTAATGATCCAGCCACAGTTTCAAGGGAAAACAAAGAATGGAAAGGGATTTGGGCTTGGGTTTCCTTGAAGCCAGAGCTAATGGGGATTATTTATTTTTTTTGCAGCTCTGGATGCTAGACTGAAAGGCCAGGGAAGGTTTTCAGTGTAGTCTCGCTGCCTGGACTCCTTAGGGAAATATACAAACGTTTTTACTCAGAAATTAGTTGGATTTTGATTCTTGTTTTTAAAGGCAATAAATAAACATGATTATAGACTTGAAAAGCAGTTTGAGCTGCATTGGGCTCGTCGTTTCCTCAGGCAGCCGTTCCAGATGAGAGTGCCCTCTACTACTATAATTACTTTTTAAAAATAACTCTGCAAGTCTGTAATCTAAAGTGGGTGGTATGTAGCAAGTCTGAGAGCATTCTGCATTCAACCCACAGACTGGGGAGAGGGTGACTTTATATAAGGGTTTGCTTGTCTTCCTCTCTGGTCTGAAATCTGACTTTTTCCCACAATCCATCAACAAATGGCCCATACAGTGAAAGTGCTTTTTAACACAGGAGTCAAGCTTGCCAGGGACTCAGATGGCTTTGCAGCCCCACAGGCTCTAGATATTCCCTCTGGATATTACTTATCTACCTAATAGTGTCTTTGTTGTATTCAGATTTAAGTTGCCTGGGCAATACAGGAGAGGCGAGCCCAGCTGAGATTCACAGCTAAGTAATAGTCTAGACCTGTGTTTGAATCTGTTTTCAGCCCACTTTGCCTTTTGGCTGGGCCAGCTGATTTATTTATACACTCATATGCTTAAAATAGGTTGTGATTTCTTTTTTTTCCTGTAGATTGGAAACAATGAACCTGGGAATTTGCTGCTTGATTTCTCCTACTTTATTTTCTCTATCTATTGAGCTTTTTAGGTGGTGATGTTCTTTAGTGTGGTGTGTTTACAGACCTCCCTGCTCCACAATGCAGATTTTTCCAGGCTCTTATGAACATGTTTGTCGTTACTCATAAGGGGATCTTTATACTCAGGAGCAGAGTGAGGAGATACAGCAGGCAGGGATTTGCCAAACTTAATCTATTTTCACTATGATGAAATAACCCATGGCAGTGTCTACTCCCCTGTGGGGTTTCTTTTTTAGCGTTTAGTCCCATTTAAAGGGAAAGCTGAGGTAGTGAAAAGGAAATAACGTGGGAATTAGAAGGAGGAAACCAGGGGTAGGTAGATGAGGAAAGGAAAGTAAGTCCCAGAAGTGGGAAATTCAATCCTCTTGAGCTTCTTCCATTCAGAGAGGTGCTAATACAGGCCCCAGGCTTGTACGCAGGACTGAGGTAATTAATGTTTGCCCTCAGATTTCCGTGGGTCTGAAGTTAAGCACTTCCACCATGTCGTTTTCTATCAGGGTTTTGCCACCTCCAAATAAAGAGCAGAAAATTACATTCCTTCTGCTTTTACATCCTAAGCATCGGCAAGTTCAGACTTGCAGGGTGCTTCTTGTATTCAGGGCTCTGAACAGCACAGGGCTGACCTGGAATAAGCAAAGCATTTGCAGTCTGGTTTGCCCATGATGGGGTTTTATTGGTGTTCAGGCTGATGGACAGACTTCACTTTTTCACTGAGTGCACTGTTAGATGTGATTCCCACCGAATTCTTCCAACTCTTCTCACCAAATGCTGGATAGTTTGGGATTGTCTCAGGCAAGGAGTAAAACCATCAGACCAGAGTACAGGATAAAGGCATTTGGGCCTATTCCCACAGGGCAGTGTCGTCATGGCTGGTCTATTTAAATCATTAGATGTGGAGAGCAGAAGGAAGAATGTTCCTGTATTAATCCCGCCTCCTACAGAACACAGCAAATGCAGATTTGTGTGTTTAGCAGGTTTCCTCTTGGGAAAAGAAGTCTCCTGTAGATAATAATCGTTTTAGCAACATCTCCAGTGAATGAGGCTTTGTCCGAAGAACAAAGAAAAAGTCGCAAGCTTGAAATACGCCTGAATTTCCTGAGTGCGCTCGCTGCTGTGTGCAGGCAGGAAACTCTGTTAGTCTGGTTTGGATGTTTGCTCTGAAGCGGCATAAACAGAGTGTCGGGTCTCCCGGGATCCTGATTTGACCTGTGGACCAGGGAGTAGGGGTTCCTCTAAGCTGCAGCTGTGAGAAGGACTGCCACAGTCACAGGCAGCTCTGTGGCCACATCCCTGACTGTCCCATTTCTCCTCTGGCCATATCCTCTGAAGATCCTGGGTGGATGCAGGGGCCAGCAGCAGAGGTGAGCAGTGCAGCTACAGTAGACCCAGCACACGTGAGTGTTAAGCTGCCAGCCAGCAGGGAACTCATTTCCTGCACAATTATGGAAACAGCTGATCTGTGACATTTTAAGAAGGGGAGAAAATACAGGGCAGGGGAAGGAAGGCCCTGGCTATGTAAATATTTACTCTTGCACGATGTCCCAGCCACCATCTTCTTCCAGGGGCTGGGAGAAGAAGGAGTTGCCTGCTGCTGGCTCTGGCGTGTGGTAACAGGGGCTGTGGGAGCCACCAGTGGGCTGCCTGCAGCTGGAAGGAGGACACTGTCTGCCAAGCAAAAGCTGCTCTGCTGGAGTGTGATACTGCCCTGCTTGACCCACCTGCTCCCTGCTGCTTCCCACAGCCAGTGGTGTGCTGCTGGACCACTAAGAGCTTGCTTGAATCACCTGCCTGGGCCTCCTTTCCCGTTTCTTGGTCTAACAACGTCTGACGAAGCCAAGGTAGTGAGATACCCCTGCTAGTGAAGTAACAGGTACCCCTGCTCTTTCCCAGAGAGCAGAGCAGCTCTGGAAAGGGTGTTTGGGAAATGAAGGCACAAAGTGTTCCAGGGTAATGCCGCTGCAGGCAGTTAAGCTGTCTAGGATCTGGGGACTGCAGCATCTTGTGTGATGCCATCACCACGTCACATGCCCACCACCAGCCAGGTCTGGAGCAGACGTGAACTATATTGTGAGCAGAGGAGGCACTTGGAGGCACATCACTAGATCTGATTGAAAATGCCTTTGGACACAAGTCAAAAAAAAGACCCTCAGAGACAGGAAAAGGCTTTTCTTGTGGTCATGGCATTGTTCAACCTGATATAATACTTGTTTTCAATTTCTTTTCTTCACCCTAGATGAAAATGTTATTTCTTCCTGTCAAAGAGAGAGTGAATTGACTCTCTCTGGTCTTTAAATACTGCAGAGTTGTCCTTGTATTAGCCCCCCTTGGCTGTAGTGGTGGCTGCAGTAGTATCTGACCACTGGGGCATTTCTGAAGTCCTTCCTGTGTGTACCTAGCAGGTGAAGGGAAGGCTGTGGTGTGCTTTGCTTTGTCCAGTTTGTGTTTGTAGCCAGGATTGCACTGTCTAAGCCATGTTTCTGCAGTGCAGCAGCCTGAGGTGACTGTGTCAGCATGGGGTGATGTGTGAGGAGATTCAGTGGATCCCAGTAGGAGTGACACCAATCCACTGGTGGGTCTTGCTGTAGTCTGCTCTCCCAGGGCTGTCTGTGAAACCAGAAGAGTTGGAATAGGTGGGATTCAAAGATTTGTTTCATGGAAGTGGTTGATGTGGTAGGAGAGGTTAACTCCAGCCTGTTGCCCTCCACGCCTTTCATCAAGGAAATACTGGCTAAGCTCAGTCCCCAGAACATGCAGCGTCGCTCAGTGAATAAACACAAGGGATTTGTTGTGGGTTAATTCTGCTGCTGAAAATCAAAACCCATTCGTGGTCAGATGACATCTTTTTTCTTGGAAAGGGACCAAGGTTAAGAAGACAAGGAAGGCAGGTTAGTTAAAATATGTCAGAGTCTCTTGAGTGTAAGTAAAGATTATAAATAAAAGCCTTTTAACTTGGAAAAGAACTTTAGAGTGATATGATCAGGCTCAATTTAGTCCAAATATTGCTTTATGCCATTAAGCTGTTATCAGGTTTTGGTTGAACTGCAATAGTTTTATGGCTTCAGTGCAGTGGGAACAGTTGCAGCCTTTATGCAAGTAAAGCATTTCCCCTGAAACGTTTGCAGGGAAGACTGCTGTATTGTGCAGGAACCTGGGAGTGAAACTGCCTGGAAACGAATAGCTAGGAAGGTCACCTCCTCTAAATCTTTTTTTTTTCTCATTCCAGTGTAACTACACAGTCTAAGATTTATGTTGTGAACAATGAGGGGATTTAAATGAGGTTTAGTTTTACATTCCTGTTAATGAATCTTCAAACTTAGTAGTAAAAGCTGAATATTTTTACTTATTTCCTCTTAAGCTGCAAACATGTCTGATTCAGCAGTGTCTTGAGATGATTTGTCAGGATGAGAAAATAAGTCACATCCCTCTTCCTCTTGGGATTAATAGAGAACAAGAATAATCCTGTATCCATAATATTATTTCAGTTGGGCTTGCACAATCGCCTGGAAATGGTTATACTCAATGCAATGCTTTGTAATAATGATGTTTCATCCTTTGAAGTTAGGTTAGTGCGTGTCACAGTGTCAGATCTGTACAAATAGTAAAACACACACACCCCTCCAGTTTTTCTTAACTAGCCTTCATTTTCTGGTCCAAGTTTTGCTACAGTCGATTAGAAGAGAGTGGATTTTAGTGCTGTTGTCCAGCACCATCACAGCCCAAAAAGTCCCGTCTCCCATTTGGTGTGTTTGCATGTCACTATGTGGCTGAGGGTTTACGAAGATCTTGGTGTTTCTAAGAAGTCTTGCTGTGTGCATGCCTGTGCTCAAAGTCTCTGCAGAGCATGAGTAATTCCACCAAAATCATTGTAACTGACCCTCTCCATGAGCCAAGGTTTTCCGCGCACTGGGCCGTTATTCCTGGCTTTCATTAAAGAAAGTGAGAGAAATCAGGCCTCCCGTAATTACTTACAATCTGTGAGCTAGGCACATATGTAAATATTTTCAGGGTCACAGCTTAGCTCTTTACTTTTAATATACTTTGTTATTAGTAATCGGTTTTGAAGAGATTGAAAATCCCACCCATAAGTTTCTGTAGTGTCAAGCCTGCTCAGCCTTGACCTCTGCTCCCAATAGTATCATTGGCTTTACTGTTAACTTCAGCAGGAGCAGTCACAGCGGGTCTGAGTGCTTTTGAAAACCCTTTCCCTGTGTTTTTGTGTGTAAAACCCATCACTGTAGCTGCCAGATTATATGATACTAGGGTTTAAAATGACTTAAGAATGAAATCAGACTGATAAGAAGGCTAAGTTGTAATAAAGCTAAGCAAAGTAAACTTGCTTTCTTTCTAAGACAAGGTGACTTTCACAAGGTTTTAATTTTCTCTGGCCCAAGTGGAAAAGTAATTGAGTTTGGTTCATTGTAAGCATGCGTGTGTCCACACTACTCCAGCAAAACCTGAGATGACGTCCTGCACCCACTACCATGCAGTCTTACCCTGGGCATGTGGGACCAGTTGAGGGGGGCTGGAGCCCACTTTGGGGGCTTGGTTTCAATTTCTCTCTGTCCCCCTACCACAGGGTGTGAACTTGAGAATCACCAGTTAAGCCCGTATTTAGTTACTAATTCTGCCCTAGATGTGTCACTAGTTTTACCCACTGCCAGAAGTTCTTTACAAATAAGAAATAGAAGATCTGGGGGCTCAAGCAGAAAAAAGAGGGTCCAAATCTACCCCCAGACTCTCTGCACATATTGTATTGGGGAAAAAGAGAGACAAACTAGAATTGCCGTATCTCCCTGTGGCAATAAAAGAATAAATCCATAAAACATTGTATAGCGCTTAATTACTGCAGCAGTAAAGTCCTTCTGTGGTTACCTATGCCCTGACTGGTGGTATTGCTGTGTTAAAAGCCTCCATGCTCACATCTGTTTGCAGATGTCCTCCGGTGCAAGGTGGTCTCTTGCTGTAAGAATGATGATAAATACTTGGCTTTTACAGATTAGATTATTCCTCACTATTTGTTCTCTGTTTCACTGGAGGTCAGCTATACTCATCATCTATTTGGATTTTCTCCCCTGGGCCCGTTCTTGTTTTTTTGCAATTAAACCGGATCCTTTGTTCTGTGGTGTCAGCAAACAGGAGTGTTCCTCCAGGCAGCCATGAAGACAGAAATGTGTGGGCAAGGCTGTTGCCTCTCTGCAGCTTTCTGCTCCTCTTCTCCCATCAACAGCTCCCTCTGCACGATACTCACTTCAAGAGAGGTTGTGTCCTCTCTACACCATCCATTTCTTGGTTCACCTCCCAGTGAAAAGAGAGTCCAGATGTTATAATCCTCTGGTAAGCCTTAAAACTGGCAGGATTTTTGTGTTTGTTTCCATCCTCCTGTTTTATTTTCATAAGCCTATAGATTGACTTTATTTCTGTTAAAGGTCTCTGGGCTGAGAGATTGCTATTCATCCACTTTTAATTAAAGCAATATAGGGAATTAGGCCTTGCACAGGGGTGATTCTGGTGATGGCTCTGGCTGTTTTTGTTAGTTTTCCTCCCATCTGAGCAAATGCTTGGAGGTGTGAGTTGGAGCTTAAGCTTTTTAATTACCAGAGAGTGAAATTACTACATTATGGTGAATTGATTCCTTTGCAAAGGAAAAACTGTTTCTTGGCTGCTGCTGTGTGCAGTAGTGTAACAAAGAGAGGAGGATTCACTGCTGCAGGCTCAGAGGACAGGGGGGTGATGGGTGCAAGGAGGGAGTAAGGATTTGAGCATCAAAGCACTGAGGCGTTTGGTGGAGTAGCTCAGGGTGATCTGTGATTTTTGCAGTGGGATTTTGAAGGGGTGGAGGTGGTGGGAGACCAGTCCCTCACCCTGGCAGTGTCCAGCTGTTTCCCACAGGAGTCTGTTTTAGATTAGGCTGCCAAAGGCAGTTTCTCTTGACGCAGGTACCACACTAGAAGAGTATGGGTGTTAAGACTGAGGGTGTCTGGAGAGCCAAGTACTGCTCTTCCCGAGTGATTTATAGTCTCTCATTCCCATTCTGTCCTCCTTCAAAGCAATGTTCTCAGGCTCATAAAAGAGAGCTTCATGCAGTCAGAGGCTGGTGCAGACAGGGAACCTCCCATTGGCATATGAGGGTAACAAACTGGTCTTTTTCTGTATCCTGGAGAAGGCAGTGAAATCCTCCTCCCCAAGAACATGATTATTTTGGGTGAGCAAGTGCAGGATCTCAAGAGCAGGTCTCAGGCTGACCTAGGGAAGCTGCTGGCTTTTCTGCCTGGAGTGTTTAAATTGTTTCAGGGTAGTTTTACAGTGTGAAAGGCTCCAGCAGGAAATTTTCAGAAGAGCCCAAATGTCATCTGACCCTGACTCCTATTTTCTGAAGTGTCAGTATGTTCCTGGTGTGTGTTTGTGCATGTGTTTGGAAATTTGACTTCTGTTTCGAATTGGTTAGCTATTTTAATACAATGGAAGGAAAGCTACCACCCCAAGTGGCAGTATGCTTGCAGGAAAACCTGTATTTACCCATGGACCCTTGGGGAGAGGGGATAATCCTCTTCAGTCTCGTTAACTTCTGTCTCTTGCTTCTGTCCTTGCACGTAGCTTGTTTCCGGCGCAAGGACACAGCTTCTCTTGGCTTCCTCAGCCCCGTGAGCCACACGCAGGTCCTTGTGGTGCTGCAGAGTAACTAGTGCGGGTGTTTGTGTCCATTTCTGAAGTCCTCTGGGTCCATCTCAATGCCAGCACGTGATGAAGGGACTGTCAGACTGCCCTTCCATGCTTGTCTCTTTTTTTCCCTCTCATCTGTGGCTTGGAATGGTTTGCTGTCCCCCAGGGGCTCAGTGATGCTCCATGTGTTTCTAATCTCGTGGCACAGCCGGGCTGGTTTCTCACTCGCAGCAATGAGACGCCGGCTCCGATGTCACTCACTTTGGTTCTGATCCATACAAGTCCTAGGGCCAGGCTCTGTTCTCATTAATGGCTTTTCCATTTGGAAATACCTGCTTCCCTTTCTGCAGCGTTTCCCTACTGCAATGCCTGGAAAGGGCCAAGAAAAATTTTTTCTTTTCCCCATTTGTGATGCCTCTGGTTCCTTGGGGGCTCTGGGTTTATGCTGTGGTTCGTTACTGATGCAAGTTTCCTGGGGGTTATAAGATCATCTAAAGCAATCTGACTGGTTGAGGTGACTCACAAGTGACCCTCCTGAATCACTCCCAGGCAGCTGAGCTGTCTAAAGATCTGACTGCAGGAGATGGATCTGCTCATCATTTAAAAATAAAATGTTCTGTATGCCTTCAAAATATCAGAAATTTGTTAGATTCTTTGTTTTTGTATTTCCAAAAAGCTCATGTCAGTGCCCTCTTTTTCAAGCAATAGTTATTTAATTACCTCCAGTGCAGTATCTGAAATGCACCTGTCTTGCCCTCTTGGCACATCAACAAAAATTTGTAAAATATGAGCTAAAATAAGCAATGTGGAAAACAGAGTCATCCAGTGAAAAATTTTAAAAACCCACCTCCTGAACAAGACAAACACCTGTGAAAATGATCCATCTGGTCCTTTTTTGGGATAAATAACATAAAAAATAAGGTGGTGAGTAAGACCTAAACTTTTCTTCGTGTCCTAAATGTACTGAATGTGCATCCTCCTTCCTTGTCATAGTGCATTGGAGAGGTGATTTTGGATGGCCTGAGGAGGTGAGGACTCTCCACTTTGGAGGTCTGTAACTACAGGTTAAACAGACTTCCCCAGCAGTGCTATAAGTAGAGTTGATTGTACCATGAATCAGGGTAATGGATTTGCTGGTCTCTTGAACTCTCATGCTGTATTTCTGTGATTTGGTTCTTTGGAGCCACATGGTGAAAAGACTGTGATGAAGATTAATTCAGAGTGCAAAGCAATTGGACATGAAGGGTCAGTAGTTTGTGGTTGTAAGATCTCAGCCTCAAAAAGAGGGATTTTAGTCTACCCAATAGCAGAAACTTGTCAAAATCTAATGTTTTCCTAAGCTGGTTCTGGTTTTTAATCAAAACTTCATGACTTCTGGACAACACCACTCTGATTTGTAAGCGGCACCAGTATAATTCGTGTCACCACAACACCAGTCCCTCAGTTGCATGTGCTCTTTCAGGTGTATGTGTATGAATGCTGCATTCAGAAAGCCTCATGTCACAGAACAATCACTGTAGCAGTTTCAAGAAATGCTTTTATTTCCTCCTTCTTGTCTGTCTAAAAGGAAAAAGCCCAATCTTTCAAATCCATTTGCAGCCACATGGTTTTATATAACTCAGCAGGAAATACTCTTTTGTCTGTCTTGTGGATGAGTGCAGTGGAAGGTTCTGCTGCATCTCTGGGCTGTTGGATGCCTGAGAAATTTCTCTGCTGGGCTCCGCCGGTCCCACTGGCTCCACTGGTCCCACTTCCCTTCTCTTTCCATAACCATCCCTTCATTCACAGGACCTTAGTAGTAGTTGAATCTGGCCCACCACTGCTGTGGCAAGTACAGCATCACGAAGCTGCTGAACAGGCAGCCTTTGATGCTCTGTACTTCTTGCAGTCAGGTAATTTTGAGGTGTAACCTGGATTTTGTTTTGCACAGGTGCCCAGTGTTAATTCAGGTGCTCAACACTTCTCTGCTCCTTATTAATTTGTTCAAAAGCCGCAGTGGAACACCTAGCATTTTGATTGTGAACAGATTAATCTCAGGGTCTGTCTTGTGTTTGTACTGTGCCTGGGACAGTGGGTTTCTGCTCTGGGAAAAAATACTTTGGAAAATATCTTTAGATTCTTTGCAAGAGAACCACTCTTCTTCAGCCATCTCCTCTGCCCTCACGCTGCTGGTTGGGAAGTGGCATTTCCACCATGCTGATCCCAAGAAGGGGACCCACTCTTACCTGCAAAGGGAAGAAGTGAGGGCTGGTTCTGCCTAAATCAGCATGGAAAAATATTATGCGGGGTGAGGCTGAATTCCATCCAAACATAAATAGAGTAGCATGCCCCAGAATATCTTCTTGGTCTAAATCTCACTCAGAAGTTGAATGTCCCAAGTACCAATAAAGTCACTGACTAATGAACATTACTCAGTTCCTTTGGGCGCTTGGCTACACTCATAGTTTCCAGTCATACTCCTTTTTTGCTTTAAGCCATCCTGTTTTCCTTTAGTCTTTCAGCCTTAAAGAAACATTGAGTAAGTCTGTGTTCTGCTTCTTAATGGCAAAGTCAAGGGATTCCAGAGACACAGATCTTTTCCTGCTACCTGGAAACGCCTTCTTTATCTCAGTGCCAGCTGATGTGTTAGTTTCCTGGTTTATTTTCCATCACCTTTTCCAAGTCCCTCTTTCTCACCCCTTTTCCACTGGAACCATAAAAAAGTTGGAATTTTCCAAGAAGTGTGTCTCTTAGATATGCAGCGGAGATGAATCGGCACCAGGACATCTGCTCTGCACAACAGGTTTTTGATGATGAAATAGGAAGGGATTAAAATCTAAACTTGAAGTTTGGCAAATTATTTCAGTAAAAGCTTTAGGGAAGGCCAGCCCCAGTTTCTGGGCGGTTCATTCTTGACTGCCACTGGAAGTACAAAGAACAGCCAGCCTCCAGATGAGTCATTAGCCTGGCACATGAGGAACCTTCAGTTCAATTCCTTGTGGTGTCTTGCAGGAGTTTACCTGCAGGAGTAAATGTCTGCATGGTACATGAGACCTGTGAGTCCTTGAGCTGCCATTGACACTTTGTCGTGTGTCACTCAGAACTGCAGCACTGCTCCAGCATTTGGTGACTTTCAGCATCCAGTCACATCTCCCAGGACCTCATGCCCAGGGTTGTGTCTTTGGATGGGCAGCGACTCTGCTGAGAAATCTTGCATTTCTGTACCAAGTGGAGCTTCTGGTATTGTGATTTCAAGTATGCAACCCATTGCCTCAGCTAAATTCACTTCTGCTGTACTTGAGATACATGTACACATCTGAGGACCATGACTCTTTTAGGAAGTTGTGTGACTTGGAAACTTGTTTCACACAATCACATCAAAGTGTGGGTCCATGGTGGCTTGAGCTGAGTCTCTGAGTACAGTCCTGAGTGGCAGATGAGCCATTTCACCTCACCTGGTTCCAGGTGATCTGTGTTGGTCTGCTGGTGAAGGGAGATATGCTGCCTGCTTCCTAAATCTGGCCCAATTATTTATTTTTCACAGGACTAACACCAAAGTATGCGTGGACCATACAGCAGCTGCCACTGAAATTTACTGGGATGTAGTTTCTGCAATAATTATCTACAATTCCTGACACCTGTCACAATCCCATTCTGTGGCTGTGCCATGCTGGTATATTTGACTTATGTCACCGTGGGCGTTGCATAAAAGTATCACCCATCAGTGAAATACCTTCATCTGTGGAATCTAGCACAGTGAATCTTGGATGGCAACACTACACCTCAGATTGTGAGTAGGGATAAAGGAAGAATCCCACATCCAATTGACCATGGCAAATCCAATTCAAACTGCAAAGGGGTATTTTTCCTCCCATTAGGCAGAATGTGATTAATTTCCCATGTGGAAAATTGTTTAAGACAGGCGTGCTTGTAAATTATGGCTTAAGAGATCCTATTACTTCCAGATCCATCAAAACCTACTGGGCCTCCCAAAATAGCAATAAGAAGATAATTATATTAACAGCCTTTCTTGTTATTTGATGTATGACTGACATAGGCTGTAAGCTTATTTTCTGCCAGGTTGGAGTTGGAGCCTTCATTTAAGGATGGATGCTTTGGTATTTGAGGACATTAACAACAATCCTTGGTTTCTGACATTTGAAATAAAAGTGTTAGAGGAAAGTTTTTAAAATAGGGGATTGAAAGCTAATAGGTGTCAATGAGCCTACATTTTAAAACAATGCCTCCTCTGGGGATGAAGACTTAAAAACTTCCTATCTGGAAAGATACATGGATTTACCAGCAGGGATTCTTGAATGATCTGGTCCAGGAGGTGCTAGCAATATAACTAACTTGGCTGATCATGAAATTCACTTAGGATACTCAAATTTGGAGCTGACTGAAAAATGCTGGAGGAGGATCTCATAATATACACGGTAAAAAGGCAGTTTGGTGGTGGTAAGCACAAAACAGTGGAGAGGGCAGAGGGGGAGAAGAATCATTGCAATCTAGGAAGATTTCAGTAGCTCTGAGGGTGTTTCCATGAAAACTGCACCTCAACAGTCAGCAGCAGTCAGAAAGCCAAAGGTGGTGTTAAAAAGAATTAGGTAAAGAATGGGCAACAAAACACAGAACTTAAGCTGGGGAATTCTAAGATTTCTTGTGAATACCGTGTGCAGGTCTGGTGTTTCCTCTCAGAAAGTGTGCATAATTAAAGTAAGGTGCTGAGAAGGATGACAGAGGTGATTACAGAGATGAATTGGCTTTTGTAGGACAGGAATAAATAAACTAAAAGTCTTCAGTCTTGAACAAGGTGATGGTTGGGATAGAGTAGAAGTTTGTGAAATCACCGAAAATTTGAGAGAGTGAGGAAAACATGATTAATTTTATTTCTCAGACTGCAAAAACCAGGTGCGGCCTGTAAAATCTGAAAAGCAAGCTTAGAGTGAACAAAAGGAAGTATGAAATCACAAGCTGTGTGATTGAACTGTGAAATTCATTTCCAGAGGACTCTATAGGGACCACAAAATCTGTGGGTTCAAAAATGTGCTAGAGCATTTTCTATAGGATGAAGGCAGCATTGGTTGCTGAAAGTTATTTTCTAATTCCTAAAATGTCTAAGCTCTGCTGTGCAGGAATAGAAAGTATCACAAGAAGGATCTCATTACGTGTATCCTGTTCTTGAATTTCTTGGCTATCTTTTGCTGTCCACTCTTGTAGTGAGGGAGCTGGGTTACAGAGATCTTTGACCCAACCAAACGCAACACTCCTACACCTGTGCAACAAAGTGGATGGAGTCTTCTGTCCCTGTTTAGTGTGTAATGACCACTAGTGGAGCTGCATTCTTGAATTGCTGCAGCTAAACACACAGCTAGTGATCCTCCATCTAGGGGTGGAGGAGGTGGCATCTGTCCATTCCTGACCTTCTACTGGGAGACCACAAGTCTGCAGGCTGGACCACCTCAGAGGGGTTATCTGAGGTACCCAATAGTGTGACTTTGTACCTCCGTCCAGACCTGAATAGCGCTGCACACCAGGACACAAAGGCAGACAGCATTTGGGGAGCTGCCATTCCTGTGTGGTGGCACAGGGAGAGAAAGACAGATTTGTTTGTGGGGTGGATTTTGTTAGCAGTCAGTCCTGTTTGGCGGCTCAGTGTCTCTGTGGCTTCAAATGCAATTAATCAGGGCCCAAAAGGGTAATTTCCAGCTCACATTCCTAATTCAGATTTCTGTGCCTATTCATGTTAGTGTTTTTTCTTTAATTTAGCAATAAAGTTGGGGTTGTTTTCATGTTTTTATGCTGTTGGCCCAGCGATCCATATAAAAAATAAAAAAATAGCAAAACATTAGTTTCCAGTCCACCTTTTTTTCTTCTCCCTGGGAAATGAAAAGCCCATATTAACTGTGAAAGGGAAACAAAAGTGTGCATGGTCCTAGGGTCCTGGTGTCACCTTGGCTGAAGACACTTTTCCTTTCATGGGGTGAGTAATTGCTCAGAGCATTAATCTCTGAAAGAGGCTTTTTATTCTGCAGTGGGCAAAGCTGTTGACATATGACAGTGCTGTTTCCTCCTTTGATCACACATAAGCACCTTGCTGAACCCAGGAGAAGGCAGCCCTGGAAAGCTGGAGATGCTCAGCATCCTGAGGTCCAGGGCAGCAGCTCTGTCCTCTTGCAGCCTTAACACTGCATTTACTTGCATGTGAAGGAACTGCAAGGAATTTTCCAGATTGTCCTCCACTGTCTTCTGGCAGCAGGAGGCACTGCTGGTGCCAAGTCACACTTGAGCGTAGTTTGCATTAAGAGGCCTGAGCTGGAAGCAGCTGATGTGCTCACACACGGAGGAGTTGGGTGTGAAGGAGGCTGGTTATCAGATAAGTAATTATAAAATCATTTCCCTGTTCCTGTGCATTGGCTGAGCCATGATAAGTGCTGGTCTGAGCGCTTGGAGTTGTGCAGCCAAGGTGGAGCAGTCTGAGTGACCTTTGCTGTCCCTAGGAAGCCGAGTGACCGGACACTGGCTCATGTTGGTGCAGGCTGCTTGTCCCCGCATGGGCCATCATGTCCACTGCCTGCCACAGGAGTGGGTTACCCTGCATCCATCAGCTGGGAAGGGGCAGTAGGGCTGGCTTCATGGTCAAGAGTTAGAGAGGAGGTGCTGCTGGGTGGCCTGGCCACAGACCTGACCCAAAGGCTGTTTCATCAGGCAATGTGATGTTATAGGTTGACCTTGGCTGGACATCAGGTGCCCATCAAACTGCTGTATCACTCTCCTTCTCAGCAGGACAGGCAGGGGGGAAATAAGATGGGAAAAAACAACTTGTGGGTCAAGATAAAGGCAGTTTGATAAAGTGAAAGCAAAGGTCACTTGTGGAAGCAAAGGAAAACAAAAGATTAATTCTCTACTTCCCATCAGCAGGCGATGTCTGGCCACTTCCCTGGAAGTGGAGCTTCATTATGTGTAATGGTTGCTCTGGAAGACAATGTCATAAATAAGGAATGCCCCTCCTTTCTCCTCCTTTCTCTCAGCTCTTAGTACTGAGAAGATGTCATGTGGTTTGGAATATCCCTTTGGTCAGTTTGTGTCAGCTGTCCTGGCTATGTCCCCTCCCAAGATTTTGCCCACTCCAGCCTTCTGGTGGTGGTGATGGCAATGTTAAGAGAGACAGCGGTGAGGCTGTGCAAGTGTTGCTTCTGTAGTGGCCAAAACACTGGGGTGTTATCAACACCTTTCCAGCTTCAGATACAAAGCACGGCACCGTGCTCTGCTGCTAAATCATCTCCATCTCAGCGAGATCCAGTCAGTACCTGTGGGCACAAGTCTCAGCTGGGTTACTGCACTGCAGGCTCAGAGGAGGCAGGGCAAGGAGGGCAGGTCTGGCTTCGAAGTTGGTACAGGTTGGTGTGAAGGTGACTGCACCAGTAAGAGCCCCAACATGTGCAGGAAATAAAAGTGCCTATCTCCCTTCTTCTGAAACATGGAAACTGGTCATCCCTGCTTTAAAGTGCATGCTTGTGAGCCTTTGAAACAGCAGTAGCTTTTTCAGGGATCAGAGCAGGCAGAGGGGAAATCCCTACCAGAGGTTGTCTTAATAACACTTAAAAGTAGGACATCTTGAACAGATGTGTCTGCAACCAGAGGATGATGTCTGTGGTTTGAGATGGTGTCTTGGTCTGTAGATGAGCTTCCTGACTTAGGGGCCGGCCAGTTTTGGTCTGGTTGTTGTTCAGCAGCTTGTTTTGTACCTGTTGTCATCTAGTGAAAGTTCAGCTTAAAACTAGTCAGCAGTTTCACTTGGAGGACTCCAGGAGAGCACTTTGATTTGGGAAGCAAGAACAGTGCTCTGTTTTGCTAAGCACAGGGGATTTCATTTCTTACTACAGCTCTCTGAAATCCTAGCTAGGGAGTTACAGCCTGTGACAAGCACAGACACCTAGTTTGTTTGCTGCCATGTTGTTTGTTTGTTTAATTTTTGTGTTAATTGATGCCTTCCAAATACCACAGCTGCTCTGTGGAGCACTGTCCCTGCCAATCTGACTGCTGAATTTCACCTCCTACAATATGGGACATGTGTAACCTGACAGCTGACTTAATCCAGGTCCTCCATTGGAGAGAGTTCTGCCTCTTTTGCGGCAGAAATTTAGAATTTGTTTTCCATTAGAATTAATGAAGAGGAAGATTTTTCTGGCCCTAAACAGCAAGGTAGATGTATTTTCATTCTGCATGTGATCAGCAGAGGGATCTAGGGACTGGCTTTATGGCTTTCATTAGTGTGTGCTCATTTTGTGACCTTGTAAAGCCACCTTTACATCCCTACCCCTCAATTTCCACCTGCAGTGTTCCTGTAAGAATACACGCTGTGGCACCGCGTTATTGCACGACCAGCCTCCCTGTAATAATAACTTTGATCTATGCGGTATGAGTGCAAATATTATTTTATTCACAGCTCCAGTTCTCAACCAGCTTAAGGGTGGAGTCTCCCAAGCAGTGTTATTGCCCATCACGCCAGAGGATGTGGCTGGGACCTTACTGTGCTTTTCCAGTGTAGTTTGGCAAGGGTGTGGTGCACATCCATCTCTCTGCAATGACCCTGCTGTAGGGTCTCATATCCCAGTGGATGTAGCCCAAAGGCTCCCTGTCGGCAAGGCTGGTGCTGGCCCAGGGCCTCTCAGGTAGTGTCTCAGGCTTAGTGTCACACCAACGCCTGCATTAATGTCAGGTCTCATGAGACAGGGCAAATGTTTTAATAGGCTCTGTTCCTTAAGGCTCCTGCTTTAAAAGATTGAGGTGGGACCATATGGTTCTTTCCTGAGGGTCCATACCACCAAGTGTCGGGAGGAAGACTCCTGGTGACTTTACCAGACCCCACTGAGCAAGATGGTACTTGATGTGGGTTTGGAAAGAGCAGAGGAAGAGTTTTTTTAGTGTAGCTACAGAGGCATGGTCTTGCCCTTTAGGAAGAGTATTTTTTATGGTTAATGTGGCACAAAGGCATTTGAGAAGCTCTTGCCTTTTCCTTCTCGGGGGTCAGGCACTGAAGTAGCTCAGATGAAACAACCGTTTTCACCAGCAAATGTGTAATACCCACAGGAACTGCTGCTTCCCAAATTTGTTGGGCCAGTGTACAGTGATCCACATCATTCCAACACTGCCCAAGGAGTGAAAGGTACTCTGGAACCTGGCTCTGCAGACTGTCTGTGGAACACTGCTGATTTGGAAATCACAGGTTAGAAGCCACTAACTACCTTGGTGAAGACAGGACAGTGGCCCCAGCTGATACAGGAGGAAAACTGAGTGTTTCAGCAATGAGATGTTGTGGTTGATGTTTTTCTGGTCAGTTTGGTGTAGGGTCTAGATAGTTTGATCATTATTTAAGCCTCAGTGTTTTTGCACATTAAATGACTTGGTCCTGGATATTTGGAAATGGATCTTTTTGGAAGTTGTTCAACAAAATGAAACGAAGAGTGCAGTGGATGTGATTCTTATCTTAGAGGAGAAGCATGCATAGGTAAGGATGATGCTTTGGATCTGCATAGGCTTCCCTGGTTTTCTGTGCCTTTTGCTTCCAGCGTAGCAAAGATTATGCAAAGAGCAGGACACTCCTGCATCGTCTGAGTGAGGAAGCCCTGCGGTTTCCTAAGGCATTGTTTCTCAGGTGTTTTGAAAACCTGACCCTCTTTTGGCTCCTTGTCTCTGTGGGACTCGGAATTATCATGTTGGTTCCTGCAGGTGAGGGTGTGCCAGTTGCTGGTGTTGCTGGCTGCAGGTGTGAACACCCTCCTCCCTCTGCCCTCAGACACACTGACTGCTTTCTGCAGTTAAGAGCCCTTGGCTGTTTGCAGGATAATGTAGCACTTGCAACCAGCAATTACACAAGTTCACTTTCCACCTTGGAGAAGCTGAGCTGTGTAGTTTGAGAAGGCACCAATTTCCCTGCAGAAATTGAAGGCCTGACCTACTGAATCAACACTTCCAACATTTTACAACCACTCACAGACTGGGAAGTTCAGTTTTAAGGGTTCTGGGGACTTGTGCTCGTACTGAGATCCTCTTGTGTGTGGTAGATGCTTTACTTTGCTGTACTCTGGTGGTAAAGTTGTTTTAAGTGAGGTGATGGATCTCTGGGTTTGCTGGTGCTCACAGACCAATGCGCAGGGAGCTGCCCCACTGTGAGAAAACTGAAAGGATAATTTTGTACAATTTCTGTCTGCCCTTTTCAGACCAAACTCTCTATAATTTGCCTACACCTTGATTTCTGCCTTGCTTTGGAGATGTGGGAGATTTGCAGCTGGGTCATCTGAAGAGGGGATTACAGGAGATTATAGGAGGTTTTGTGGGTGATAGCAGCAAGACATAGAGCAATATGAAGTAGTTCTTGGCTTATGCAAAACACTGTACAAACATAGCTTGAGATTTGGACCCCATGGCCCCCATCTGTCACTTCTGAATTTCAGTATCAGTGCTCGTGGCTTTTCTCCTTCCATCTGTACCTGATGTTTGAATTCCCAAAGTGTGTACTAGCAAAGCTGCTCTAGAGCTGATGCTGTTGTCCCTGGAGGATAATAGCAACCCCTCCAGACACTGCAAAACAGCCAGGTTCAGAGGTAGGAGCTCTTTGGAAGGGAATCCAGCCTCGCCACTTGCCTCTCTTTGGTTTCCCTTTGTAGTTACTCACATAAGGGCATATTCTGCTTATCACTTCTAATGGAGGAAGATTTCTCTTCCTGGTGCTACTCTTATACAAGCCATGTTATTTCTCATGCTTTATTGCTTCTCAGTGATTTTCTTTAACATTGCAGCTTATGCACATTAAAAACAGGATCCAAGGGCAGGAGGACACCGTCCCCACCATCCCCCACATCTCAGGGCAATATTGTTTTTGCTTGTGTGGCTTTCCTGGCTGCCCCATCTGTCTCCATCACCTCTTGTCACCTTCCATAGTAATTCCTGCTGATTAGCAAAGGCCTTTATCAGCTGAGGCTCTTTGGCAAGTTAAGTGCAGCCAACAGTTCTGACTCTGTCACGAGTTTCTACTTATTAAAAAAGTCCTTCCCCCTCCCACCGGTGGAAACACTATGAATCATTTCCCTCCCCTTTCTTTGTCAGGAGTAAATGCCATCAGTGTTAGGACCCTGGCACTGACTTTCTGACTCCAGGAAATCATAGGTGAAACAATCCATGGAAACTGGAGTCCCCATTTAAAAGTAAGATATTATTTTGTGAGGAACACACCTCCCTTCTGGCTGCTATCAGATTGCCATCTGATTGACAATCACATGTACTTCCATGAGAAAAATAATTTTTTTGTTCTGTTCCGTAGTGTTGTGCTGTTGATGTGTCTGTTTTACACTGCAAGGTGGCAGTGCATGTTTAAATGCTCCATTTGGGAGATAGATTGTGTGTCAGGTGCCCAAGAGTTTTGGCAGGACCCTAAGGTGGATGTCACAGCTTAAATGGGCTGAGGGCAATTTTGTCATATTTGATTGCAGGCCTGTGCTTATTTGGTGTATAAAAATAATTCAAACAGCAATGTGTAAGAATTAGAAGCCTTCATAAAAATACTTAAACAGCAAAATAGTTTTAGTTACACTGGAAGAAGCTGCTTAGCCCAAAAGGAGAACCTGTAGCTGCATGAGGGCTAAATTCTTTATTTTTGTTTATTGATGCAACTGATGCCATGTAACTGCAAAAAGAGTCTGACCTCATCTCCCAAGTACCTCTGAGAAGTTGATCTTAGGTTGAGCATATTGCTTGGCAATACATACAGACCTGGTACTTCCCGGTTTTCAGGTAAAAAAGGCAGAGAATCAACAGCACAGTAACAAGAACAACATGAAGAGGCAGAAGCAGGAGCTCTTTCTTGCTCCTGGGAGACAGAACTGACAGAACCTCCACAGCTGGAGCTTCTGTAGTCAAAGGCAGTACATGTGTCTTTTAAACGTAAATCAGATGAAACATTAGAGTATTTTTGATGCTCCCATTAGTCTTCAGGCTGTCCACTGTAGAGTATTTATCATATGGCTTGCTTCACGTGCTGCATTCTGAAGTGTGGTGATGGTGCTTGAAATTCAAGACTAAATGTCAGTATGCGTTTGTCTATCATCCCTTTGACAGTGGGTTTGGTCTCTCCTTAGTCTCTGGCAGAGGCTCTTTGCATCAAACAGTTGGTGTCCTTAGGCCAATCCATCACCCAGACATACCTGGAAATCAGACTCAAGCTCAGCAGAGAGTAAGACCAAGAGGTGAATGTGTTCTCTGGCAGATTTGGAAAGGAGCTAAAAACGATTTCCCTGCCTCCTTGTTGCCCCTGCAGCAGCTGCCACTCACTGCCTGGCTCCAAAGGAGCAGCAGAGCTGGCAGCTCAGGACTGAGCCACTGGCACAGTGGTGGGAAGATCACAAAGGCATCTCTAGAAGGTCTCAGGGCCTAGATATGCAACACCTCTCCTTGGTGGTGAAAAGTGTGATCAGGAGATTTGTTTTAGAGGCTTGCAAATCACCAGTCAAGGGCAGTGGCTGCTGACAGCTGGCATCTGCTGTGATTATAGTGGCTGTGTACCATATGTCCGCCTTTCTTGAAGAGGAAAGACAGGATTCTCCTGCTAGGCATCCCCACAGGGACTTACGGTGTTTCTTTGCCTGGTGGTGCCTGGTGCTGTCCTGCCTCAAGACCATGCTCCACAGTGTCACCAAGGCCCCCCAGGAGCTGGGCTTCTTCCCTATACAAACCACATCCTTGGCTATTAAAAAGCACTAGACTGTCGACCCTTCTGGTGTGCTCAGCACAGGCCTGTGGGCTAATGGGAGCACCAGAGTGTTCAGATGTATTTAAACTGGTTTGTTCTTGGGCCTTGTGGCACTTGTTAAAAGTCTATGTTACTCCAAGTATGTGGTGATGCAGGAATAAAGTGATATTCGGAGGATACATTTAAGCTTACAGAATCAGCAGCTGCCAGATAGACAGTCTGCTGCATAGCTTTATTATTCCCACTTTGTGCACTCGCTGTGTATACAGGAGGAAACTTTGGTCTTGTGAGAGAAGAGGTGTGTGGTCGTGAAATTGAAGACTATATATATATATATGTATATACACACACAGAGATGAAGGGATGACTTAAGATGTCCTCTACTCTGTTAAACCTGATACTTTGCCTCATATCCATATTAATTTCCTAGGAATAATATTTTCTTTAAAGAAAAAATGATAAAAATAAATACTGTTATCCTGCATTAGCAGCAGGGCTGGAGCCCTGTGTCTTTCCCACGTCTCTCTTTCCAAGTGCTGCTATCCTTGGAGCCCTTCCTAACGTGTGCCAGGCCTCCCTTGGCCCTGTCCAAGCCTGGCACACCAGTGAATGAAATAATTTGCATGAGGCAGCATCATCTCATGTAACCTGTGACTTCCCATCTGAACTGAGACAGACTTCCTGTTCACTTCCTAGCCAGGCTGCAGCATGGTTAAAAGCCACTCATCCTTCTGTGAAATGGGGCTGTAGTGCCTGAGGAGGCTTAAAAGAGCTGCAGTAAAATTCAGGAGAGAGGAAGCAGCACTCTGTGTACTCACACAGAATGGATCCCTTCCTTAGAGATGGGGCTTTTGCCAGAGGAAAAGCCAAGTGGCACATAAACCACTACTCCACCCTCACGAGGAAATTGCCTGGGCTGTTCTGCATTTACCAGCCACCCTGGAACTTCCCCACTTGGTTTTGGTGCTGGGCGAAATGCTCCTTTCCAGTGCTGTCCAGAGGGCTCCTTGCTGGCTGATGTGCTCCTGCTGCCCAGTTCACTGCCTTCCCTGGATTTATGGTGACCCTATCTCCCTTGTTAGGCTAGACTTTCCATTGATGGGGTCTGCACTCACTTGGAGAAGGTAAAGAGTGTACAACATGGGTCTCTCACATTCCCTTCCTTTTCCAGTTGTGTGGGACCTGCCTTGCTTTCAAAGGAAGACCAGGAGAAAGGGGGGAACTGGAGAGAGCAGTAGTAACTCGCACTGGGTCTGCAGTGGTTCCTGCTGGTCGGTTGTGGTGGCTTTGACTGAGCGTCTGTCAGCACAGTCTATCTTCCCAGACAAGGGAAGAAGCTGGGCATTTGGGAAGCTGTCCCTCCCTAGAGGTACTCCAGTGACTCTGTCAGTGAGGCTTCTCTGTCTGAGGACCTCCAGAATTTGTGAGGGGGTCCCTCCTTGCTGCCCATCAGAACTGGATGTGTTTGCAGAGTGTCCTTGTTTTTCTTCTTCTTTTTTCTTTGTTGACTGCAACTCCATGGTGCTCTAAAATACCCAGCCTTCTCCAGATCTTGGCTTTGAATGCCATACTGGACTGGGCAGCTACAGATCTTCCCCACTGGCCTCATCAAGCCTTTGCCAGCTTCCAGTAGTAGAAGGAAAATCTTCCTTTTGCTGACGGGATAAAAATGAAAGCACCTTCTGGGCTTTGTTTTGTTCTAACACCACAGTCGTCCTGATATTTTCCATCTCCATTTAAGGACTGAATTAAGATTCATCATATCCTGGGGTCTTTTTTGTACTCTGTTTAATATAACACTCTTTATTATTACTTTTAGAAAAGCTGAGTTGCATTTACAGGAGATCTTTAATGTGTTTAAGTCTTTGGTTCCTTTATGTTTTTATATGGTCACCAGTTCAACTTTCGACTCGTGGCTTGAACTGAAAACAGGAAAGCCAGAAAGTGAGAATGTTTCCAAAATGTCGTTTTCTCTTTGCAGTATATTTATAAAAGTTGCAAAAAAAATACCGAGATCTCCCACACCAGCATGTCTGGAGCACTGAGAAAGGAGCTACTCCTTTTTCTATAGCTACCCCCACCTCTTTCTGCCCCGAGAAAGCAGCTTACTGCAGTTATGCAGTACAAGTAAAGTTTGATCCTCGAGGCAGGTAATTCTCACCGTTTACCAGACAGAGAAGCAGGAAAGCAAGAATGTTTTGGTGTGTCCAGCGTGGGTCAGTGCAGGGAGATGGAAGTATCACTTTCCTTCTCCAGCAGCTTTTGGCTAAATTGCTCAAGCTGAGACGAGTGTCTCAGACACTCATTGAAGATTTCCCCTGTGACCACAAGGCATCACATCCTACAAGGATGGCTCAGCACCAGTGCAGTAATGAGATAACCACAGGGAACCCAGAAAGATAAATTGATGGCACCAGGAAATGGCTTTACCTCACAGCACACACTGTTTTGTTGCCAGAATTGGGGATAAAGATAAGCCACTTTCTCCTGTCTGAAACAAAAGGCTTTAACACCTTCCAGATTAGCAGCTATGGAGGAAAAGGCAGCCAAAAGGGGCAGCATCTGGGGGGGGGCTTAGAGCCTCTGCTACTGGACTGTCAAAGGCAGCCATTTCATTAACCTCTCAGACTGTGTAATCATGACAAAGTCAAAGCCACATATTCAGATTTTGGATCTGATATGATTTCTTAGTCCAGTTTCTTATCTCACAGTCTATGGATGAGTATCTCATTTGCCTGCTCGCAGAAGTTTGGAACAGGCAAATGGGTGTGGTATATATATTGTGGGTTTTTTCCCACAAAATGGACATTTTGTGGACTAAATAATTCTGGCAGATACTGTTTTCTTCTACCACAAGGAGAACATGCAATTTATTCTTGTCTCATTATATTAAAAGAAATACAGCACAAAAGGAAAAGGGAAGAAAACCACCAAAAAAGGATATGAAGATAGAATCTCTTCTAGCCAAAAAAATACCAGCTCTATGACATCCTTGTGTGTGGGGAAACTCAGCTCCTAGATTATTTTGATAAACTTTGTTACAATCAGTTTCACACAAAACCCTGTTGTTTATTTAATCTTAACTGCTTGCAGAAATGTCATCCAGTAAGGACATGGAGATTATTAATTTTTTTTAGTTTCAAAAAAAGAGTTTGTTTATTTTTCTTCTGTTATTTGGTTTCTCTGTGTAGATTTACAAGGACTCTGTCACCAACCAGTCTTGTATCTGCTTGTGAGCTGGGTGTGTGGTTTGTCTGCCTGGAAGGGCAGGAGCATCCACAGTGGGAGGCAGCTGAGTGGGGAGCAGATGGAGCCCAGTGGTGCTTCCTGCACAGCCAGCACGGACATGCCAAAGTGACCCTGAATTAGGAGCGAGTCATAACATAGTGTCAGTCCATTCCAGGATAGTGCTATCACTACAAGGGAACCAAAACCTTTTGTGTTATCTGCAGGATGAAATCAGAAACCCCCCTCTGCCCCATTAGTTTCTGGGTCCCCTTCTAGCAGCTCACACAGGCAGGACTGTGGTGGCAGTCATCCAACAGGTTTCATGCCAACAGCCATGGTTGGAGCCAGGTATTAAACTCTGTCTGCTGACCTGCCTTCTTGGTGCTGCTGTGCTATCCCACATGGCAGGTGATGCCCCTAACCCTCCCCTTTCATGTGTTCTCTCCTTAGGCAAGATCCTGTTCCGGAGGAGCCATGTCCGAGACGTAGCAGTGAAGAGGCTGAAGCCCATCGATGAGTACTGCAGGGTAAGTGCAGGGTAAGGGCTCTGGGAAGTGCAGGGCAGCCCTCCTGCCCGGGGGGCTCAGGGCCACCACCAGTGCTGGGATTTCCCTGCTGGATAGTGCTATCATCCATCACAGGGAAGGATGGAGCTTCCCAAACACCACCAAGGCTAACAGGGCAGATGGAAACAGGCTGCTCTTTGCTGCCAGGGTGCTCGCAGCATTTTCCCCAGCAAACTTTATGTACTGGTTTGGCACAAAGGCTCTAAGCCTCGCCTGCCCTAAATGAGAATTTTATTTCTACATCAGCCTTGAGGATTCAGGAGTTGATCAGGCAGAGTGGCACAACTAAGGTGGTGTTTTCTTCTGTTTCCTGCCTGTCTGTCCCCCGCTGCCACGTGAGGGACAGTGGTGGCTGGTGCAGCACTGAGCGTGGACCAGTGTCTTCCAGGAGTGCTTCTCATGAGTGAAAGCCAGGAAGTTTATTGCTGGGAAGAAAAGCACGGCTCTGTTGAGAAGAAGATTAAGCCACCTAATCTTTCCTTTTTAGCCTAGAGTTTATGATTTGATGATAATTAATTCTCTGTCAGTAGAATAAAAGTCATTTCTAAGCGAGTAGGATTCCCAGTTTTTGTAGAGGTATCAAGTGCGTCAGCACATTATTTAAACCCTAGACTTCCTCTCTTATTTCCCATGAGGTTTTCTTTCCATTTTTAGAAAGCCAGAGGAGCAGGTGGAGGGGGAAAAAAGCAATCCCAAGAACTCCTCTAGTCAGACATTTGCTCATCCAAAATTGGAAGCAGATTGCCAAAGTGCCTGAGGCGTGCTGGGGGGTGGTGGTGGTGGTGAAACCCATGCCATCTGCACCCCTGGGGTGAGGAAGCTGTGATTAAAGTCTTATCTCATGAGATCAGGCTTTCTTGTGTGACAATTAGTGTACTGTCTTTCTGCTGGCAGCCAAATGGCTCTTTCTGAAATATGTAGGGTCTCACTGGGTCCCCATCCGCCCTCCTTCAGACACGAACTGCCGGCGACAGGAGCGGCGAGGCCTGGCTGATGTCAGGGTTCACCCAGCAGATGCGTGGTGGGGAAACAGGGACTTTCGGGCCCAGCGGTGAAAGCAGTGACTAGGGGCAGCTGGTTCTCTGGGATCCCATTGTCCATGCCCCAGACAGACCTGACCTGACCCAGCCAGGCCTGCTGGGGCTCTGCTGGTCATGGCCAAGGGATGTGTTGTGGCATTGGCTGGTGGCACACTGTGGCGCTGTGATTCCTACTCTCCTCATTTCCTCTTCTCTCTCTTTGAGAAATCTGGTTCAGGTCATAGAATCATAGAATGGTTTCACTTTCTTTCAGATCTGCTGCTGCTGCCCAGCATGGCTGGATACCTCCCTGAAGCCAAGCTGTTTACTTAATCTCTGTATTGATAGATGCTGCTTTTCTGAACATAGGATCTGCAGTGCTGGATTAGCCCAGTTTCCCCCAGCACAGTGTTTCCTGTCTCCAGCAGCAGCCACAGTGGTTCTCAGCACTGAGTATGACAAACCTGTAGTGACTTCTTCAGAATATTATTCCAACAGCCTCTGGCACATATGTTTCTTGTGCCTGATGTAGTGTCTTTTTATTTCATTTCCAGTTTACTGAAATTTTTATTTAATTTTCCTCTGTACTCCACTGTAGAAGGTGTTTAAGTCTGGGTGGCATTGAAGAGGTTGTAGTCACTGAAAAGCATGAGCAGGAATTGCATCTCATGTCTGTGAGTGGTTCAAGAGGGCTATATCCCCCACAGTGTCTTTCTGTGTGGGGTGTCATGTCTAAGAAAAGCAGGCCCTGGCTAATTCTTCAGTCCCCAAGGGATGTATCTTATTGGAGCCTGTACGACTGTGGTTGTGCCTGAGTTGGGCTGTAGGTAGGTGAGTTCTTCAGCCAGTGCTGGGAAATAAAGCAATGCCAAGCTTTTTTTTTTTTCCATCCCCTGCGTTTGACTCTAAACCCATGGCCAGACATTAATTTGTGTCCAGTGTGGGTAACAGGCAAGTTTGTGCCCACTCTCAAAAACCAGTGTGGAAGTAACTATGATGTCCTGCGTGTCATCGGATCCAATTTCTTTGCCTTCTGCTACATCTTCCTCCTAATTACAGAAAGTAAAGGAAGATGGCAGCTGGTCACACCGTAGTCTGGCACAGAACATACCCAGTCTTTCTTAAATCCCACAGCACATAGTAGGCAACTTGTATAAATAAATAAGGACCTGAGAGTTGCAATTCATACCTCCCAACCTATCTAAACCTGCACATTTTATGAGAATAAGCTTTTCTTTTTAACATTTATGGTTCATCCCATTTGCATTTATTCAGAGAATGATTATCCTATGTTATTGCTGTTCCAAACCTGGCCTAGGATATGAAAAGTCCACAAGACTGAAAATAGTATCAAAATCAGGCACTGAACGTCAAAGGTACAAAGAATTTAGGAAAATGGCATGTGGAAGGAGAGCTTTATGGTACAGTAAAGTCAGTGGTAGTTCTGCTGCTGAACTTCTGTGGGGACAGGATTTCATCTCTAGGGCTTAGCAGAGATTCAAAACTCAGAAATGCTTTCATGCTACCTTTGCTGAAGGTCACCACTTACAAGGTTTCTGGGAACATGACCTTTGTAACCTTACTGTAACTTTTCCATCCTGATACAAGGTTAACCAGGAATGGCAGGACACTGTGAATTGGGAACAGAAAATGAAGTGGTGAGTCTGAACCAGAATGGCCTCACTTTACCAGCCTAAACCAGACACAGGGTCTGTCTCCATTCAGCTGTGCTACACAGGCAACCCAAGTGACTTGCTTAGCTTCAGTGCTAGCTTCTAGAAGGCTGAAGTGAGATCAGTGGATCCCCTCGTGTTGTAAGAGGAGAAATGCTTGTTTGTTTTTTTTCCTAATAAAATAATATTTTATTAGGAAAAAAACAGCTCACTACAGTTTCCTACTCTGTAACAGGTACTGGTTCATGTGTGTGACTTGAGAGTGGGATCATGCCCATGGGAAGTGTTACCCATTTTCTGCTTTTCTACCACTTTCCAGTGGATGTTTTGACTCTTTAGAGAATTGTATGGAGCTGTAGAGCAAGAGCATAATTTTGACAAGTTCACTCCTGCTTCTATAAGAGTTCAAAGCTTATGTCCCATGTTACTCCTCAAATGGATAGGCTGACAAATTTGAAAAATTAGAGAATTATGCTGGAATGATGTGGGTGAAGCTGATGGAGTACATGTGACGTGGGATTATAAAATGGATAAACAAAACAATAGACCTCTGTCCACTGGAATCTGTGTGGCAGCAGAAGAGGGAGGCAGGTTCAAATGCAAAGTTCATGATATTTCTTTTTTTTTGCAAGATGAGAGTTCTCCATCAATTTCACCTGTCCTGGAAAGCCGAAGCACAAATGGGGGTGCAAATGTTTGACCATTTGTTGTCTTGTTTTTGCAGACTGTCGGTGTGGCAATTTGCATGGCTGAGAAGCAGGTCTTACTCCTGCTGTGTGGATGTGTTTGTGGTTTCTGTGCCAGGAACAGGCAGAGGCTCTCTGAGAGTTTGTGGGGATACTTGGCGGTAAGGGGAGGTCTGCAGAATATTCTGTATCAGGGGCATGGTCCCACTGGACCCTACAGCTTTGACCTCTGTGCCCCTCATGTCTGGGTTGTTCCCAGTGCATTGTACCAGCTTAGAGAAATGCCATCACAGAGGTAACTAGGCCAGTGGTTTTGCTAAGGCTGCAAGAAGCTTTGGAGTTGCAATGCAAACAAGAGGAGTGGGATACTTGGGAAGATTTCCAGGAGTTTTCTCATCTGTAGAGACATGAAAGTGAAGAGTCTGGATGTCCTTACTGGTAACCTGAGTGAGTTACCAAACAAACTGTGTTTTGCCAGTAAATGTGTGCCTCCCACTGGAATTAGTCTCTCTGGATGATTTCTCTCTTAACTGTAGGCTTGGAATTAGTTTAGTGTGATTTAAGGTCTTCTGGGCTCATTGGCCTGATTTTCTAAATTTGTTTAGGAATTTTTGCCAATGTGAAAGAAAGAGCAACTTCATAGGCCTCCCTTCCCGAGGGGTATTTTATTTATGAAGCTTTTGATCTCTCAAACATACCTCTGGTGTTTGTCCAGTATGTACCATCCTGTCTTCAAGAAGGACCTTTCAGGTCAGTGGTTCACAAAACCGTCGCTCTGTCCTTTCACAGGCGTCTGGGAAGACGCAGCCAGAATTTGCTGACTTCCGTATTGGTGTGTGTTGATCCTAACTGAGGGAAGCATCTTTGTGCAGGGCAGACCTTAAGATGTAAAGTCCCATTGTCATAAACACTAACCTGGATTTGTCACATGCCTTCATGCTGTCCCATAAAGCTGGATATAGCTTTAAGTAGAAGCTTAGGGGCTTTTCTGTAGTGAGGCTTGAGTACCCAAATGGACACCACCTTAATGAAATTTAAATGAGCAAGTCACATCAGTGCCAGGAAGTACTGGTCATTCTTTTATTAATGTTCACTATTTGAGAGACCATACTTCACAAACATAATTATCTCCCTCTCAGTTTCTCAGTCCTGCCTCTCTTTCATGATTTAATCCTTGAACCTGTCAAGACAGGTACACAGACATTTCTCTCTGTATCCATTGTACAACTAAGCTGATTTGATTGAAGATGGAATAGTAGTCTTGGTCAAGAAAGGGAGTTTAAGTGAAATACTTTCAAAATTTATCTGTCTTTAGTGAAATACTTTCAAACTTGATCTGTCATTTTTTTAATCCATGTTTCAGAATCCCAATGCATTTAGACTAGCTGCAATAATGAGAGTTAATTATTTGCAACACTCCTCTCAGCACCTGGAGCAGAGCCTTGTTTTCCATTGCGTTATGGTGCTTCCATGCCAGAAGCTTTTACATGATCCAGTTACTTTCAAAACTGCACCCTCTTTTCTCCTTCTCTCAGCTCTTTATTTATTCCCACTTCTTCTCCAGTCTGAACCACCACCATCCGCTCTTCGTCCACTTCTCTGCCTGACTGTCAGTGTTTGCCATCCACCACTTCAGTGCTTTAATTCAAGCTTGGAGGCTCTCAGCCAAACAGAAGGTGTTTTCATATAGATTAAACAATTTATTTCTTTGTTCTGAGAAATTATCTATTTTATTTTCACCTTCTTATCTGCTTGGCTCGTGACCATTGCCAAACATCTGGCTCTAGTGACTAATGGTAATGAAAATGATAAGCAATTAGAGGAAGAGTAAGGGAGTCATAACTGTGCAGTAATGCGAGCTGGCCCTGTGTATTTGTATGCAGTGGGAATTTGTATTCAGTGGGAATATTATTTGTATTCAGTGGGAATAAACCCACTGAATATTAGGGATTTAAAAGCTGTGCATCCAAAGTGTCTCTAGAGGCTGTGTGGAGACAATCAGTGATTCACCCCTTCCAGAGCTAGACATGGCAGGGAGTAGACAAAGCACCCTCTGAAGATGCTGCTCTTTTTCTAGTGATTATACATTTATGGACAAGTGTGAGCAGTCTCCCATTTAAGACATGTGAAGTTCAGTGGGCTGAATACCATTCTGTGCATATATACACACACATGTGCTGTGCATCTCTATGTATACCCATCTGTGCATCAGTTTTTTATAAACATATCTGCATAAATGCAGCCCACAGCACTCAACACATCTTCCCTAGTACCTGCAGTGTTTTATACCATGTATTCCGTGAAGCCTTTGAGCTGTGATACAGTCCCATGGAGCAGTTTCCAGTTCATATAACTTTAAGCAATGAACCCCTGCCTGCACTTGGTGCTCTGCAGGCTTTGCTGTGTGTGGCACTCAGCAGCTTTCTACAGGTGGGCTGGTGCTGTGAGAGTAGCTGGCCATCCCCAACACCGACAGCTGCCTGCTCACGCCGTGCCTCATGTTACAGCTTTTCAATAGCCTTTCGAGTCACCTGCTCTGCAAGGCTGTCTGTAACCTGTAATATAGAGACAGACATCATTACAGGCTGGAATGACACATAAAAGCCTATCTCCTGAGGGATGCGTGAGGGCTGAGCAGCGCACGTCCGCCTGTGCATGCCAAGCAAGGAAACATACTATTACTGATAGTACTCGATGCTTGTGCAAGGCTGAATTCTGCTTGCTGGCAGTTTTTATCTCTCACCTTTCCTGTGCAAGTTCCTTGCTGTTCCTGGATGCTTGCTGTTTGTAGCTGTGTTTATTTACATCTGGTTTCCACATCCCCAGAAGAATGTCACCTCCCTGTCCTTTCTGTCCTTTCACCATCTGTGTTCCTCTTTGTCTTTACACTTCTTCTCTTGACCTGGCAGTCTTTCCTTCAGGCTGCTGCAGCTCTGCCCTGGAACTGTCTTGCTGGAAATGCCAGAAACTTGCATTTTCCGCTTGCAGAGTGGCAGTGGTGTCCCTCATCTCCTCAATGCACTTTTTGTTTGCTCACCAGAATTGTGCTGGCCTTGACTTGTTCATAGTGAATGTTATGTATTTGCTGAAGAGACACTTCTTTCGCTAAACGGTGTTGCTGCTCCCTGCTGCTATTCGAAAATTAATAGAAGGATTCTTATTGGTTTTATGCCCTTGTTTGCACTATTTTTTTACCCTTCTTAGAGTTTCTTACCAGTTCTTTGTGTTTTCTTCCTTAAAAAAAAAAGTAAAAATTGACTGGCTGGACTTTACACCTGAGCTTCCCAAAAAACATGCAATGGCAAGTTACTGTGGGGTAGATTTCAGTCCAGCTCTGTGAATAAGGCTGGAAATTGCAGCACTTTGGGAGGTGATTCAGAAGCAGAAGAGCCAGCCCTGCCCCAGGGTGGGAAGGTGGATGGCTGGGTGTGGAAATGACTGGCTGATTTTTATCCACTCCCTGCAAAAGCCTGGAGTCACAGAGGTGCTTTTCAGTTATCCCCCTTCAGCTCGACAGGACCACAGTGCTTCTGGAGATTTCCAGGCAGCCAGCCACTGATTCAGGCGGTTCAGATTTCCCAAAGCTTCCCTTGATTTAGAAACAAAAATCTCCACAGCAGCTTTGCGTTCCTCCATCACTAAAAATCCACTCTGTGCTCCAGCTCAGTATTGACATCTGGAGCCTGGTTCTTGGGAAGGGTGAGCACCTGCGACCTGTAGGGAAGTGGTGACTCTTTGAGAAGGCGTCTGATGCTGAGACCCCCTGCAATGGGTGTAACTCGGGTATTTGTGTTTCTCTAGTAATGATACATATCATTTGCAGTGCTTGCTCTTGCCCCATTGACTGCGCAAGATTGAGCCCTTTGGGATTTCAAAACACACTGTAGATATTGAATATCTGAGCCTCCTAACCTTTCTGCAGATTAGGTAAGTGTTATTGCTCAGCATCGTAAGGGGTGACTGAAGATATATCCCAGCTGAATTTGATGAAAAGAGGTTAAGTAACCTGCCCTAACCAAGAAAGGTGTGAGTACTAGAGCTGGTGCTAAATATCAGCTCCATCCACTGTTGGTTAGACAGCATTGCTTTGCTGTCTCTTGCTTGAGGTACAGATGAATAAGTGTTGTTTATGTTCTGGTTAGCCCGTGCTGGTGAGGCATTTCTCTTTC
The DNA here is from genome assembly GCA_013397725.1 of Rhagologus leucostigma. NCBI lineage: Eukaryota > Metazoa > Chordata > Aves > Passeriformes > Rhagologus > Rhagologus leucostigma. Next base: position 601,145 of record VZTD01004105.1, read on the forward strand.
AACATACTGTGATCGTTACTATTGCTGGGCGCTTCCTGACTTCCCGGTGTTATTCCCGGTTTGCCAGCTGGATGCATGTGTTTATGTACAGTAGGAATAAAGGCAGAGCTCACACCTTTGTTACACTTTAAGGCAAGTTTGAACAAACAGAGGTGGAGACCAGGGCATCCTTTGTTTACATAAAAGTGCTTGAGATTGCCGGCTGTTCCGTTTCATCCTGCCTTAGTGCAGCAGCCAGTGGTGCTCACCCTGGCACTTGGACCCACCAAGCTGTTGCCCCGCTTCTACATCTGATGCTGCTTCCGTTTTGCAAGGCAGCTTTTTCAGCTCTATAGTGTAATTCCACATGACCGAAGGTCAGACCCTCATTCTTCACAGGCCTAGTGATACCAAATGGATTTTCCTAATGTTTTTATAACATCCTTTCACAAAGAAAAGGAGAGCTGTAGGTATGGAAGCATTTGACTTTGAAATTCTGAACACCTCAAAACAAGACCCCATCATCTAATACTGGAGACCTACAGTTTCATGTCAGGACTTCTTCAGCTCTTTTCCTTCACATCCCCAAGCAAATGTGGTCTTGGAAACAAATCTGGCCGCTTCTAAAGCCTGGTTAAAAACCATTGTGGTGGTAACCAACTGCCCTGTCCTGCTTTTGTGCTTTGGTTGGACCTTCTAGTGTGTCTGACCAAGAACAGTCGGGTGTCTCATGGTTAATATAACCTGTTCACCCTAATGCATCTTCATTTAGCTCTGGTGCAGTTTTTCATCCGTCTTTCAAGATTGTTTGTCCTACTTTCAACTAGGAGAAGAGCCAGACAATCTCATTTTGTCAAACAGGTTTACAGCAACTCTAAGAAGCTTGGTCTATATTTAACCTGTGGCCTATTTTCAACATAACTTAGCGCAGGAGGAGGTGAAGTGCAGCCTCCTTTCCTCTCCTGCTTGTCATTTCTGGAGGCAATCTCAGAGTCATGTCACTGAGAGCTGCTGCCCCATCTCTGTGGGCTGGGAACAGCGCTTTGACTTCTTTTGGCACCATCAAGCTCTAGATTCTGAACAGCAAATTCATAGCACATTTCTGCCTTGTGTGCTTGTCTTAAGTCTCTGTTTCCAGTACACTTCAACATAATGTGGTTGATGCCCAGACTGTACTTAGCTATTGCTGAATGTGACAAGTGCCATGTCCCTCTGCCAAGGCGAGTGCACAGACATTGTTAGCCAGGATGTGCTGTGTAACCTTCTCCATGCAGAAAAGCCTCTCTGTGTTTTGGTTGGGTTTGATTTGGTTTTTTCAGACACTTAATCAAACTTCCTTTCCTGTTAATTTAGGAGCAAATTGTTGTTTGGTTTGGTTGTGGGGTTTTTTTAGAGAACTCTGCTTTTTGTGTGGACAGTGCTTAATGGAAAGCTTTGTGAAGCACATTAATCTGTTGTCTTAGTGGGTGTTGAATTTGTGTGCATTGACATAAGGCCCGTAAACCCTAACCTCAGTGTTTGAGGTGCTGTGCAAGCCCATGTCACAGACTGTCCCAGCCACAGAGCACTTATCTATGCAGTGTCATGGTTTTGCATTTGTGGACCAAATTCTGCTCTTGAACACATGGCAAAATAAATTATATTGGCTGATTTTAAGATCCATTGCTTGTCTGAACTCATTGCATCCTACTTGGCATTTGCAGTCAAGGCTCTCTGTTTCCTTTCTTTTCAGGTAAGCAGCCAGGCGTGGTGCTGTTCTTCAGTATTCCTTTCCCCTTGCCAGGACTGTTTTGCCTCCTCTTGCCTGGTAGTTTAGATGTTTGAGGCCATGTTTCAAACTTGGCTTATGTCTAAGTGCTTCTCACTTCCTGTTTTGTTTTGCAGGCGCTGGTTCGGCTTCCTCCCCATATTTCACAGTGCGATGAAGTCTTCAGGTTCTTCGAGGCTCGCCCAGAAGACCTTAACCCTCCAAAAGAGTAAGTGATGTGATGGTTTTCCAGTGCTGCTCAGTACAGTTTGATTACTGGAAGGAAAAGGTCATTTGTTTTTATTACTGCTGTAGACGTGGGAACGGATTTTGTAGCTTTCAAGCACTACCTAGAAAATGCCCAGCAGTTACACACAACCACTTTAGGTGAGTGGAGGACAAGGAAGTCAAGCAACTCTCAGATACAATTTTCAGCCATCCTCCGCCCACCTTTGCATTGTTTCTTGCTCATGGTTCTAATGAGGGAACCTCCCCTGGTTTGTGGGTTTTACCTGATAGTTATCACCAAAGAGCCATTTAGTTCCCAAAAAGCATTGGCTCAGTCGCAGGGGGAAATCCTGCCAGTAAGCGCTTGGCTTATAATTACCAGCTGCTTCTTTAAATGTACTCCTGCCCAGAGATACTTAGTTATCTGTAGGGAGCAAGATTGTGGTCCAGATCCAAAATTGTCTCTGGAGAGTCTATTCTTTCTAAGCAGGAAGCCAAGAAAAGGAGGAGGGAAAGAGTTCCCATTAAACACGAAACAGAATCCTAGCCTTTACCTTGGAGCAGACAGGCTGATTCATGCTGATGCAGTTAGGGTTCATAGGACTAATTTATCCAGGGAAAGTGTTGGCAGGAGGGTATTTACAAGCAACAGTTCTGCCTTGCCTGGTATTCCCTTTTCTCTTTCATCCCAAACAGGATATATTTTATTGTACTCTGCAATAAGATTTTGACTTGGTCCCATTGTATTTTGTGCTGCTTTGTTGCATGATTTGAAACTTGATTGCAGGCTCTGTTACCATAATTTGCTTTCTCCCATGTTTGCACAGCCCCACTGGATAAGGGGAAATGGATGCAAAGCTTGTGGGGTTTGGGCACTTCAGCACATGCAAACCGGTAGTTATCAGAAAGATTTGTATTGGCCTCAGCTGTCTGCTCCCATGCCGGTGAAAAAGAGAGGACAATCTTTGCAATTTGATTTCCCAGACTTTTTTTCTTGCACATGCATGGTTTTGTACAAGGGGATGTATTAACATGTATGCTAAAGAAAACACTGCTAGCATTGCTGGGAGCAAAGTTTTTTTGTTTCATGAATGAAGGAAAGAGCAGTTTTAAAACAAAAGTCTGGATAAAGAGCTACTTTTTTTTTTTCCCTATCTAGCCTTGTTTTAGAAAAATGTTTGGCGAGAATAAATATAGTTGCTTGTTCACTGTTAAACACACATTGCAAACTTAGAAAACATTGCAGCAAAATAAGCCTGTCACACTCTGAGACCTGCTGATTATCACAGTTTCCATTCAGGGTCTGCAAGTAGGTTTGCAAAGGTTGCTTGATCCCACAGCACCCCATTTGTGATGCAAGAACACATCCACATGTGCCTGGCAGAAACAGACACCCGGAAGAGGAGTTAGGTCCCAAGAGTTATGGAAGAGTTCACATGGAGGATCTCAAATGGGCGAGTCTGCTTTAAACTCCTGTCTGCTTTCTGTACTGATGCAGACCCTACAGCACCTCTGCAAGGCAGGGGATTGGGACCCAGGCCCGTCCCAGACCTACACTAGCCATTATGGCTTGCATCCCTTGTCCCTACTCAAAGCTGTAGAGGGCCTGTTTGACAGCCTTGCAGGAATTTTCAAGTTATCCCTTCACTCCCCTCTGGAAAAACAAAAAAGACTCAATGTTCTTAGCCCAAGCCTTGCATCCTATTCCAGTCTAGTAATAAGTGTGATTTATTTCCCTGGAAAATGTAGAGCAATAACCTGATTAAATCTCACTTCACTAATGTCTTCAAGACATTAATCTAGCTGGGTTTAAACAAATCCTACCTCGTCTTCTGTAAGCAAACAGATCTTAGGGAAGGTGTCTAAGGTTTCTGCTGGGAGTGCTTCACAAAAGATGTATTGTTGAAACAGAAGATTAGTCTCTACAGAAAGATGGTGTAAAAGCCAACGGAAACATCTTAGTGTTTTTCTTCTGTGAACTGAGGGGGAAGGGAGGAGATCTGAGGCTCACTGGACCACTGTGTAGGGTCTGGGGGAAGGACACCTCCAGGGCTATTCTGAACCTCAGCAGGCACTGCAGGAAGGAGCACAATTCCAGAGAAATCCCAGTTTATTCCCTTGTTTTGTTACTCTGCCAAGCCCCTCCAGAAACAGTGAGCCAGTAGTGCCCAAGCCCTGTGAATTCAGTCTTCCCTGGACCTCATGGTCCATCATTCATCTCACTGGAGGTGGTAGGCCTGTAGCCTGAGGGCAGCATCTAGACTATCCTAATTATTTTATCTATTTCTTCAGCTGCTTCTTTTAGCCCTCAGCACAGTGGTTTTTGTGTTGATCTGTCAGCATAGACATGGCATTCAACTTTCTGGGTTAAAGAACAACAAGCGACTCAGCCACCAAGGGATGGTAGAACAGAATTGCTTGTGCTGCCTTCATGTCTCCTCTCTGTGCACAATGAGATGATCTTTAGTTTCATGTTGACCTGCTCAGTTTTTCTGCAGCAGCTTGGCCTCATAAGACAAAGCCTGACCTAGGGTTTAATTAACTAACTAATTTTCAGGAGTTTAACCTTAATCCCATGGGCATTTGGGTTGTTGAGCCCAGGGAGTCCATTGAGTTATTGCATGTCAGTGACTGAGCACGTGCTTCCAGGCAGAAGTACATGGAAGCTTAAACTTCAAGGGAGGAGACACAAAAATGTCTAGTTTACCTCGCAGCTGGGATGTGCAGAGAGGTATCTATGCCTTTAATTGCTGAGCCATGGCTTGCAATGGTGCACTAATCTCTGTAGTGCTGCATTAATTCAGCTGCAAAGCTGAGCTCTTCACTTCTGTTCCTATTGTCCTGAAAGAAACCAGAATTTCCCTGTAGTTCCTTAGGCACTTTTACAAAAGTGTTGCTGGCTTCTTCCCTGCAACCCTTCATCTGCCCTACCCTTGCCTCCTCCCTGCTTCTTTGTGCGGTCCTGTCCGGGTTACGCCGTGTTTGGCTCGCCGGCTGCTCCCTACAGAGTCATTTCCTACTGCTGCCGTGCTCCGACTGCCCGCAGTGCCGAGCAGCACACAATCCAGCTGTAATAAAAGCTGGGCTTTCCCAATGCTATAATAATCTGGCCAATTTGTTTGGTTGGATTCACAGCTTAGGTTTTCTGTTTCCTGTTTTGGTGATGGTCCAGGCTTTCGAGTCCTGTGACAATAGGCAGAAGGTATTTCTTCCAGCTCATTAAATCTCTGCTGGGTACAGCAGCTTTACAGGCAGAGAGCTGGAAAGATGTCTCAAGAAATCTCAGCATTTGTACTGGCTGGCAGTCTTCTCCAAGCCTGCTCCTGCTGGTGGAGATAGCTCCAGGCCGGATAGCTCCCAACGGCAGGTTTCCTTCATGTGGCGTGGGAGACACCATAGGAGGACACTAAATTCCTCTGTGGAATGGTCTGGGAGCATTCTCAGGCTGTTTGACATGGTGAAAGCATGGCTTTTGCAAGGGAGCTGGCAGGCCATGGGAGCACTGATGTGCCAGGCAGTGTTGGGAGCTCCAGCATCGATGTTCCCAGGGCAGCTGCTTTGGCTGCTCTCACTCCACCCCCTGGATTAGCTGCAGGGAAAGCAAGCTTCAAACCATTGGCCCTGGTACAGGAGGAGCAGTTTTCAACTGCTTATGTTTCCAGTATGTGACATTTTAGTGTCTGGGCTTGTGTCCTTTATCATGCCCACATAAGGGCCAGATCCTGCACTGCCATGGGAAAAGGTAAGAAGGAAGTGCGTTTTTATTTATCCATTGTTCTAAGTAAACACCATGTCACTGAAAACCATTCATTTACTGGATACTTCTGTTAATAATTATAATTACTGATAACTAAACCAGAGGTAGATTAATTTCAGATTTCTGCTGGGGATTTAAATTCAAGGCTGAGGTCAGGCCAGGGCTCACAGTCAACAAACAAAATCTCAGAAACCACTTTTTTTTAATGATTCTATTTTACTAGAAATAACAGAAATACCCAAAAAGTGGGATTAATCAATTAGACATTGCATATGGTCTACTGGTTTTAGGGCTTTTTTGCAGCAAGGTTCAAAATATCACAGCCAGACCACTCTTGTGAGAGTTTATTTTTTCTTTGTGTCTAGATCCAGCCTAAAGAGCAGATCAAGAGCCAAGGATTCAGTTCTGCAATATTCCCCCTACAGAAATGCATGCAGGCTCAAACAAGATTTCTGTTTAAACCACCACTAATAATATTAACAGCTGAATTTAAAGCAGTGTTCAATATCTGAGAAAAATTTTCCTATAAGAATCACAAAGCAATTTTCAAACAATAGGCAAATCCAGAAAAGCTAGGAGACTTATATGACATATTATGAGGGTTGATGTAGAAAATGGAGTTAATGCTGAAAGTGCCTTGACTAAAGAACAGAAATGCTCTATTGTGGTCTGTAGCCATAAGCTTTACTGATCATATCTCTATCAAATAAATATTGGTGTAACACTCAGATGCTCTGATGCCCGGCAGCCACTGTTAAATGGAAGCTGGATTCTCCCCTTATTCTTCATGTATTACAAATTCCTGATAAGGATAGTGGAAAGAAATAGCCAGGGTAATGGAGTGACCATGTTAAGGAAGCTGCTTTAGTTTATGAGCACATTGGTGATAAAGCACAGCTCCCCAATACACTTTTTCTATCCATAAGCATGACTGTGTTTATATAAAATTACTTCTGTTTCCCAAATGTGTTTTGATCTGCCCTGTAATAACAATTCAATTACCTATGGGTAGAGGAGGAAAACTTTTCATGTGTGAAATATCTATACGTATTCTGATTTGTTTGATATTATGAAAATATTTTCTCTTACATTTCATCCCTTATATTTAATTTCTTATATTTCACTTATACTTCATCATTCTTGAATTGTGTTTCCCAACACATTGGACAGCTGAGTCTCTGAGCAGATGTGCTGTGAGGAAAGCTGGCATTCTTTTTTTGTGATTGCTCTTTCTTACAGGACTTACAGTACAGATAATTTCCACATCAGTTAGGAATGTGGTCAGCACCATTTGATGACAATTGGTGTTACAGTCTGAACTTGGCACCATTACTTTGACTGCTCAATGAACGCATTTTATTTGGGAAATTCATTCCACTTGAGAGATGCAGAATGGAAATTAATTTCTCTAAGAAATGCAAAATCAGAAAAGAGATAGAGGTTTTATTTTTGTGTGATTTTTTTTTACCTGGGAAGTAAATTATAAAACACAGAGTGGGAAAAGTTCTGAATAAAGATTGTGACAGGATAAGGCAGTTAAAACCCACTGTCCTGAAGGGAAGAAAAATTTAATATTCCATAATAATTATTTATTCACCTTCACCGAGATTTAGGTAGCTAAGGATGCAATAAGGGGTTAGGGCTGTAATTGCCAAGAGCCTTGCTTGATTACTCTTAATGAGTCACTCAGCTCTCACTGATTCCACTGGGAATTAGGTACCACAGCTCTTTGAGCATCTCAGTGTAGTAGAGCACCTGTGGTTGTTTTCTGAAATGTGCTTGGTTTAGGGCTGTATTTATTAGTAATATTTGACATCAGCACCTAAATTTGTGGATAAAATGTTTCTTTGGCTTTTAGATCTCAGAAGTGCTTTACAGTATCCTGCTCACAGCGTGGGACTGTCCCAGTCTGTGGCTGAGAGGTCAGGCAGCCCAGGAATAGAGGAGGCAAGTGTGGCTGGTCCCCAATTGTGCCCCTGTGACCCAGAGAGCAGGAGCAGAGTCTGGGACACGGCCACTGTCAGATTGGGCTGTAGTTCCCCGTGTGCCCTGCCTTTCATCAGTGCTCATGATCTCTCAGAAGGTCTCGCTTGGAGATTGTTATCTTAAATAAACTAAGCCAATACAGGAATGGAAAGAAGGAAATAACAGATTCATTACTTGTTCTCTTCTTTAGTTTCACGTGGGACTTTCCCTTTTGTTTGTAACATATAAACTGATTTGGACTGGAATATCAAATGGAGGATATTGAAATTTGCTACTGGCTGCAGCATTGGTGATACCAGCAAATAACTCAGCCTTCCTGAGGAAAGATTGGAATCTTTTTTGCTACTCTTTCAGAAAATGAAAAAATAAATTACATGCAGATAAATATCAAACAATAAACCTGGGGAAAACAGAAAGCATGTTAAATGAAATAGGTCCAGCAACCACAAAAAAAAGCTATAGAAAAATGGCAGCTAGAACAGCATGAGCTTTTATCCCTTGCCTTGGGTGTCACATTTGGGTTGGCTCATGGTTTTAGGCCTGACTGTGAAAGGACACAGAGCTGAGAGGAGCAAAGACAGTTTAATGTACTGACACTCGGCACTGGCAGCCAAGTGTACAGAAATAGCTTTTGCCTGGATTGGTTATAAGCAGGCTGCAGGGTTTAAAAGTGGGGTGCTGTCATGGGCACAGGATGGATTAAGAATAAACAGACTTACTCGAAATTCATCAGTATGAGAATGAGATTAGAGCTCTGCCAACACCCAGCAGCTTCAGCAGTGGCACTGGACACTGCCTTGCTGGGGCGAAACACAAGAGAGTGTCAGTGCTAGTTAACGTTCACTGTTTACGAGCACAAATTCAAAACATTTTTTTTTTCTTTCACTGTAGAAGAGTAGTGACTGAGAGGTGTTTTGAAATGCAGAGATGTTGCCTTTAGAAAAACTAAATGCCAAACCTATTGGCTCAAGAGCTTTTTTCCTGTCCAGTAATTTTTGTTCATATCCTAAAGGAGCAATCACTGCTGATAATTTGCCAATGCCTATTTTGTAGACTAGAAAGTAATAGTTAGCTTACTGTTTAACTTAAACCATAAAATTCCTTCCTTCTGGAGAAGTTGAGTGGTTAATGCAGGGCATTGGGAAATCTGTTCCTTACTGTCTCATTGATTTATTTTGTGATGTTGGAAAGGCCTCTTGCATCTCCTGGCTCTACCTGCAGAATGATTGCAGAGTTTTGGTTTCAGATATTTGCTAAGAGGATTTGATTCTGGTAAGGAAACCCCATTCTTTCTGTAATACAGTTTTAGAAATGACCAGTTACAAAAATAATTTGTTTTAAAAAATCATCACTCAATGTTGGAAGAAACATTACTTCCAAAATCGGTCAGGAAAGCTTGTTCTGCTGGTGCTTCTAGATGCAAAACCAGTTAGAGAGTCAAAACAGTAAATTTATTAATTTATGGCAGTGGGGGAAACCTGGGCTAATGAGTCAGGATTGGATCAGAACCAAAATAACTGGATTCAGAGATTATCAAGCTTGTTGTGAAGGATTTGGGCTACCAGTTATCCTTGAGAACTCACTTCTAGAGAGATTTGGCTCAGTGCCATGGGATCTTCTGGAGTTCTCTGTTTAAAGTTAGGTGATGCTTGGTTTGCAGCCTGCAGGGTTGAATTGCCTATGCTGATAGACACGAAAGAGATCTTTAGCTCCACACAGAAGAGAAGTGTCTGGTCCTGATGTCCTTTGTGGATAAGCCTGGAACTGAGGAGAGGAAGAGAGATGGGGACTTCCTTGTCTTATCTGGGTTTCTTGCTCTGGTGAGCCCCTGCTGGCAGGTTAATTGCACACTGAGGTATCCATCACTATTGACTCATCACTTGCCAGGCAGGAGGAGATGGGGTGGAGTTTTCTATTCACTGACATGACAGAGTTGAGTATAGCCTGTCTTGTCCTCTGTGTGTCACATCTCTGGAAAGCAAGAATAGGCAGCTTATGTTGCAGATATGATTGTATCACAGAGAAGAAACACAGCTTGTCATTGCTGTGTCTATAATATGGTCACACTATTGTTTAATGAAGATGATCTTTCACTCTGAAGAGGAGGGCACTAGGGACAGACATGCTCAATGGGGTGGTTGCTGCCAGAGTGATAAATTATCCCCCAGTGGTGCCTGGGGTCAGATGGGATTTTTCAGTGGTCTGATCTTCCTATTGTCGATTGCTATGTAATTTTGGCATTGCTTATCTGGAAAGTCCCTTTGTTTTTAGCACTGCTGAGGATCAGTGGCCTCACTGGTTATAAAAGGAGTGTTTTTCTCATGTACATGTGCCTAGTGCGACCCTGTGTGTGATTTTGAACTGTTTGGGGGCAAAGTAAGGCATCCCATTACATTTGATAGGATTTTGTTGGGCTGTACTATGTGTGACAAGGGAAGGCATTGCTTACAATGTATTTTAATGCTGTTGACCACAGGCCAGGTGGAGTTGAAATCTCACATTTGTTTAAGGTGAAGCATTTCTGTCTATATGCTGGTGAGCAGAGGTGATGTTCCTCAGTAAACAGGACTATGAGAGTCTCTGGCACTGCCCTTTGCATCCAGCAGTTGCCTCTGAAGAGAGAGGAGGAAGCCTTAGCGATCAAAGGGTGCAGAACAACAGGTAAAGCAAGTCATGTCTCTGGAGAGCTGCTGCCTCTCGTGCATTTTGTTGAGATGAGAGCTGGGTTTCAGTTCTGGCTTGGTTGAATCATATTATTATTTTTTGGCATACCTGCCTTCACCTGTTCACCTTGGGCCACCAAAGAGTTTGTGCTAGAAATCCATTCCATTACATACACAGGGCTCAGTGTTCTGTGTCTGTCACAGAGATTTGCGTTCAGCTCCCAATGCTATTGCAGGTAAAAATCTTGTTTATAGCAAGCCTGGAAAGAAAAAACTTTTGTGGCAGTAGGGAGCCATCCCCTGAAATGCTGCACATGTCCGAGGTGATCTCTTTTGCTCTGTCTTCTGTCTCTTGAGAAATGGAGTACCTTTAGGACTCCATATGTATAAAAAAATACCAGACCTCAACTGGCTCTGGCTGAAGGAGACACAGTGATCTATTAGTGGATTCATTTCCACCTTTTCCATCTTCCTGACTGGTCTGCTGCTGTCTGTCTTTCATGCATGCTGTTCCCAGAAACACAAGCAGAGGATCAAATAACAACATGTTTTGACTCCAAACTCTGGAATGACTTATCATGTTATCAAAGCTTTTGATTTAATTGAAATTTCACAGATAACCCTAGACCTGCTTTTAAGTGCAGACTCAAGAGTCAGTGGGAATTCAATTAACCAGCCCCCCCATCACACCACCACCCCCCTCTTTTAATGCTTGCATCTTGTTTGGGAGTTTTATGGAAGAGATTTGCTATTGCTTATCTCCAGCTAGAGCTGTTTGTCTGGGTTCAAAGATACTCTTTGTCTTTGGGCCTCTTTCTTTTTCCAGTTATGCCAGAGTTTGGTTGGAATGACCCTGCTGACAGTAATGGACTATTTGAGATTGACGCTGATGTAAGGATTGCAGAATTTGCTGTGTTAAAAGTAGAATTCTTTCCTTGTTTCCTTGTTCATCTCTTAAAGCAATTGGCCTAAGCTCAGGAAGATGTTCATTTAAACAGACCTTGGATATATAGTGAATAGAGGATTGACTGTGGCTTTGCAATACTTTAGTATAATCTAATAAATGCTGGTTATTTGCTGGATTCTTGCAAGCTGTATTTGCTTCCCAGCTCCAAGGAGTTTTAATAGCCACTCCAGTAATGCTGACTGCAGTGCACTGTGGTGAACCTCAGAACATTGTATATGTCTGATTACATTTGCTTTCAATTACAGTCTTGTGGATTTGAAAAATCAGAGCAGTTCAGGCTCATTTGGGAACCACCACAAAAAATCACCAGTAACCTGAGATAGCTAGTGCTTGAAAATATAAAAGAAGAAGAAAATGTTGAATGTTGGGGAGCAAAAAACATCTATTTTGCTTTATGAGAAGTCAACCATGGCAACAACTGTAGGGTTAGGACAGCTGGGCCACCATATCTAAAAGATAAACCTTTTCCTTTCCCATCCAAGCATGCCGGGAGTGAAGTGTGAGTGATTCATGCCAGAAACAGTGTTCATCAGAGGCTTGAAGCTGCCCTGGTGCACTAGTGAATTAGCAATGCTGCTGTCTTTGCTGCTCCCCATTGGATAGATTGCTGGTCCTTTTCCTCATGTTTCGAACCTCAGCAACATCATCCTCTCTTGCTAGGGAAGCTGCATAGTCCTTGAGGATGCATAATTAATCTTATTTCAAAACACACTATTTTGTGGAGATGTGGATTATCCTCTCAATCTGACTAAAAGAGGAGCTTTCTTTTCATGAAAACATTTAACCAAAAATGAACCTCTCAGTTCCTGTTGAAATGTGGTCCCAAATCCCTGAAATCAAATAGTTTTCATCGGCCCTACTGAGCAGCAGGATGGCTGTGGAGTGAACAAACACGTACAGAGACATCTGGCAGACGGCTTTGCAGGTGACCCCTTCTGCAGTGGTGCCCAGGTCTCTGAGTGCTGCGTGGTTGGGACTTGATCTGCCTCTGGCAGTCCTGTGGTGTGTCTGGTCCTGCCTACATAATTCCTCAACTCTTCCAGCAGGCAACTCTGGGAGAGCATCAGCCGTGTGGATGATCCCCTTCTCCTGTGCCAGCATCTGGCAAGCAGAAAAAGGACTCGTGAATGCATTAAAGTGTAAGCCCTGGTGCAGCCCTTGATTGTGGCATTGAGAATAGTTGGGAAATAAAAGAGGAGCAGGAAGGGTTTCGCTGTGAAAAATCCCAGCCACAGCACCATGACACTGGCAGTGCTGCTGTGAATTTTCACTCCAAATGAGGAGAATTAGTTCAGCTATTCAGAAGACAGGAGCAGAAAGTGGGGTGTAAGGCTGTCATCAACCCCCGAAAATAAGGGCAAATGCAAACAAGGTATGCAGACTGAGTAGTAACTGGGGCACCTTTTACTCTTGTAATAGGAACCAGTACATCCTGCCAGTGTTCTACATTTCTTCCAGCAAGATGGGACGTTTTAGCAGCACAGCTCCTAAATTTGGGTGGCATATGGGTAAGAAAACTGAGCACTTTCTGTAGTCCCAATGACAATGTTCTTTAGCTTGCACATAACCTCTGCAGTCCCTGCAGCTGGTGACCTGGATGCTGAGGCATCTTGCTGGGTCTGGCTTAGTTCCTTCACCTCCACACGTATCTCTGTAGTGAAGCTAAGGGCCAGGGTGCTACAGAAACGCTGCAAACAGCTGTAAACTCTTGCAGCGAGAGGTCAGTGGAAAGCTCTCTTATTGTTTGCCGCCTCTCAGTGCACAAAGCAGGGCTCTGTGGGACGCACACTTAACGGCGTCAGTAATGCTCCTGGTGCATCAGTGTCATCCCCTGGGGGAGGAGGAGCCCCCGTGGCAGAGCTGCATAGGCCATCCGAGCTAATGAGATGCTTTTCTTGCCAGCCCTGATAAATAAGCTTCTGTTAATGTTCATTGTTATCGTGCTCATGCTCATCTGAGTGTTCAGGAGGGGATTGTGGTACAGATGAGGGAGGGCAGCGTGACCCGTGCTAGCGAGTGAGAGAGCTCCAAAGGTGAGCTGGGGTTTTAGTAAGAGGCAGACATTCAGCAGATGAGCAGAAAGCCTTGAGTCCCTTCAATAAAGTAGTATGTCGGAGTGAGTAGTTGCAAGAAGTAGGAGTTCTGAGGAGAACAGAGATAAAAGGAGGCTTTCAGGCAGGAGAGAGGATTACTGCTTTTTCCAGATGTAGCATTTGCATTTGGAGAAGGAGAACAGCCAAAAGGCCAGGCTGATGAAGGATGCTTTGTGGTGCTTCCAGCCTGTGAAAAAAATGTGGTTCTTTGAAAGTTATGTGCTTTTGGATTGTTAGGCAAGGGATGAAATAGGCATCATAAGAGCAGTCCCTTTCCCCCTCTTCTTATGGAAGGCTGATCTCCCGTGATTTATATAATTAGTATTTTTTTCTTCCTTTTTTGTCTGCTTTCTCTTAATTTTTTTTTTTTTTACATACAGTCTTGGTCAATCATTTGGCATCTTCATAAATCAGAATATTTTGTCCTTGCAGATTCCTGACATGTAGTTTATATTTAATTTTTTTGTGGACAGACATACAAACTACTGAGCCCTGGTTTATTGCCCAATACATCCTGATCCCTGGCAGGATAAGCAGTGTTTGAGAGAAGATTGAATTAATATCAGCAAACAGAGAATTTTGGGCTTTAACAAACAAATGTTGCTTCCTGACATGATTTTGTCTGTCCTAATGTATGCTCAGAAAATCTCCAGTCTTATCTCCACGTCAGATTCATTCAGTTCAAATGTACTCACATGCCATGGAACTGTGTAAGTAGAATATGTGACTATCAGTTTAAGAGAGCACTTACCCAAAATAGACAAAAATAAACCCATTTAACAGCTTGCTTCTCTAGTGGTCCTTTGCAAGTTTCCTGAAAAAGTTTTCCCAGTCATGTCTGTTTCTTCTTTTAAGGCTTTATTTTCAAAACATCAAAGCAAATTCCTGATTTTGAATGAAGTAGGACACAGCCCAACAGAGACACATGTCAAAAACATTTCACCTCGTGAATAGTGCATTTAGGTAACATTAAACTTGCTGTCAGCCTCGTCCCGAGAGCAGCCTCCTCCTGCCCCAGACATTTATGCACATGGGTAGTTTTCTACACAGTAAAGGTATTGAGTTGAACGGGAGCACACGTGCACCCAGAGTTATTTGTGTGCATGTGTATGTGTATGTTTGTTTGATGGGAATGAAAAATTCTGGAGAGGGCTGGAATACAAAGGAGGCTCATTCATCAGTATCCCCCTCTGCGAATCAGGTTGATTCTTCTTTCTTGCCTGGAGATGGGCAGGTATGGAGTATGTGCACACAGGCTTTGGGGCCAACACAACAGCTTTAGCTGGAGTAAGTCACCAGCTTTCAAGGGATGGGGGTAGTAGGTAACATCTACTCTCAGAGACTCCTAAACACACATATCACAAAACAGCAGAAAGGCTTAACTGGCCTGATCATTTAGAGGTTTTATATAGCAAATAATTTGTGTGTGCCCTGGATGCTCTTTTTATGCATTTATTTTTACAACCTTTTCATTAAAAAAATGCCAAAACCCAATTAAAAAGGGCATGAAAGCAGTTAGATGTGTATCTTCATCTGTATCTTTGAGGGGACCTTTTAATTGTGTAGCTGTAAAATCAGTGAAGCATCAATACAGTCTCCATAAAGGAATGCAGCCACTCTGAGAGAAAGCAATAAGCACAAGGCTGGGTAGAGCACCTTTGTTGGCTGTACTTGTACATTTTCACTATGGTCTGTTCACTTCAGCCAGTGCTTGCACCGTGATCAGAGGGAATTCATCCATCAAAGAGGGCTTGGCAGGTCTCATTCTGGTATAATGGACTAGGTCATTGTAAGGTGCCTAGTGTGTGCTGTAGGCAATTTGCTTATTGTCTCCTATTCTACATATGTACCTAAATCTTTTACAGGACAGTTTTACATTGTGCTTTGTTCTTATCTCTTGATTTCTTTTTGCTCTCTTACCTGGCTGCTTTATCCCTGACTGCATCAGCTTCTCTGTCTCGTGTTGGCATATCTTTTCTTGTGTCATTTTCAGCTGCCTCTGTTTGGTTTTTTCATTATCCTTACATCCCTTGGATATTGTTTTCTTCCTTCTCAGTATGTTCTGTGCTGTTTCCCCCAGCATTGCTACACTTATTTCTATTTGTCCCACTGGTACTCTGTTCACTGGTGTTATTTGCTCTCTGATGTATTTCTTCTATCACTTTCTCCCTTCCCCATATCTTTTCATCCCCAATACCACATAAGGGATAACAGAGGGATGACAGAAGGTACACAAGTTGCCTTGCTGCTGGATTAGCTGTTTGCATAGAGTACAGCCAGGATAAGCCAGTCTGGGGCTGGAACAGAAACTGGGAGCAAACCGTGTGCCACCCTCAGATGTGTTAGTGGCCCTCAGCAATATGGGGAAACCTGCTCTTTTACCTTGCTACAGGCAACTCCTAGGGAGAAAAGGAGAAGTGATGGAAACCTAACTCGGCAGAAATAAAATCACCAAGTTTTTTTGCTGTTTTGTGACCTGTAATTTTTGTAGAAGTTGTCTCTCTGGTCTGCCAAACAGAAATTCATCATCACCAGCCTGGAGTTCCTGGGTAATTAATCTTCCTTGGTGGATAAGGCAGGCTGGAGAGCTGTGAGCTAACCTGCAGCACTGCTGAACCTCTTCTCTCTCCCCTACTTCTCCATTTTCCCATGACCTTAGGAAAAAAAAAAAAGAAATCCCCACTTCATAGCTCTTTTTTTTTTTTTCTAAATCACACTTTATGGAACACAGTTTTAATACTGTATGGTGCGTGTTTAATGATGTCCATATGGGTTTGTGGGTACAGGAATTAAATACATAACGGTTCACGATGACATAACACGGAAATGCAACTCCCGCAGTGCTGGTGTGTAGGCTGTAAAGGGTTATTAATAAAAATGAAGGTTTTAAATAGAAAACAAGCTTAGCAGCACCGTTTTGGCCTCAGGCCCATCTCTGAGTGATGGAAAAAAAGAGGCTGGAATATACGGTCTTTCCTCAATACTTGAAAATAAATACATTTTACCACCATCCCCAGCTAAACATTTCAGAGAGAAAGCTGCAGGCCTGATGCATGGCATCTCTCTTCAATCAGAGCCTGAGCTCAGGGAGGTCTGGAGGGGATATTTCAGCAGGGTGCAGAACACATCAAACAAATACTAAAGGGGAGATTGATGCCTTAGATTATTAAAAAGGGGTAAGGCCACAATGTTTTGATTGGCAAAACCTTTCAACAGTTGGACATTAGTATTTCAGAAGAGCAAACCATTCTGTTTGTGGGCGAGCCAGGAAAATAACAATTCACACAGTTTGGGGGAATGACCTCAAGGAAATCCCATCCTGTCTTGTAACTAGAGTTGCTGGATCAGTAAGCCAAGGAAATTACATAATATACCTATTAATATAATAGACAAAGAAAAGCAAGTTTACTTTTCTGTGTTCAGCCTTGTTCTCTCTGTAGTTGCCCCAACATTTTGTTTTAAGTGTTCAGAATAAATGAGAAAACAGTGGATGATGTGCTGAGCATCTCCCTCTGAATGCTGTGTCTGAGAGATCTCTCGCTGATTTCCCGCTGATTGTTAGTGACAGGAGCTGTATGGGCAGCACCAGCACTGATTGAATGTGTCCTTCTGTCTTTACCAGTGTTTTTGCTGCACTTTTAGCTGGTCCCAGAGCAAAACACAAAGATATAACTGCGCACAAACTAACTCCAGAGTCTGTGGCTTGGGATTTTCCACTTTGTGGACATCTCTAAATTATCTCCAGGTTGTAGACCAGAACAAGATCAGTGCTTCATAGCAGTTGCATAAGGGTCAGGACGTGCCAGAACCAAAAGTGATCCTGCCCTGGTTTCCGTGTTGTGAAATCCCTGTACCCACAGCTGTGTCCCCCTGCTCAGTCTGCTCACATCCTTCAGCTCCAGCCCCACGCTCACCTCAGCCCATCCTCGCACCCCTGGATTCCGGCAGACAGCTTTCCCCAGCAGATGGCCATGGAGGACGCAGAAGGAATGCAGGAGGAATAACACTTTCTTGCTTTACCTCATGCTGTCTGGGGCAAATTCCCACTCTCTGCCAGTTTCTTGGTGCCTCCAACTGTTGTTCATTGTGAGGCACAGATGTTGTTAACTCAGTGGCTTCTGTCCAACCACCAGATACTTCAGCAGAAGAGAACTCAGCCTGTTATATGGAATTGGAATTCAGGCTGAAGAGACGGCATCGCTTTTTTTCCCACCTGACCATAGCCGGGACAGTGAACAGAAATGTGGGAACGTGGTACAAAATACTCTCCCTATGCACCAAGTCCTGTGCTGCTCTGTTCACCCTTCAACCTCCTGGCTTGAAACCAAGATCCTCTTCTAAAAATTGGTTAGAAAAACTACTCCCTGCTCATGTTCTGCCAGAAGAGATGGCTGGGCTCTGACACACAGGGCATGCTTCCACCTACTTGCTGCTATACTCTGGGTCGTCTCAGGCACAGCTAAAGCTTCTGGAAAATGGTATTAAGTCTATTTTTCCAAATTTCTTTATGCTGACAGATGTCAGTTGTTTGTCTTCTGAAACTGGTCTTTTCAAAAATAGGTATTATGTCCCTTTAAATAGTACAAACCACATGGGAATGGATTATTTTTGTCCCTAGCTGTCTATAATCTATCTTATTTCTTTTTTTAGTGAAACCAAAATCTTCCCAGGGATTGTTCCTAATAATAATACTGAAAAGAAAGCATCATGTAAGTCATCCAGTATTAGCAATGGCAATAGTACTGCATTGCCCTTCTATAGACTTATCTCAGTGTACACCTCGAGGTATGGCCCAAACATGAACCCTCTCAGCTTGACTATGAAATACAGGTTTTATTTTAGAACCAGGGAAGCAAAAGTATGAAAGTGGTTTTGAAAGGTCACCAAGGATAGAACAGGAGCCAGAAGGTCTGGATTTTAGCCTCGTGTTGTGACTCTCGGCATACTTTCTGCTATTTGCCTCTGCAAACACCCCTAGCATGCCAGCAGTTTGATTTGCTGAGACACAGCTTCCAGGATCTACAGGAGTGGGTCAGCGTCCATGTCAATTTTTGCAAAATTTGAGGAAAGTGTGCTAAAGAAACACTGAACTAGTTTGCCCTAGGCTACAGGGGGCTAGTCTTCAGGATGCCCTTGAATTCTCTGCTTCAACCACTGGTCTCACAATCCTCTACAAAAATACACATTCATCCCTTGCTTATCAGCATATGAAGGGGAACCTTTAGCTCAAGATTGACCTTACCCTGTTCTCTTCTTCCCCAAACTGTGGTGAATTGCCTGATCTGAAGTCCCTCCCCTGAGATGAACAGCAGATACCTGTGCAGAAGGAACACAACAACCAGTCCACACTTCCTCATATGCCAGGACAGCATGGAGAGCAGGGTGGGCTTTAGCTGTGATGTGGAAGAAGAGCCCACATTTGTGCCCAGCTGCCCCATGCCAGTTCTGGAAGGGATCATGTGAGCATGGAGGAATGGAGGCGGGCTGATGGTTACCTGTGTCTCCCTCTTCTTCCTCAACCAAATCTCTTTAAGAACTGGGAGCACAGTCTGCTGTAGAAGATAAATTGCTCAGGAGCCTACACTTTGTTTGAAATCAGTCTGTGTAGGGCTGCAAGCTTGGCTCCCTGTGACACTTGGCTAGATTATTCCATCTGCAAGTCCTTGTCCAGAGCCAGCCCTTGCTGTCCCTTGATGTCCTCTGCTCTCCGCTTCAGCTGCCTGCTCCACTGTTTGTCCTTTGTGTCCCTTCCTTGTGCTGGAGGTACCCCCAGCCCCTGTTTGTGCAAGGAGGTTTGGCTGGGGCTGTTCAAGCTCTCAGGCAGACATGTACTTTGGAGCTTGAGCAGAGCTTTCCTTCCCAAGGGGGTGGAAGAGGGATGTGTCAATAGTGCACTGCCCTTCCCCTGGCTTTGTTCTCTCCCTGCCTGTCCCATGTTTCCCATCCCTTCCTCTCGTGTGAGTTGTCCTGTGGGCTAACATGAGGACAGCCACCTTGCACAGACCTTTAACTGCCTGTCCTCCCTCCCAGGAACTACTAAGACGTTCTCTTGGCATGTACTCCATTTACCCACACCATGTGGCCCATGCTTCAACACATCTTTTCTTCCTGCATGACCCTTCACTACTCTGTGCCTTCTCACTAGTTCTGTGGTCACCAAATGTGTGGTCTTCCCAGCAGCTGGCACCCTGCGGCATTCTGACCAGAGCCCCTCTGCTCTGTCCTCTGTGGCCACTGGTGCTGAAGATAGACCTTGTCCTAAGCAAAGCTGTCCCTGAGTGTGCCCGTGCCAGTGGGTGAGAGAATGCGCCTTTGCATGTGGCTTTTGTTCTCAGTGCACAACCCACCTCCCAGAGCAGCAGATAAACACAAACAGCCTTTTTCTGCAGTTTAGTGAGCAAAGCAGAGCAGTGCTTCTGAGCTGGTCCTTTCACAGCAAGGGCATCATCACGTCCTGAGCCTTATGTAAGTAAATCTGTCATCAAGTTTTAGTCTTTCTTTTGTATAACTTTATGTAGCAGCTCATCTTAAACTTGTAAAAACATTTTGTGGGAAATTATGCGTGGGAGGTGGGCAACTCCTTCCATGTATTGCCAGCTAATCCGTAATGCTCTCCTTTATCATAACAAACGAGGCAGGTTTCTCAAAAGCAGTATCTTGTGCTGTTCTTTTATCTCTTTCCTTTTGCTTTAAGTCTAGGGCTGGGGTTCTGCCCTGGATGAGGGCACAAAACATGGAGCCACGACTCTTGGTTTCTGTCTTGGGCACTGGATGCTCACGGCTGTGCTAAATCCTGCTTGTGAAGTATCTTTGTGAACTGAGAGGGGCTGTAGGTATTCAAAAGACTGTGTTCAGCCATAAATGTTATTAAATGTAAAAGAGGTAAAAAAACCCAGTGTCATAAAATGCCCAAGAAGCCAGGAAACTGGAACTCTTTCATCTGTTCTTAAGCTTGGTAAATAGAGGAACTTCTACATCCTGCTGGTGCCTTGCTCCCCCACTATCCCAAAGTCATTTGTACTCAAAGCTCAAGGTTTTTGCAGTTCCTTGGGACAAAATGTTTTGCACGCCCTGGGATCTGTCATCATTTCGCACATCTTCTGTTCTGCTGAGCCATCACCGCTTTCCTCCAAACTGGTAGGTGGTGCAGGAGGTATCACATCATCCCTATGGAGGAAACTTTGTACAAAAGTATCTTGGAATCTGGCAAAGCACAGCTCTTTTTCTACAGCAGGGCTCATCTCCCCTTCAGTGGAAATTAAGTGTCTAAATCTTTTTGTCTTTCCCTCTTTGTCAGTTTTACAGTGTGCTCTGGGGTGAAGTTTTGTCGTGCTACATTTATTTCTCCTCGCCAAGACCTTCTTTATGGGTTTGATTTAAACGAAGTCCAATCAGACGCAGTGAAAGGCTGTCATGTTCCGGGCTTTGGGGGCTGTTTATCTTTTTTTCCAAGGATAACAGCACATTTGTGTTTGTGTTGTGTGTATGTCTTGGACTTACACAAAAACTTAAGGATCTGATTCTGGTGGGTCATGCTGGCAGGTATCCAAACCCATAAATCTGGTCACTGTGCTTTTCCAAATGTTTATTGTGCTGTTTAAGCTTTTATGGGCTCTTGTGTGTATTACATATGGTCTGAATAAATGTAACGCAGTATTACTGTGCTTAGCTGAGAGGCAGAAGAGCCTCCAAGGGGATCATTAGAGCTGGGGCAGCCATTGCCAGCATTTGGAGATGAGTTTCTTGGTTGAGCTTTGCAGGTTGCAAGGACCTTCAGCCCTGTTCTTTTGGTTTCTAAATGCCACTTGATCTGAGGTTGCAGAGGTGGAAATAAGCAGACAGTTGCAATTTCTTGGATTCAGTACAGGATTCTTGCAACAATTCTCTCCTATCTGAAACACTAATAAAAAGGACTGGACTTTGTATGTATTTGTTGCATTTCTTCTGTGCTGCTGCTGCTTGTGGCAAGGTCTGCTCTGATTGCCAGTGGGACTCGGGACAAGACTTTAAGGAATCAGTGGATGCATAGCAGGGCAAAAGTCACCTGGGTTGCTCTGAGTGAGGAATCACCTGCAGACTCTGTCTCAGAGTCAAGGCTGCATTGCTCCTTCAGACAGATGGCAAAGAGGATCCATTCTCTGCCCCTCCGAGCCTACAGCTCCTCTGTGGTCCTGGAGATCACACATGAGAGAGCCAGACTGAGCCAGCCAAACTCCAGCTGGTGGGAACAGGGGCAGGACTTGTGTTTGAGGGACAGCTGTGTGACAGTGGTACCTGGCCCAGACCAGCTCTCGTGCCATAGTCCCAGCAGCTCGCAGGGAGTGTGCCATGGTCCTGTTGCTTCACATTCTTACCTCTTCCATCCTGACTGGACTGAGGGAAGAAACTGCAGATTAAAAACAGCCAAACCACAGGCAGCCCTAACAGCTGTAAAGCAGCCAAGCCAAAACCTTGGGACCTTAAGAGAACGTCCTGCAGTTCAGCTCTGGGCTTTCCTCCACTGGGCCAGTTTGCCTTCTGCTCCAGGCAGTCCTTCCAGGAGCATCACTTCACTTCCACTCTAACCCCACTAAGCCCAGGAAGATATGGGCTCACAGCTGAGCTTGCTGCCAGTGTGGTCCTTCTTCAACTTGGGCTTTCTGCTCCCTCGCCTCTGCCCTGTCTGCCTATTCCAATTGCAAGTTTGGGGCAGAAACAGGTTTGTGTTTCTGCAGCAGACATACAGGCCCCTGTTAGGGTTGGCCACTAGGGATGATGTACCATCAATAATTGCTCTTTGGTGGGGAACACCCTGAAGTAGTGGAAGCTTCACAGAGGCATTGGGAGGCAGAGACGAGACTGGGAAGAGTAGGGGGAAGACCGGAAGCACTGGGAGTCTGAGTTGGTCCTTTGCCTCTGGAGACCTGCATTTGACACGGCAAAACCTATTCTTATTGCTTTTTATTTATTTGATTTTCATCAAGACTAAAACTCACGTATCCTCTCTGTGTCAGGTCAAACGTTGCACCAGTGGAAAAATTGCTTCAAAAGAAAGAAGTGGAGAAAATATGTGCTTGTAGCTGGAGCGAGAGTGCTCCTGGCTGCAAAAATGGATATTTTTCTCTTCCTTACCTGTTGCTTCAGGCTGAGGATTAAAATGTGGGTTACTTCTGGCTGTGCTGAGATAGGAGCAAAACCTCAGGTAACTACTGCAACTACATTTAGGGAATTGCTTATACCAGGTCTCTGATACTGGATGCTGTGTGCTGGGAGAAGGAGTGACAGCACACAGCTGCAACCCCCTTGGTTGTGGAAGTGTTAATGCTGTAGACCTTATAAAAGTTAAAACCTAAGGCATCATTTGGAGCATGGGAACACTGAGCGATATCATAGTGTTTGGACAACTAAAAGAAGCAAGGCAAAGAAAGACAGCATCTTTTGAGCCTCACAGAACTTTTTGAACCATTTTTCCCTAGATAGAGGTTTTTCCTGTGACCTGTAGAACATGAATACATTTGGTGCAAGGTCATTTACAGAAGAAATCTCTTCTGTCGCGCTCTCCTCTCTTTGACCTTGAGGCTGTTGACAGCTCTTGTGTCAAACAGCAACGTGGGAAGGATAAATGTAAATAATGGGTAGCCCTAACATGCTGGTTGTGGTGGGCTTGCATGATACCAACAGCTTCATCCAGCCTGGCTGGTTGAATTGGGGAAATGATAATAGAAAATAATAGGAAAGTAATAATTCTGGCTTGCAAATGGCTTCGCAAACCCAGCATGCACCTGAAGTTCTCCCTGTGCTCTGTTGCAAGGGCTTTCCTTAATCTGCAGTGAGGGAGAGGTTGGGAACCACCTCCCCACAGGGTGCCAGTAAAGTCCAGCACTTGGGGAAGATCCTGCAACAAACTCTTGGTTCTTGCTGCAAGGGCGGACGTGGTATTAGGCACAGTGAGCAACCTTGTGGGGATTGCGTAACGTCACAAGGCAGACACCGTGTGTGTGGTAACGTTGTTGGTATCAGCTGAGTTACCCTGAGGATACATCAGTCTGTAGGGGTTTTATGGAGGTATGAGGTGGGGCACTTTATTACTCAGCTTTGCACCACTGTGCATCCTGCTTCTGCTGCTGCACTTGGTTCTGCTGCTTTGACCTAGAGGAAGGGTTTGAACCTGCCTGGGTAGAGCTCACAGGAACAGAGGCATTGCAAAGTGCTGACTTGACAGCTGAGAAACATTCTCCCTGCCCTTATTCAACCCAGTGACTCCTCAGCAAGCTATTCCCACTAAAAGCTACAATACTACTTCCACCTCTATATGTTCCTGCTCCCCAAAACCTGTAGTTGATCCGGCATTTTATAAGGAAAAGAATAATGTTGACCATGAGCAGAGAGACTAAGGTGAGCGCTATCTAAATCTGAGGTGGGCTCAGGACGTGGTGTCACAGCACCAGATTTTGCCACTGGAACTGATATTTGAAAACATGTTCTAGGAAAACTCATTTATTGGATTGATTCTTCCCAAGTTGAGAAAGTCTAGACTAGTTTGGAGAGCAAATTCCAGAGTCCTGGAATATTGCAGCCACCTAATCAACTACTACGTAAAGACCTTTAAAAGCGTATTGCTAACAGGAAATGCTACCCAGAGTTTCTTCACTTCAGGATGTAAGGCCTGAATAGAGCCTGGGGTGTGTGACAGCACAAAGAACTGGGGACACCTTGAGCAAATTCAGTATTTTAAATGTCCGGGACTCGCCTATCTGTAAAATTAGGAGAATAGGCTAAATTCATCCAACTTTCCTGAAAATGATGGGCTTTACTAGGAGCCCACCTGGGTGTTTGGCTCCCTCAGGACTTGAAGGCTGTGACAGGGAAGGTGTTAAATATATAGAAAATTCCATCACTGTCTTACGGTTGTAGGCAGCTTCCTTTTGCCTGTAATATCTGTCCATGCCAATCAGCACTGATGGGTAGGTACCACACTTGTCTTGAGTGTGTCTGAGAGCAGGGAAGTAGGTGGAGGAGAAGTGGCACAGAGATTACTTCTTGCTGAAATAACCTCCTGGCTTCCCTTTCTCTGCCCCTCTGTCAAACATCCTCCGTGTGCGATGCTGAAGCTTGAAGCTGGAAGGGATGTGCTGCTGATTCAGCCACTTCACCACACAGGACTGATGAGTTCCCATCAGATGTGAGGGGCTGAATGCAAGCATGCAGTCCCTTCCCTTAAAGCCGTTTCCAGTTGCTCTTGGGCTGCTTAAAGCTGTGTATTCTTTTAATAGCATTTGAAGAGGTTCATCCCCAGCCACTTGTTTCTGCCTACTTCTTCCTTCTCCTCACTGGGTTTTCTTCCCTGGCTGCCCATATGAGAAAGAATGGAAATGTTAATTTGTTGCTCTTCAGCTTGGAGAGAAGAGGAGGGAGCATCAGAGGATGCAGAGGATCCACTTTGTGGGGAGATGCGCTTGCAGAGGAGGTCTCGAAGTGGAGAGAAGCTATTTTTGCCAGCAGAGTCCTGTGTCAAGCACAGGCAGCTCCGAGGCTCCCACCTCTTCCCCTCTATTGCTGGATGTTGAATCAGCTGATTGTGCTGCCCTGCACAGTGCCAGGGACAAACTCTCTGGCAGAAGGGTGGGGAAATGGAATAAATAAAGGCTTTATAATAGGGATGGTTTGTTTGTCCACAAACAGCCTGCTGCAGGCTTGTGCTTAGAAGGCAGCCAAACCCCCGGAGCTGCGCTTTTCTCTGTATAAGCACATTGCTGCAGGGTCCTGCCACAGGCATTGGGGGCTGGCTAGGAAGAGGGTGGCAGAGGTAGCCTGCTCCTGTGTCCCTTCTTCCTCTGCACATTCCAGGGCTGCGACCTCCTCAGCCTGCAGAGAGAGGGGAGGGAGGTGGGAAATGGGGTGACAGGAACAAACTTCCTGCAGCGGAGCAGAGCTGAGGGATGGTTCTTATCACATGAGAACAGCCCTGCTGGGGGCAGCTGGAGAGGAGCCCATCTCACTATCCTGAGCCCCCCGCCCTGCTCACCCTGCAGCTCACCCCCAGCACAGGAGCCTCCCTGACCTCAGCACACGGCCCTGCCAGCCCTGCCTGCAGATACTCATGTGTCCCAGAAAGACGAGAGTTCATGGCTTGGCAGCGCTGAGGGAAATGCCATCCAAGCCACATGAGAGGGAGAGGCAAGTTAGCATCAGGCTGCCTGGGAGCACGGTTGCCTTTGAGCAGCTCCCACTGCTGCAGGTACTGTGTGGGAAAAGCTGATCCTTGCCCACCAGTGAACTGTCAGGCTGTGTGTGCCATGGAGAGCAGCTTTGTCTCCTGCCTGGCTTCCGGCCACTGCACGCTGGCAGGGTTTCGGCTCGTGGCAGCTTTTTGGGCAGGACCCTGCTCTCCTTCACAAACCAGAGGTCAACATGTAGAGCTGACCCTACTCAAGTTTTGTCTCAATCCAATTCAGTCCTAATTCATATCTCCAATGTGAGGTGGAAGGAGATGGGGGAGTCAGCCCAGCACAGTGTCCCTTCACCCTCTCTGCCTGAGGGACAGGTTATGTAGGATCTGGAAAGAGAATTGTGCTGGGCTGGAAGTTCCTGCTGAAGGCAGAGCAGTCCCTTCATTGCAGCCCTGTGTTGCTGGTGTAGGGATGGATGCCCAAAAGCCTCCTTAGCTCTAAAAGCAGAGCGGGGTGCCACAGGTAGAGCATGTAGGAGCAACCTCAGTGTGAGACTGGCAACACCTGGGACACCTGGGCAAGGGAGTGGTGTTGCTGCCCTCATGTCACTGCTCCCCAAGCCTAGGAAGCAGTGGATTGTCCATAGGTCCTCTCCTCTGAACCTTGCTGGCTGAAGATGGCTCATGAATCCAAGGTCTGTAACATTTATTGAACTAACACTGCTTGAAGGCAAACGCTGTGATACATAATGGGATTCATCTGCTGCTGTTGTGTCCCCCCTTGATGAACACCTTGTCTCTTCTATTGCCTTTTTTTGTTGTCCCCTCAGTCCAACAGTTGTTCTTGTCAGTGGTGACATCACTCATTTGGTGTCCCAGCAGATCCAGCAGTGTAGGGCCACACATGGGCACAGCTCACCAGCCTGAGGTGTGGGGGGGCTAACGTGTTCCCCAGGAGCAGGGTAGGGAGAGGACTGGTCTCATGACTGCCACTGCAGGGAGGACTCGTGAGGAAAGCAGCATGAAGATCAAGTCAGTGAAGGCTGTGTTCATGGGTACCAGGTGCCAGGGGATGAACTGGACCCTTTATGTCAGCAGGAGGACTCACCAGTAGGGAGGGAACAGCTTCCCATCCACAGCTTGCACAAGCTCTTTCGGTGTGTCCTGTCCTTCATTCTTGCAGACTACAATGAGACTGCTGTGAAATTGGGTTGGTGTCCAGTGTCTCTCTCCCGTTGCTGGCATCTGTTTTACAAAGAGCTTCCCCTGGGAGAGGCCACTTCAGTCTGACATCCCTCACCAGCAATAGCTGGTACAGCAAACAGCTCCCAGCAGGGTGGGCAGGGTTTCACCTGCCCAGTGTCCTTCCCTTCCCAGAAAGCCAGGAGAGGGACTTCCTCAGCTGGAGGGCAGCCAGGGACATTAACAGGCACATCCGTCCCCGTCCACAAAATGCTCTGTGTTCAACGTTGCCCCAGAGGGCAGGGATTTCTGGCAGGTTTTCACACAAAACTTAGCCAAAAGTCCATTATGTGTCAAAAGCTGTTTGATGCAGGGAATAATATTTTGCTCTTGTGTGCATGAGTATCTATGTGTAGATGTGTACAGTCCTTCTACCACAGCCATGTTTCATTGTCCCTATGTCTGATGGTGACTTAAAATTTTTAAGGTTTGCACTTGGTGTTTTTTGCAGAACTCTCCAACCCTCTTGCAAAGCCGCATTTGTTGCACAGCTTGTAGCAGCCAGTATAAAGAGCTCCACTTGATGACAATGGCCGGACACGGGAAGGCCCTGAGTTATGAGCTCTGCAGGCAGCTACTGCCACAGCGTGGGGAAATGATGCTTTACATGCATTTATTGTGCAGCAAAATACACGAGCCGAGCTGGAAAAAAATGGTTTGCATGGATTTTGGACACAGTGGTGTGTGTGTTGTGCTCTCTCCAGGGATATGCTCTGCCTCACCCCCGTGCCATGCTCACCTGGTGAAGCTAACTTTCTCTTGGCTCTCGTGTCCCAGCGAGCAGAAATTCCTCTAGACAGCAGTGGGAAAGCTGTGACATACTGCTATGAACAGATATGAAATAGCTTTTCCACCTGCCTTCTTATATTAGGTGTTACAGCCCTATCTTTTTCCATCAGTTGTATGATGGTAATTTTTTGGTATTTAATAACATTACATCCAAGACTTGATGAGGGAATGGGAAAGAAGCAGACTTGCAGTCTTGGACATTAATACTAATAACTCCAGAACCACACCTGGATCAGATATTTTTAAGCATATGGAAGAGATTGAAGATTATCTAATTGTCACCTTAATACTTGGTACTAGACTGAATCATCTCTACAGGCCTGGGAAGCTGTGCAGATCACCAGGCTCTCCTTGCTCCTGCTCCACTAAGCTAAAGAGCCAACTTGGAAAGGGAAACTTTTCTCATCCCCAGCTTTGGCTGTGCCGGGGCGCTCGGCACGGCTTCAGTGTGGAAGGTGTCACTGGCTTGCTCATGTTTTTGGCTGTGAAAGTCAGTGACAGCTCTTCTGGCCAGATTTCCTGCGTGATCCTGTTAGGGGAGTTGTCAGCACCTAATCTGGGTGTTTGCAGTCATCCAAATAGTACTGCCAGGGCACTGCGTGTGCAGCCTGATACACTGTACATTAATCCAGGTTTTGGCCTCCTTGCTTGAGCCAGGAAGGATTAAATCCAACCCCACATCTGCTGTGGCTCCCTTGGACTGCCTCATCACACTGATGCTCCTTAGCAAAGCTCAGAGCAGGTCTTTCCCTCCACAGCTTCCCAGGCACAGCTCTTCCCTAGATGGCGGGGACTGCTTCTGCTTGTCCTGTATTTCCCTCCCATCCATCCATCCATCCATCCATCCATCCGTCCGTCCATCCATCCATCCATCCATCCATCCATCCATCCATCCATCCATCCATCCACCCACCCATCCATCCATCCCTCCTTCCCTCTCCAGCACACTGGTACCTGCAGACCACATACAGTCCTTACGGGACTTTATCAGCCAGGCTGAACTGTTCCCTGCCAGGCCCTGCTCCTGCCTTGCAGTAACACAATTATCTATGTTGCTTCTTTTAACCTGAAGCGGGGAGCAGGTTGGAACACAAAGCCTTTGAAAAATGATGGAACAAGGGCGAATTTCCAATCAAAGCCCTCCAAATGCTGCTCTGAAGGAAAATTACTCTTCATTTGCTGGTGAAATGGAAGATTCTGTGCAAGGGCAGGAGCTGTGCAGAATAAAGATTTAAGCAATCAAGTAAAGGAAAGAATGACTGCTCCTGGGGGAGGGGGAGGGGGGCCTGGGACCTCACTAACTTGATTTAATCAAGCAACTTCTAATGTTTTACAATTGCAAGCAACAATCTGACCCAGAGCTGCGCAATTTGCAAGCCACAGAGTTATGAACTGTTTGTAAAATGGTCTTAAGAGGAAAATATATTTGCAATATGGACTGAAAAACCTGAGCAACAGCGCTCTAGGTTTTGGAGCCGTGTCCAGCTGCTATTAGGACAGCTGGGGTCTCTGCCCTTCCTATGGCCTCCCACCATTCAGCAGCACCCAGAGCACTTCCCAGCTGAGCTCTTGTGGGCAGCAGCTTACCTTGGCCACAGGATGTCTCCTCACAGGAGAGGCTGTACCTGAGCAAAGTGCTTCCTTACTCTACACAGGTGAGTCAATGTCCTAGGAAGGGACGGAAAAGCTGGGAACATCCCACAGCAATGGAGATGCTGACCCAGCCTGCAGAGCCTATGGGCTGACAAGGCTCTGATTTGACCCAGCTGCCTGTGGTCCCCCAGACCTGGGAAGAGAAATGTCCTCAAAGGTTCTGAGAAGAGGCACCAGTCTCAATCCACTGACTTGAATTCATGAAATTTATACCAACTAGTGTGTCCTCACAAGTGCTGAGCATTCCTGGCTGTGGCAGTGCCAGCTTCAAATGGGATGTCCCTGGGCCAATTGTTGCTGGGTTTGTACAAGTGAGGTTTCTTTTCTTTCCTGGGAAACTGACTGGTTTTGTGCCCATGGTGTTTGCAGAGTGCTGACAACCCCCTCCCTTACTTCTCAATACTGCCTGTCTGCTTAAGGTGGTGTTCCTTGGAGATGCGCTTTTCCCCTTTCAAGGCTTTTGATGTGTTTTCCCATGTTAGAAAATTCAAGAAGACAGCATGTGAAGCTGGCTGGGGCCAGTGAGTGTTGCTGGGGGCGGCAGCTTTGATCCTCGGCGGGAGCTTTGCCATAAACTTGATCATGCATTTTTCATCCCTTGCTCTGTGTGTGTGCGTGCTGTGCAGGCGGTACAGGCACTAATCCTGAAGCTGCACTCAGCACAGGGGTAAGGCTCGCTTGCAGTTCGTCGCTGATGCAAATCCTTCCCATCCCCAGGATAACTCCACCATGAGTTACCCTGCATGAAATTTGACCCTGACATCTAATAGCTAGGGAGCTGCTCCTGTCTTTAATCTCTCTGACAGTGCCTAGTCAGGGCTTTTTGAAGAATTTTGTTGGTCTTTTCTATAACTTAAGCATTAGTTTTCTTTATCTGGAGTTTTGTACTGCTATCTGACCCATTTACTTGGAAGCCTCCAAGGAGAGCTTGAGTTGAAAGAGAGCTGGGTTTGTGATCCAAGTATGAGTCTTTCACTGTTAATTGTATTAGCATTCATAATTGTATGCACGTTTCTAAGCTGTCAGGATTGCCATATCCTTTTAAAACATGGAAGGGACATCAAAACGGTTATGACTGCTCAGAAATTAGCAAGAAATTGAATTGCCTGATACCTCAAAAACTATGATGTGAACTGTTTTGTCCCCATTATATCAAAAGTGACGTAGGAAAAATAAGTCAGGAATTAGGCTTTTAAAGCCTGTTAGCCATCACAATGTAATTAGCAGGAACAGGCTGTTTGATGCAGGTTTGAGGTGCCCTGTGCCTGCCGTTGCTGTTGGATGGGCAGAGTCTCTGCCTAGTGGGAGCGTTGTTGGATGGGGCTGTGACAGGACTCATGGGCTGAATAGGAGAAATGGTGGAGAAGTCCTGAATTCACATTCTCTCTTTGCTGCAGATTTGCTTTAAGGGAGCTTCTTGGTCTCCCTGTTCTTGGCTTAGGCTGTGTTTGTGTTAGCTCTCAAGGCAACTCCCGCTAGAGGTCACTTGTGGCTGATGGGTAACGCAGTGGTTCTGTGCTCTCTCATTTGGACTTCCCATAGTCCTCTGGAGACAGGGTAATGTCATTGAGCCTGTCCTTTGGAAATAGATATTTTACAAACATGAAATGCATGGGCATGTGTACGTGCATGCGCCATCCCAGATCCTTGCCAGCTGCATGTATACATTTGTAATTTTCGGGTATCGACAGTTTTGCCATGTCATGATCAAGCCCATTGGGACAAATACATTTCACCTGAAGACCTTTTGGAAGGCAGATGGGTTTTGCTGTTATGGAGCCCTGCTTGTCCAGGGATATTGGAAAAAGAGGTTGTCAGGGCAAGGGAAATGAAGGTGTTGCCTGTAACAGAAATACAAACCTTTTGGTTCCCAGACTGCTTCCCACCTACTGAACCCATCGTGCCTTGTTGCATGCTTTGTGCACGGTGATGGATTGTGTCTCATGGAGGTGACAGCAGTGACTTCTCGGTCCCAGCTGGGAAGAGTTTCTTCACAGCCCTGTGCCAGCCACAGCCCAGCACCTCTCACATAGGCGCTGTCGCTTTTATTCTTCATCCGTGTAAATCCTGACAGAGCTGGTCTCGCTTCACGGGCGGAGCCTGCACAGATGTTGCCACAGTGCAAGTAGCAATTAATGGTGCCTGGCCTCCGTGGGAGCGAGGAGCATCCCGGCGGATGCTGGGCGCGGCCGGCAGATGGAGCGCGGCTCTTCCGCGCCCGCGCCCGGCACGGCCGCGCCGCTCCCCTCTCCGCGCACGCTGCTCGGTGGGAACAGAGCGACGCGATAACGGATTGTTTATTATGGAAACATGCCACTTCTGGTTGATTTACAAGCAGCTTTGTGGAGCTCCTGATCGCCCAGTATTTTTGTTTTTAGTCCGTTACTCATCTTGCTACATCGTTGGTACATGCCTAAGCAGGGCTGTAAAAGACGCTCGCGGGGACACGGTGGGGCCAAAGCACGGGGGATAGAAAGCAGCTGTCAGGCAGCATTTCTTCCAGGGGTTTGAGGAGTACCAGCAGGCTGTGTCAGCCCGGCAGTGACTGCTTCTCAGTGCCTGACTTTACAGTCAGACTGTTTTGTAGTTCCTTCAAGGCCCTGTGGTTTAGCGGCTGCACAGATGGCTGCAGCGCGTTCAGAGCAAAGTGAAATAACAGTAGTTCCTTCCATCCTCTGCTGCCTCACCCTGAGAAATTAGCAGCCTCTTTTGGGAGCTACTAGTCAATATCCCAGATCCAAACACCTCCGGACTTTCAGCAAAGTTTGAAACCAGTTCAGGAGCTGAATTTCAAGTCCGCTTTTCTTGTGCCAAAATCCGCAGAGCTGAATACCTGGGAACTATGGAGTTGGGTTAAGTCACGGACCAAATACACTCTGAGCTTTTCATTGTCTACTTCTAATGCATCAGCTCTCCCGAAATAATATGTCTAGCATGGTTCATACCACAATCACTGCTGTAATCACCACTGAAACCTGGTTAGGTTAGAAATCCATATGTGGTTCTGCGTCTGGGTGAATTTGGCAGACAAAAAACAGTCCCCGAAAGGCAATTTCTTCCTGTCAAGTCATCTGCCAATTTTAACAGTTTTGATTTATGCTTTTTAAGGTTACTGAGCTCTTTGCTGAAAGAGTTGAAGGCCATCTGCACTGGTTCTGTTATTGAATGTGCCTCCTCAGGATCAAGACTCGCTTCCAGATGACAGAGTAGCTGGGAGCTTGTATCTTTTACATGTGAGGCTTCTCTGCCTGTCTTTTGGTCCTCTCCACTTCCCTAGCTAAAATAAGTGCTTCCAATTACAGAAAAATATATGTGAAATACATCAAGCAGGTTTTGTGCATTGTAGTTTTAAGGGAGGTAGAGGTGTTATACTTCTACCTGCTCCTTTACCTGCTATTCCAACCAAGGGTAGAGAAGAAACGTGCTTGAGGGTACATAGCCCTCCTGGCTTCTCTGATGAAACTTTGTTTGGGGAGTTGGTTTTTCTGTCCGTCCTTTATTTGTCCCTGAAAAAGGAAATAATTAGGCCAGTTGGAAGTATACAAGGGCCGTTTTGCATGGGTAAAAACAGAGCAGGTGAGCAGTTGTTGGAATTACTTGGACAGTAGACAAGAGCATGGAATAAGAGACCGACAAGAGGGTAGTTAATTTAGTTAGAAAGACTGGCTGAGCATAGCAGTCTGGAAAATAGATCATCTTTCTGAAAGGCACAAAGAAGAAAAATAATGGCTCCAGATTCATCCCTTGTGTAAATCTTTTGAAGCTGGTGACTTACACCAGGATGATTTAACCCCATTAATTTTAATAGGTCACTGCAGTGCCCCAAGAGTTGTTTTTTGCTGTGCTCTGTTCTGAGGCAGAGATAAAGCAGAGCCTTGGCGTCTAGGCTTCAACCCAAGCTTGGTGTCCCCATGGGGCTGGCTTGGGCCTGTCCACATTGTGGCTGACTCCAGTTGGAGAGGGAAAAGGATGCAGGAGATGATGATGTGTCTGAGCCCTTGTCCCGTGACGGCTGGGTGCTGCCAGGACTTTGCTGTGAGCCATAACATGCCTGAAAAATTATATCTGGTCTAAAAAGCAAGGATAGGCAGGCTAAGAGGGCTCACTGGAATCAACACCGACCCTCACCCTGCTATGGGTCTGCTGATCCAAAGTGATTAACAATTAACACACTAGCCAAAGACAAGGAGCTGTGGAGCAGTGTGGCAAAGAAAGGAGCCTGAAATTAAGCGTAAATGGGCACCACATGAGTCCTGTTAGGACTCAGTGGGCAGAGAGTGAAGGTCAGTGCCCTTGACACATGACAGGGACTCAGGGCTGTGGCTGGGGATAGGGATAAAGCACATTTACCACCTATCATTCAAGGCAAGCTGGTCATAGCAGGAGTTGGCCACGCATAGTTAAAAAGCCTAGGTATCACAGCAGGGAAGATTTAACCTAGTGCCAGGAGGGGGAATGCATCTTTGTCACCAGTTGTCAAACAGCTGAAAACGTGGTGGCAGACACAGCTGTAGCGCTTGGGCAGAAACAGTGATCAAGCCCCAGTGTCATCAGGCAGCAGCATGTCATGAGCTGTGCTCAGCCCTGCTCCTTGGGGACCTCAGGGCCCGCTTTGTGCCTCAGCTCTGTTGTCTGCCTTGCTCCTAGGGCCTGGCTCCCTGTCCTTCGTTTTAGAAATGATTCAAGTTGTTCTGAAGTATTGACCAGACAACAGGAAATGAGCCAGGAGGAACAGATGGACCAAAATGAAATGAAGCGATAAATCTTAATGCAAATGTTCTGTGTAATACAGAGGAGGGGGAAGCCGCCTTTGGTGAAGTTTGGGTGTGAAGTCATCCTTAAGCAGCCTGCATTTGTCAAGGCATCAGCTGCTCTTTAGCATCATGCAGAAAGAAGGGAAGATGAGCATCACTGTGTCTCTGGGCAGTTATCTCTTGACAGACTTAACATGATTGCGCAGTGATTCCAGGGGGAGAGTCCAGACATGGGCCCCAGGAGGGAAGGATGTAACACATGCTGCAATAAAAGTTTCTCTGTAAACTTTGTGGCTTAACTTCTTTTAATACTTCCATTTAATCTCATTGGTCTGTAGTCTTCTCCCAGTCACATACTGTAAGGCAAACTCTGCTAAATCACTCCATAGCTAGAGCGGATCAGAAAATCCATCCGGATTGGCAAGCTGATCTGTAAAATGCTTTATAAAGCTTGTATCAGCAATAGTGTGGCCAGCAGGGCCAGGCCAGTGATTGTCCCCCTGTGCTGGGCTCTGGTGAAACTGCACCTCAAGTGCTGTGTCCAGTTTTGCACCTCTCACTACAAGAAGGACATTGAGGTGCTGGGTTGAATCCAGAGAAGGGTAATGGAACTATTTAAAAGACAGGTACGTGTGGCACTTATGGACATGGTTTACTGGTGCCTTGGCAGTGCTTGGTTAACAGTTGGACTTGATGATCTTGAGGGTCTTTTCCAACCTAAATGATTCTATGATTCTATGAATATCAAAAGTTGTTCTTGCAAGCACGTGAGCCTTGGAAGGACCATGTGTGCTGGTTCCCAATGTATCACAGTGTAATATTTAAATGTGAATGCACCCAGTACACCTGTCTTTCTGTCTTTTGGAGAGAGAAGTTTCAGATGTAAAAGGTGAAACTCAATTTGCCTAAGCCTAAGAGAGGGTTGCAATTCACCCCAAGGGCTGGAACAAGTGCTGCTGCTGCTCTGTAGTACCCGAGGAGGACGAGGAATTTCAACCATGCCCATCCACAGACAGGTGGGAGAGTCCCAGCAGAGCCTCATTTCTGTGTCAGGTTATTTTAAGTAACAGCAGCAATTCCCTTCACATCACACGGGGCTGCCTGCATGGTCCTCCTGCAGCCTCTTCAAGGGTAGCATGGGCTGGCAGTGTGAGGGAGTCTGAGTGCCACAAGATTCTCCGAGAAATTAACCCTTTTCCTTGGCAAATGAAGTGATTGAAAAGTGCAGGTGCTGCCGAAATCCTGCCTGCATGTCCCCATCGATGAGCAGCATCACCAGCCCAAGTCTGCACTGCAGTGAGTCACACAGTTTACCACCAAATGCACCTCTGAGCTCCTGCAATTGTATCCTCAGAGCACAATCCAGTTTATTGCCCCAGAATATGTAGCAAAAAATTTTAAGTAAGGGGGAAGTCTGAAAAATTTGCAACTTTTGTTAAAGGAAGGAATATAAGAAAAGTATTTGTTGCTAAATTTGTTGCTAAATGTGAACAGACCTCAGGAGGTGTGAAGGGATGTGATCAGGCTTGGAAACCCTGGAGCAAGCCAAAGGAAGGCCTGTGAGAAGAAGAGAAAAATGCAACATGATGATGAAACGCAAATTTTTCTGCAACTGTGTTTAAGTGCAGGATCGGGGGCCATCCAGCTGTCTGTTGGCTGTTTTCAGCAAAAAGACAATAGAATGCAATGGATAATCTCATCCCGTCCCTCTTAAATTGACAAATCTCCTCCACAGTTGCCTAAGTATCAGTTTTTCTAAGGTTATTCTTTGCCAGCTGTTTGACAAGGCCTGATGTGGACTGAACATTTTCTTCTCTCTCAGTGGTCCCTCCTACGGAGGAAACAGCTCAGGTGGTTTAGGTGGCCGTGGCTGGGAGGTGGGACAGCCCACAAGTATTTCAGCAGTTTGAAAGTGTCGGCAGGAAAACCCTCAGTGTGAGGCCAGCTTTTGGGACGACAGTGCCGATGTATGGCTTGCGGGGCTGAGAGCCCAGGAGAAGCTCACACAGGGCTGTCTTTGAAATGCTGGATCCTGCAGGTATAATGTGGTGGTTTTATCTGACCTGTGAATATCTCTGACAAGGCATGAGGGCATTAGTCTTGTGCTTGTTACTGTAAAATTTGCTGGAATGAACCACTAGCATTTTTAAATCACTGCTATCAAAGCATATCATAAATTGTAAGCAGTTTCTTTTCCTTTGAGGATATCTCTGTGCCAAATCATTCAGTGCTCATATCTTCCAAATTGGGCATGACATTACCAGTGAAGAGCTGTGACTGAGCATAAAATAATTATTTTTTAGAAAAGTTGAGCTGTAAAAAAAAAGTATGTTTCCTAAAAAAATTAAAAGAAAAGGACCCCTACCTCTTAAAACAGTTCTGCTTCCAGCCTCTGATAATAACAGTATGTTCAACTCCTGAAGTGCTAGAAGTCTGCTTTCTGCAAAGTGGAATTTAAAAGACTGTTGCTCAAAAGTGTATATATATATATATATATATACACACTGTGCACATGTACTGTGCAGTTACTCCTACCCACAACCTGATTCTTATGCTTCTAAGAGCTGTGACACACTTTTAAGAGGAGCGATGTATTTTTAAACTCACACTATGGCATAGGATGAAGGTCAGCACAACTGAGTATGAGTCTTTGAGGGATGGAGAAACTAAACCCCAGCCTCCACTCTTCCTTTGCAACTTTGGGCCACGAATTCTTTGCTCAACTTTCTTCTTGTGAAATGCTGTGGTGTCTTTTCCCTGCTTTGGAGGAAGGAGATCCACCTGAGTTCCTGGGTGTTCAGCTGTTAAGATAACATGGCCATGGATGCATTAGCAACTGGATGCTCTGACTTCTTTCAAGTAGGATCTGTTCCCAGCCTTAACTGCAGTTTTTCTTGTGAAATGTTCCTGACTTTAAGCATTGAATAAAACTGCACCTGGAGACACATTTGGAGCTCTGTTGTCATCGTTGCAGTTGTTTTTCAAGTCCTCTTTGGGAGATGGACTTTCTTTGGAGCTGGTGGCGAGCCACAGTCGCAGGGCACGTGCATGGTGTGTCTCACCTGTGCGTGTCCTCCGCCCTGTGCTCCGGAGGTCGGCTCCTCTCACAGCCTCCTTGCCCGCCCTCTGGAGCCTCTCAAGGCAGGCGAAGGAGGGATGAGGGGCAGGGTGTTATGTTTGCATTTTAGACTGTTTAACTGCTGATTAGAGCAGTTCTAGGACCTGTTGGGCATGATATGACCTGCACGCTCTGGGTAGTGGAGGCAGGGAGGTGGCAAAAAATCTCTGCCTTTTCATCACCATCCCAGATTTGCTTGGGTGCACATAGGGCTCTAAGATTTTCACATTATTTATAAAATGTTTCTTCTTGGGAAAAAGCAGAGCACTTTTCCCTTTTCTGTGTCTTTACTGAGAAAAGGGTCTTAGTAGTGTTACCACAGTAAATAAATTAAGTGACTTACTGCCTACGACAAAACCTTGCATTCTTCAGTGTAAAATGAAAACGCATAAAAAACCAGCAAAGGGAATGGGCCTGGCCTCTAATCTGCATGGAGTTCACTCTTTCAGAACCTTGTTTCCTTCTGTACAGTGATGTAGAAGGAAAAGCTTTTATCTAATCGTGAGGTAGGTCTCTGCAGAGCTGCCCAGGCACTGCTAATGGATGGGATGCACAGCAGAGCTCGAAGGCTTGAAGCTGAGTCTTCGGTGCTGCCCATGCTCTTGCTGCGTAGGTCAGAGCTGGGTTTTGTGCAGGGCCCCGGGTGTTCACGTAGTGATCAGAGCCATTTTGCATTAAGGTGAGGTGTGTGTTGGAAGCAGGGGAGGGAGGCAATCAGCTGCCCCGGAGACAACAGGTTGAGGCCAGAAGTGGCGAGGCAGGGATGGGTGGGAAGCTGGTGCTGCAGAGAGAGCGGAGGCAAAGCAGAAAGTTCCAGGAATTAGCTTCAGTCCCAGAGGATGACTGGGGAAGAAACCGTTAATAAGTAGGTTATTGGCAGTAGGACACTCCATTTCATGCTCTGATTCATAATCCCCACAGCTGCATCTCCTGGCTGGTGTGCCTAGATTCTAGTTTTGAATCTCACAGTATTTTACCGTAATGAGAGATTATTCAAAATAGCACTGAATGCAGACTCGGAACCGGACACCACAGCGTGAACTTCAGAATACGCAAACCTCCCAGGACTTCAGGGATGCTCTTGTCATCCTGTGGTAGATGCTACTGCCAGGCACAGCATGGCCTGCCCAGGTAGGAAAGGCAGTGTTCCTCCTGAGAGTGTGGGTTCTTTGTCCAGGTAACAAAGGGAGAAAATAGCGCACAAAAGCTGATTGCAGGGCATGACATTTGCAGAACCTCATTGATATTCCAAGCTTGGGAACTACTGAGCAAGTGAGATCAACAACCGAAAAGGAGGGGGTGTAATGCCTGACAATTGATGGCATTTTCCCTTCGCCCACATGTCTTATCTACATATCAGATAATGTGAACAGTTAAAGCAGGAATAAGCCGCCAGTGGCCATTTAGCTCTGCAAAATAGAGATCCCTCATGTTGCAGGCCAGAAATACTCCCTGAAACATCGATCATTTTGAAGGAAAAAGTAATTTCTCTTTTAGCTGAATTAAAAGGTCTGCTCGTATACCCAGCTGAATGGATGGAAATGATTACATTCATTCATTATGCCTCTTCACTTTTATGAACGTAGAACATGGAAAAAGATATTGGAAATGCCACACACACTCTTTGGAGATGTACGAGGTGAATTAAAAGTTAATGTCTGGATGGAGAATTGGACAGGAGTTACATAAAAAGAACAAGGAGACACTGACTGTTTTCTGCATGAGTATGTCTGAAAAACATCCAAATTTGTATCTGAACTGGACAGCAAAATTTTTGTCTATTCAGACATTGCACTGTTTCATGGTGTGTGCAATCTGCATATGTTGTAAATGCATATAAAAAGATACTTTCTTTTGTTTTCCAGAGTTACTTAATATTTAATGCTGGTCACCTTAGAATGTGAGTTGACATGATTTGTGGTGTTTTGAAGCAAGTATACAGGCATATATTTGAGGGTAACATGATTTTTTTTATTTGCCCTTTTAATTGAGTAAGGCTCAAAAGAAAATATTAATGGATCCATACACATAATAGCAAAAACATCTTCTGCTTCTGCAAAGTCAGTTTGTAGTTCAGTATTATAATCTATCAAATATCAATCAAGCAAAATTCACTACAAGTTTTGATAATTTTAAGTATGGGACTACAAAACTTAGGGTATATCTGTCTATCTTTAGTCTCAGGAATCTTTTTACTGGTCCAGGCTGAAATAGCTGTTTTCTTTGTTTCCTTTCCCGAAATGAACTGAGCATTGAGACTGAAATAATCTCTTACACCATCTTGAAGTATATAGCTTTTTAAATTTATTATTTCATACCCTATTACAAAAAGAGTATCTCCATTCACTCTGGAGTGCTCAATAAATCTTTTTTCAGTGGCGCTGATATTTCCTAGGGTGGAATACTCCAGAAACTTCATGATGCTTCTCTCCAAGTGCTGTGTAATTTAGCTCTTTTACCTTTTAGGGAGCGTAAAAGAGTTGGACCTATATCAGAATTGGGTATTTGAAAGGGGTTTGGTCATTACCTTGAAAAGTAGCCCTAGTGTTTGAAAGGTTTTATCTTTGGGAAGGTGTCTCTATTTTTCTGCCATAATTGGTGCTTGTCAATGATAATTTTGAATCATTTAATGAATCCCAACAGTTATATTGGGCATGACAAATTCAAGACTTCGTTTTTCTTTTATGTTTTAATGTTAGAATCACAGAGGATGTTTTAAGACTGCCTGATCCTGGTAGGTAATCAGGGAAGACAAGTCTGCTTTTAGTAGTTGCCAATTCAGCAAAATTTACTAGATGCATTTAATAGCTATGTTTTGGAGTTTTACCATGTCTGAAAAAGCTCAGTTCAAAGGATGGTGATTAGAAAAATTTCCTAGAGTTCATGAACTTGCAGTAGGATCTTACATGCCATGATTTATGTCTCTTGACTAGTAAATTAAAGAACCCGATGACTTGAAAGATACTTCCATGTGCTGCTTTGTAGAAACAGGCAGAAAACAATTCCAAGTAGTATAAAATTGGTGTCTTATAGAGAACTACACTGTTTAGTATGCTGGAAAGATATTTGATGTTGCAAGACAGTTAACTGAGGACATGCTGCTGAGGCAGGTTTGGGAAGGAGCCCTGTTTTAATCTCCCTGCTCTAACTGAAGGAAATGTAAAGAGGAAAGACTACAGTCACCAGATGAAGAAGTCGGGAGTTCATACTGTGGGCTTGTTCTTGTCTTCTCACATGCATCATAGGTTTTTGTCTCTCTTGGAAAAAATATTTACCATTCTTAGGGCCATATGTGCAACAGATGATTTTAAAAAGTCAGGGGAGAGATCTCCCACTAAAAGGGGATGTAAAACTAGGTAGGGCAATAGGGTATTTAGCAGTGCAAAGTAAGTACAGATGCAATAGCCATCTGCTGTCTGTGCACACTGCAGTCTTAATCTTTCAGGTCCTGCTGCCCTTGGATGTGTAGCAGGAGCAGCCAGATGGAGAAGTCCAAGCATCATGTTGCTAAAAAGCCAGTTGAGTACACAGAAGTACTACACACCAGAAGAACCACTAAAAAAAATGCAGAATTGTCCAATACCAAGCATCTGGCACACTCTCCTTTGTAGTGGG
This sequence comes from Rhagologus leucostigma, assembly GCA_013397725.1. Classification (NCBI taxonomy): domain Eukaryota; kingdom Metazoa; phylum Chordata; class Aves; order Passeriformes; genus Rhagologus; species Rhagologus leucostigma. The sequence continues at coordinate 641,884 of VZTD01004105.1, forward strand.
AGCTCACAGGTCTAGCAGGGCTGGAGCCATATCTGGAAATGCCTGTAAATAATTTCTTACTTTGCCAAGTTAGAGATTTTAAAATGTCAAAAATGCCAGTGACAGCCTGGGATTTCCCTGTGTGAGCCTTCAGCATGAGAGCTGCTGCCAGCACTTGCACCATGCACTGGGATGGGCTGTGGGGAATCCCAGGGAGCGATGAGGAAACCCAGCACCCACAGTGGGGTGGTTGTGAGGCTGGTGTGGGGCAAAGGAGTGTTCAGAGGAGGCTGTGAGTGAGTATCGTCACCGCTTGGGCAGTCAGAAAGAAAAGGGCAGACAGGAAGTTCTTCTGCTTTGTCTTCCTGTGAAAGGGTCCTGGTCCTGTAGGTCTTCCAAGGGCTTGGTGTCACCAGCCCCTGCAGATTCATCATGGGGAGTTGTGTTCACAGGTGGAATGTGGTGCATGAGGGTATATAGGGCAAGGGGAATTGCATGGCCTAAGGGCTTTCTCTCCAGAGCAGGAGGGGAGAGCAGGAGGAAGGCAGCCTAAACCACTGTTGTTTGGGTCCCTTCTCCTTTCTCAGGTCCCTCTGCCCAAGATGAAGAGCGAGAAGAAATGGGAATTTCTTTGCTCAACAACACCGTAAGCAAAACAGCAGCAGCTGTAGCACTTACACCAATGGCCACAGGCGCTTTGCAATGACTCCTGCTGGCATCTGTCCTCTGGTGTGAAGAGACCTGCTCTAACCTATACCCAGGGCTCGTTGGATGCCACTGGCAGGTCAGGTCAAGCCATCAAAACTTTTGGGTTGCTTTGCACCCCTGGCTGACTGCATGAGCTTGCTCAGTCATCCTTTCTACATTCCTCACCTGTAAACGTGTGATGAGGTGACTCACTCCTATTGAATGCACACTTAATTTTATTAGATAGTCATCAATATGTTTCATATGCTCTCTATTAAAGAATTGCATGCTTGTTTCCTTGAATATCTGCTGGAAACAGCTTAGGTAAACATCTTAGACAGGGGAATCTCAGTACACTTTACCAAAAAAAATATCCTATAAGTTGCCTTTTTAAGTGCTGGATGCACATATGGGAGAATTGGGGATGATGAAGTATTCACTCAGATTGCTGGTTTCCGCTGCATTGAAGTCAGAGACATTGAAGGCACTACAGCATTTATAACTGATTTCCTGAACAGTGTAGCAAATAGAGATGAGAGCCCTTTTCTTGTAACTCACATGTGCAACAGAAATCACTTAGCTAACATAAATCAGGACTAAATTGCTTTTAAAGGCTCACAAAACATTTCTGAAAGAGACAGGATGAGGAAACCATTTGCCACAGTAGAGTATGTCCCCATGATGAGTCCTATTAAAGCTTGATCAAAGAGCCTTATTGGCTTTTCATTAGAGCCTGGTTATGTACAGTTGAAATTCAGCAGTGATTTCAATAGAATAGGCACAGAAATATGCACAGGAGATAAATTTAAGCAGGATTCTAGACCATCAAAGTACGTGATTAAGGACAATTTAACGTGCTGAGTAATGCAGTGTGATTTGGATGTAATTTATCCTAATCCAGTCTGATCTTTTACAGGAGAATATATTATAAGGCCACAATTAGGTGAGACCAGGGCCCCATCTGGCCTCCTGTCTCCAACAGTGGCTTACAGCCAATACAAGAAACAAAGCAAATACAGAGTGAGCTTCCCTTGTGTATCCTCTCTGTTTCTGGCATTCAGCCGCTATGGGACTCTTCGGGTCAAAACATCCAGAGCATGGAGTACAATAGCCACCATTTATCCTTGCTTCATGAATTTATCTCATTGCTTTTTGAACCCATGCCTAGTTTTGGTGATTACAAAGTCTAACACCAGTGAGTACCATGATTCAGCTGCATTACATGCAGAAGCTCTTCTCTTACTTTGATTTAAACTGCTGTGCTCCAACTATTCTTCGTGGTGCCATAATTCAGCAGCAGAAGCCTTTTTGGACAAGCTGTGTCTGGAGCTGAGGTTGAGGCTTGGTAGTCTGTCACTTGGGAGTTTTCTACTCTTCTTTCCCTTTCTCCATTTCCAAGGACTCTCTGGGATGAGAGTTTTGGGGGTGACATTGTTGGTCCCATGAATTCTGTGGTGGAGGTGATGGTATCCAGCCTCCCATGAGCAGGCACAACCTGGCAGGCCATGGGTGATGTCTCCTTTTAGGGAGGTCATCCATAGGGACCGGGAGGTGGAGAAGACAGTGGCCAGGCACCACACACACAGCTCTGGGCAGAGTTAGTCTGAAATGGCAGAAGGTGTCCCTGGAGAGGGACAGCAGAGGAACTGCTCTGGCTGCAGTTTAGAAACCCAAATGGACCAAGTGGTTGCTAACCAGAGGTTGGACCCACATCTCCTACAGAAACAAGAATTTGAGGCACCCACCCTCAAATCAGGGAGGGCTCAAGAAAATGAAGTAAAGTTTCAAAGCCTGTGCAGCCTTCTTAAGCTCTTAATCAGATTCATATGATGTATATGCAAGCTCATTAGCCCGACCAGTTTATAAGGTACATTTGAATTTATGACTCTGATACTCAATACTTAATTTATAACTGTGATTAGATTCATCTTTTAAACATGTTGTAGCTGCATGTAGATGTTTGTAATAAAATTCCCAAGTGAAGAGCACAACTGGAAAACCTGCACATGAGAATGATTAATTTTTATTAACTTGTTTTTATCACTCAGCATTTATGCTGTAAAGGCTATAATAAAGTGACACATGCTTGGTCATTGTAAGACAGAGATAAATTTGGCCTCCCCACAAGGGACAAGCAGGGTCAGTTTAGAGGAGGTGGAGGACACCTCCACCCAGAGTTCTTGCTAAGGTAAATACGTTTTTCTGTTCTGTGGAGAAATTTGCCATCTGTAAGAATAAACAAGGTAAACCAGAAACAGATGAGGATGTGACTCTTAGGCAAGATCTTGTTTTTATACTTCTTTCCAGGAAAAACTTGCTATAAACATTTGTGTTGTCTTTTTCAAGGCTGCTGAGGCCTTGCACTGGAGGATCACATGGCGTTAGCTCATCGCTCCAGTGTTCTGCAGCTCCCAGCCATCTCTCCCTGGTGCCGGAGAGGCTGGGCTTTGCTGTCAGAGCACCCTGCCCCGTATCTCACAGCCTGGTGAAATGCTGAATGTGCATTTCCAAAGCTCTGTCTTCCTCCAGGAGGATAATTTCATCATAAAAATATAATCGTGAAAAATGCAAGAGGCTAATTCTGCATTTCTTCAGCCTGAGCCAAATACTAAAGTTGCTCTCTGGAGCCAGGCAATCAACTTCACTGCTGAGGAATCCTGGGACAGAAATCTGTGGCAATTATTACTCATTTACAGAAGGGGTTGGGTGCTTCAAACCCATCTCCTGTCCTTCTAACACCCATTCTAGACAAAGAAAGAAATGGTGGCTGCTGCTCTCAAACACAATGTGTCCATGTGAGGCTGAGATGGCCCATGGGGATGTCACTTGTCTTGGAGCTGTGTGCATCCCCTGCACCTTGGACTTGGTGGCAGAGCTCAAGTTGTGCTGTGTGAGGCTAGTCTCCAGGATGAGTGCAGAACAGAGGATACTGCCTTTCCTTGTCCTGCGTCTCCGCTGCATGACAGAAATCCATGGATTGAAGTATAGGGAGCATTGCTGGAGAGAGTGTCCGTCTCCTTCCAACTTTGGCTTTTCTGTGCAAGCTAAGGTTACTGGTATAGGGGAGATCTCTTCTGCACTCAATAGATGAGTTTTCCAGTGTTGTGCTTGGACTTTCACAGGGAGAACTTGGGTTCGCTTTTACATTGCTGGGTTCAAGCGAGCTGTCAGAAGTCACTAAAGCACTAAATCAAGACCTCCAGCTCAGTCCTGGTGAGCAAAACTGGGCCACCTTTGTTATGTGGTGCAGAGAAAGTCCCTAAGCAGAAGTATATAGCATATAAAGTTGGGCTGTTTACTCTGCAGGCACACTGTGAAGACAATAGAAAGGTGGCAGGAAGGCAAAATCCTCTCTTTTGTTTTGTCCCTGTTCTCCTAAAGATCTGATTGCACAACAGTGATTTACCCTTCTTAGCAGCAGCAGAGGCCACATCCAGCTAGTGAGAAATGCATGGGTTTGAAGTCAGGTCGACAGATTCTCTTCTTGCCCCACAAGTCCCTTTTGCTCGCGGCAAGGAATTCTGGAGTCTCGGGACCACCACAAAGGGGCCCTTTCTCACAGGGCTGGAAGGCTCGACCTCTGCTCAGAAAGGACAGATTCATGTTGGAGAGGGTTCCACAATGCAACGATTTATATCAGGAAATGAACAGAATAGTTTCAAAAAAAAAAAAGGAAGAAGAAGAAGGAAAAAAGCCTTCATCTGTTTCTTTGGCTCAGGAAAGAGATCAGCTGTGGTTTCATGATATCAGAGGATGGAATGCTGAAGGGGGAAAATGTATGGCTGTGTGTATCCATGTGTTTGAGTTTCTATTCCGAATGCATAACATACAGAGTTAATTTTGCTTCATTACATGTTGTATGGGTCTCAGAGCTCAGTGGGAATGGAGACGCCTGCTTGCACATGGTTCAGCTTTTGCACTCTGAGTACCATGAATACAAATTTCAACCCTGCACTCTCCATACAGCTCCTGTGTGTTTGGGTAATATTAAGATGTTCAGCTGCTCCTCCAACCATAGTCCTTCGTGACAGGCAGGTGCCAGTTCTCAGTCACACCTGCTTTTGTGCCTTGTCTCAAATAGAAAATGTCAGTCTGGCTGTTGAGGAAAATCAGTTAGGAGAGTTTCAAGATGCAAATATATTCTCAAAGCTCAAGTTTCTGTACACATAAAGAGTAGCAGCAAAGTATTTTTGTATTGGTTTACTTTAAAAATAGTGTCACAGAATCTGATCGCAGTGCTAAGAAAAATAGTTTGTAAAAAAGCCGTCTTCATTACTGACTGCAAACTGTAAGTGTTGGGAAGGAGAGAGTGGACTTCTTTGTAAAGATATTTCTGTGCTTTTAATCTGCCTGACAAATCATTGGTGATTAAACGATAATCTGAGTTGTTTGTTTGAAATGTCACATATCTCCACTGCAGTCTGCCCACACCACTAGAGACTTTTAGGAATTAAGAAGCTTGGGAACAGAAATGACTACGATGTATTTAACATGAATTAACAAAAGCCAACAAATATGGAACTATTTCAATTTATGTATTAAAATACTCTCAAGGATAAAGATTGACCTCCATTACTCAAGGTTTGTCACTGTCTCATCTCCTTTGGACAGCAAACACTGAGAAGGAGACAGAAAGATGATTTACTCTCCCTTTAGCTTCTGTCTCCTCTGCTGCAATGTCTGCTGTGCAGCTCCCCCAGCTGTGCTGCTCCGTGGGTCTGACAGCTCCTCATGTTTTGCAGGCACTGTTTTTCCTCGTAGTTGAAACTCATGGTTGTCTGAAATCTTTGGTGAATGAGTTGAAGCTGAGCCTTGCTTTACTGACAGCCAGAGGCCCCGGGCTAAAGTGTGACCTAGCTGGGGAAGGAGGAATCCCAGAGAGTGAACTTTCTGGGTCTGCTGTCCCACAGCAAGGGGGAGAAGCTTTTAAAAGAGCCTTTACACCATGGGTCTCACAGGGATGAGGTCCCCTGACTGCACCCATCACCTCCAATGGAAGTTGTTCTTGCAGGAGGCTTCTGCAGACTTGCCAGATCTCCAAAGGCAATGCAGGAGAAACCCTCTGGGACAGATATAAATCAAAGTGAATTAGAAAATAGATAGGCACAATCTGTCGCCAATGCACCTAGTCACCTCCAGTCTTCTCCACTTGGAACATTTCGTAGTCTCTATTGAACAAATGTCAGGATCCTCTTCAGTTTTTAAACCACTTCCCCGTTGTGCCACTGTTTGTGTGTATCTGTATGTATTTAGATAGATCGAAACACATGTACACACACAGCAGTGTTTATTAACTTTCAGTGAATACAGCAGCAAAGTCAGTCCCTAGAGAAAAGATGTGCCATAAAACTTTTCCATAATGTTGTTAATATAACCTTCATATTTAAATTAGATTGCAAGTGACTTATTAATTCAACGTATTTTTTATTATTCAGAAATTTCCAGACTGACCATGGATAGCTTAATGTGATAACAAGGCAGTCAGCTCTATAGCAATGTTCATGGTCTTCCTTTCACATGCATTGCTAGATTTCAAATAAGTAATGTTATCCTGGGGTAATGCTGATGAGAAAGGGGATCCAGCTTCCTTCTCCTTTGTCATTGAAGAACAGTGTATCCAGCTTGTGTGACGTGCTTGAAACCAGTGATGTTTTAATATCATTAGCAGCAGGAAATATTTTCCTTGCCAGTAATGAGGATCAGTGTCAGCTAAAGGTGGTGCCCCAAAGGAAGACTTTAAACAAAATTGGTAGATTCTAATTCAAAAAAGGCTAGAAATAGATATTTTTGAGAAAGGCGTTTGTTCAGTATGGACTGATCCTGGCTAATGAAGAAGGGACCTGCCAGAGCTACTTTTAGTTCCACCCGCTGCTTTCATTGTTACTCTTGTAGCTACGGCTGGCAGTGGAGTTAGGATGGTGGTGTCTGTTCTCATCTAGAAATAGAAAGAGAATGGAAATACATGTGCGTATAAAGATGAAAAGATAAAAAGAGCAAGAGCTGAAAAGAAAGTGAACTTCCCTTTGTAGCTGCAGGTATGGCATTGATTGTACCTTTCCTTGGAAGGGTTTTTCTTCTGCAAGACCACATTTTTTGTCTGATCTAAAGGCTAACAGTGTGCCAGGTGCAGTCTAGGTTGCAGGAGAAGATCAGAGTTTCTACTAGGAAATTGTTACAGTTAATAAAAACCATTAAATAATTTCCTTTATTGGTTTGGAGACATAAACCAATACTTCAGCCTCACACTAATGCTTCACTGAAAACAGTGAGGCTGAGAGGTATTAACCTTATATATCATCACTTGGGAGAGGGAAGATACATCAATGAATCATATGCAGGATAGGAAGACAAAAAAAAAACAAACATGGAGTCAGGCAGGGCTCCTTGCTGCTGCTGCTGCTATTGCAAAGCAGCAGCACAGGCTTTGTTCATTAGCAGAACAGAGGTGAAGAATATGTACACAAAAAGCACTTTACACAGCCAGAGAGATTATTTGCTATATCTGCTTTGCCTTCTATTTCAGCACTATTTTTTTTTTCTGTCCTTGCTGGGAGGAACAAGTTTTGGATTTCAGAGTTTCACTGGAGAGATGAAGATTGTATTTCAAGCTCCATTTTATTTGATACTGCTTTCCCCTGAGTTGATGAGTGAAATGTGGCTGTAAAAAAGAGTGACAAGATAGGGAGATATGGGGTACTTGGGTTTTTTTCAGGAACTCCAAAATCAGAACCCAATTAAAGTTGACTTTAAAACTTACAGAAAGACTAAATGAAAAGATGAAAACTTGCCCCGTAGGTTGATAGGCTTTTCTTTTTTTTCATTAAGCCTTGTCAATTGGGTGGTGGTAGTGATGCAAATAACTATTTTATAATGATAAATTAATTTCTTCTTATTAACTATGTCAGTCAGTTGTTACTTCATTTCTAATCATGTGAATGGAGTCCCATATGCCAAGAGAACTGTATTGACATCTCCACAAAGCTCCAGACTGGCGTGGGAGCCAAGCTGGGGTAGAGGAGTACATTTTGGGGACTGTACCATCTCAGGCTTGGTTTGAGGGATCTCTGTTTCAGGCACTATATAGCAGGAATTATATTTGCATATGATACCACTTCTGTAGAAGAAGCAACTTATTTATGAGCAGTAGCATCATCACATCAAATACAGCTGCAGATATGGCTGAGAAAACAACCATTTAATTGAAGTAGAAATTACACTGAGAAATTAAAAGAGGGTGCAAAAAAATTCCCAAGTAATTATTACTCACTGGAAGCAAATCCTAGACATGTAAGGCATGGGGATGCACACAAAATTCTGTGAGAAACAGAATTTATGGGTAGACATACCTCTGCCCTCAAGATATGTGTTGTTTCTTCAGCTGAGCCCCCAAACTCTCTTTAAATAAATAGTTTGGGATAATCCCTCTGTGATTCTCTGGAGGATGGAGCAAGCTGCAAGAGACAAAAACTCTCTTCTGACAGCCCAGCTCCCTAAAATGTAGAGGCTACTGCCTGCCCCTCTGGTGGGATTCCTGCAAAGACAACCTGCCATCGGGTGATTTTGCGAACATGAACACTGCCACGTGCGGGGTGTGCCGGTGCCGCGGGCACTGTGCCTGCACAGCGATGCTGCCTCTGCCCAGGCTGTCATTGCCGGGCTCCTGCCCCTGCACACCGTGCCAGGGCTGGGTCTGACAAGCTCTGGAGAGCACCGCGGGGAAGCACAGCTATAGCCAGGTATTTTTGTCCTCAGTTTTGCTTATCCCGAATCAGTTCTTGCAGCTCCCGTCTGTAATTTCTTCCCCTCCTACAGCAGCTGTGTGGGATTTCAGCTGTTCTGCATGAGTAGAGGTGCCAGCACCCTTTAAATCACTATGGAAAAGTAAGGGTGCATTTTCTATCCTGGATGAAAGAAGAAAGGACAAAGTTTGGGGTTTGTTTTCATTTGGTGTTTTTTCCTTGTGCTTTCCAAGTGCTTGTCAGAGATAACTAGGAGAGGACTGGAGGTTATTCACAAATTAATTAGCCTCGGGACTGCCAACCACGCCAGCTCAGCCTGGAGCAGCCGCATCCCTGCAGCAAACAATTCATATTCCCGTTCCTCTCCGGGGGACGTTAAGGGTTAATTCAGTAGCTGTGCATTTAATAGCACAATTTAAAGGGGAAAAAATGACACCCCTCTCCCCTGCCTTGCTGGTTGTGGATGGTTCGCTCTGCCTCGCTGATCACATGCTCCCGAGCCCCCGGTGCTGCAGCAGCCCCAGCTGGTGCTGCTGATGGGCCGGTGCTGCCCGGGACGCCCCCGGCCCCCGCCCCCCCATGCCCGGCCGCCCTCACCTCCGCTTTAAGGGAGGGAGGGCTCAGCAGGAGCCCTTGAGCATATGGGTGGAAATTTGGGAGGCACCCATTCTCTCATCACCGTTCCCAGCTCTAACCATGTCTATTTGTTGTTGTCTTTTTTTCAGGGACTATGGATCTTCAAAGAGAAAATCAGGTAGGACACCAGGCTTTTTTTATGTATTGCATGATTCTGGAGAGGACCTTACCCCTTGCTTTCCCCTGTTAAACTGTCTATTTATCTTGTGTGGCATTAAATTGTGTAGCAGTTGAACTTTTTATTGCTGAATCCTGCTGGAGATAAGCATCAGTTTCTTTCCTTTGCACTGGAGAGAAGAAACCCACCTTATATAGTATTGCAGTTAAAATTGCTCTTCTCTGACTGTATTTATACAGCTCCATCTCCAATGTGAGATGATAATTGTATTAAATTTCTTTCTCTTTCATTGCAAATGGTCAAAATGCAGAGTCAGGGTTCTTTTCTGGAGGGGAAGGGTATCTCTTTCTGTGCTAGTTTAAATCTTTTATCTTGTTTTTCCAAAAGGCTCTGGTGAGGTTTCTGATGCAAAATGTTCTCATGCTTGTGTCTGGGTTTGGGCTGCCTCAAAGGCTGTAGCTCAGTGTTTTGTTTTTAAAATCCTGGATTGAAATGTCCTATAAAACCCTGATTTGAAACTATATAAATCCAATTTTTCCCCTCCCCATGTAGCTCTTAGTGATTTTTACAGATGTGTTTTCAATAGGGACGTGTAATCATGGGCCTCTGGGTTTGGCTGCTCTGAGCTGGATGTGTCAGGGCTTTCTATTTTTTAATTTTTTTTATTTTTTTCCCCAAGCAGCATTGAGCACCTGCAACTCTCATTGACTTTGTTTGGAACCTTGGATGCTTCAAACTGCATTCAGGGCATCCAAAGAGAAGCCTTTCAAACCAGTAGTGACTCCTGGAAAACTATGGCCTGTGTGCAGGGAGGGGAGGATTTTTTTCTTGCTTTTTAAGATGATAAAGAAACACTGCAGTGGCTTACTCTCTGGGAGGGAAAGGAAGATGAATATAACATGCTGGACTCCAATGAATATCATTACGTACATTGATTTGTTGGTTAATTATGAGGGCTTTTAAGCTGCCATCCTGTAATAAGCTAAGTGATGCACTAAAGAGAAGCTGTTGCTTAGCCCCGATGGCCTGTGCATCAAATGGCAGCTGCCTTTGCAGGTCAATACTTTTGGTACCTTTCCCTGAATTTCCTTGGGGTGTGGTAATGAAGAGGCAAGCATGGTACAAGGTGCTGGTCCCACACAATAAACTAGGGCATGCTTGGTGTTCTTAACCTCCTGCAAAGCTTCTGTCTTTGCACTTCTAGGACTTCCTAAATGTAATATTAAGGAAAGTGTTTGTTCACAACAGCCTGTGAATTAAATTGGCAGCAGTGCCTTCTCTAGAGGGGCTGACTATAAATAAAAAGGTCCAAGTGACTTGGTAGAAGGCAGAGCTGAGTGTGGGAGTTCCTGCCTCAGTGCCACATCCTGAGCACTGGGGGCTTTTGGGCCATGTAATAATCTTTGAAAAACGTTGCTGAAGTCTCTGAGGTAACCTGATTTAGCGCTGACCTGGAACAGCATTAGGAGACCCGGAGAGCTTTGGGCTCAGTGCACCAGTTTACATGAAAGAGTATTGCAATTCACGTGCAAGAGATGCAAGGAACTGCTTTGGGAGTGGAAGGAAACTGCTGCTTCTCTGTTCCTGTGGCTCTGGGGGCAAGTTGGAGCTGATCTGCCGTGACATCATGAGAAAAGCTATTAAGTTGAGTCAGTGTAGCTGAGATGCCATTTGTGAATGCTCTCCCCTGCTGGACTCTTTGGCCCCCTGCCCTGAGAACCCCAAGTGACATGGTCATCCATCCCTGCAAGGGGCACTCAGGTCAGGCTCCCTCCTTTGGCTGTCCCAGCTCCCCATGCTGCCAGATCTCCTTCTCAGACTCTTTCCTCTTCTCTGCTTTTTGGTGCTGGGCTGTTTGTGCAGCTGGGGCTTGGAAACAGTGGGGCTGAGGGACACTCTTTCTCCACTTACCCCGTACAAGGAGGAATGTGAAGCAGCTCTCCGAACAAATTGAGCTGCATAAAGGGACTCTGTTCTCGGCCATCTTCTTGCTTGATTTTAGAATGGTAGAGGAATGCTTCCTTCTGTTTGGAGCTGGATGTTGTGGGAGTGTGCACACAGTGAGCAAAGGAATATGCCAAGGGAGTTGCCAGTTACAGCCTCTAACAAAGACCAGCTTTATGACACATGAAAAAGGGATGGGGTAAATAAGTAAGATTTTCAGGATTGCTGTGAGGGTCTTTTAAGATAACAAATAGCTTTGAATTGCAGTTTCTTCCATAGGTGCAGATCATGGAACTACTCCATCTTTAAACAAGAGACAAATAGGCATTTTTAAACGCGAGCACCTCCCAACAAATGAGACCTTACGAACATCTTGTGTCTTGACCAGAGAGGTGCTGGGAGGAGGCTGTTGAGTGTGAGCACAGCTGTCCCACACTGCCCGGCAGGAATCCCACAGCTGCTGTGTCTCAGGCATGTGCAGGCATGACACGAGCATGGCTGATTGCAGAAACATTCGGAGAATGCCTCAGACAGCCAACGTCACCTCTACCCTGACCTCTGCCTTGCCAGAGTGAGTGTCTAGCTAGTCCTGCGCTCACCCCTTAGAGCAGGGAGAAACTGGATAAGTTCAGAGTTTAATAGGAGTTATGGAAACATTTACCGCTGCAGTTGATGCTGGTTGTAAACAGTTGAGACCTTCTGAACCAAATGCAATAGCGTGGCACGTCCTTAGCTAAACAAAAGGGAGTCTTGTGCTGATCTGGGGCATCTCTGCATGCCAGCCCTGAGCCAGGCTTCCTCTTGTGCAAAGGGCTGAACACACAGCCCTTTGCTTGGATGTGATGTAATTATAAATGCTTTAACCTGCAGCCAGCTTGGAGACCTGGAGCAGCTTCATTGGGGCTCTGTGAAGGCACAGTCATTTGCTGTGGCCTGAAATGCCACATGTGCTGGTACCTTGGACCTGGGGGGCTTTATCTGACACACGGCATAGCTGCTTCAGAAAGCTGCCTTCATGTTTCCAGGCAATTGAATTGTTGCTCTGTGACCATCTGTCAGTGCTGGAGAGCCCTCAGTACAACTGTGAGGAGTGGTTACCGTGGGCATATTCTGTACCCTTGCAACAAATGGTCTCTTCTTGGTCCACTCAAAGACCCTCTGCAGCAAAATGGGAAGGAATTACCTTTCAAGATCCAATTTGTCAATTGCATTAGTCAAGGGAACAGCTCATTTGTTACTCAAAATAGGCATTATTTCTATGCTGGCATCCATTGTGTCGGTTTTCTGTCCTCAAATCAAAATAAGGGTAGCATTGCTGCAAGTCTAGGAATGGATATTTGTATGGTACATTACAAGCCACAGATTAGGTTAATCTGTTCTGCAAACCCTACCAGCTACCATCTGTGCATGGTGAACTAATTAACCCTTGAGATATCTGCTAATCCTGATGTGGCTTATAAAACCAGTTGGAGTATGTTTCTCCCCAAATATGTCATTGTGTCCCCCACCCCACAAACTCCCTTGCTAGCTAGAGCAAGCTGCAGACTCCTGGAGTAAGATCCTGCTCTCTCCTTGCTGAGAATCTTTCTTGGCTGGTTTCATGCCAAAGCTGTCAGATCCCAGTCATGAAGCTGAAACAAGTATCTGGGACCTGGTGTTTGGTGGCAAGAGGGAGCTGATGTGGGCTTCACAACCTTTCTACACTGAGTCTCAGTGCTCCTCAGCTACTGAGAGGATCCTCTTTGCTAACTGTGAGGTCAGATCCAGCACAAGAGGTGCTTTCCAAAGCAACCTCTGCCACCCACCTTGTAGGCAACCAACCCCTTGTGGTCACCAACAAGTTTTTGCCTGGGCAGGAGCACTGCTGGCCACCCACTTTTGAAATCATAACCAAACTCCCCCCTGCTCTGACTGCCCAGCTTGCTGCTGGGGGCACAGCTGGCTTCAAGCCATTGCTTGGTGACTTGCTCTGGCACCTTGTAGGTATGCTGTAGGATGCTCCTCCAAGTGGGGGGAATAAACTTTAATAATATAGAAGTTATGGCTCCATCAGTCCTGCAATGTCTCCTTTCCCTCATTGTTCAGATCCTGTCTGCATCAAGCTGGCTGTGCTTTAGCTGAGTCTGGCAACTGAAGTCTATTTTTAATAGTCCCTGTAATTGAGCACTTAGAATATTAACAATTTGATTCAAGTCAGTGTTGCCTCAGGATGCTGATGAGGCTTCCTTGAATGAGTAAACCATCTTTCAGCTGGGTTCCCCTGTCCAGTTTTTGGACTAGCAAGATTATGGCTACACACAGCCAACAATCACTGCTTTCTTTCCCTCCTGTAATCTAAAACTAGGAAGGATATATCTGCTGTCAAGTAACTAAAAACTTCAAAGTCCATTGGAAGATACTTCACAAACTTTTTATGGAAACATCTGTAATGCTTTCTTTTCCCTCAATGAGGAAATGGCTAAGCAGAGTTGAGAGAGTTGCAGCAATGACAGAAGTGGGGCCTCGAGCGAGGAACAAGCAGATTGTTGTAACAACACCAAGGGCCCTCGTGGCTGATCCCTTTGTGGGATGCTGCCTAGGAATTATGGGTGGAGCTGATGGTCAAAGTTGCTTCTTTGGCCTAACTCTTCATTACTAGAGAAGCCGCCTTCTTCACCCTCATGCACTAAGGATGTGCGCTCTGCCAGCTTTAGGGAGTTGCCTTAATTGCTGTTTCTTTGCATTATCAGGGATAGGTTTTTTCTGCTTCCTTTGTAATTACAAAGGGAAATGGCTCAACTTGTGGCTTTTTCTGTCCTTACAGCTGAGCTATGCTCATCACTTCAGAGCTTAACCTTTCTGATCCTGTCACACTGCATGTGTCTAGCCTGCGCTTAGAGCTCCATGGCATGTCTTGCTCTTTCTTTCTCCTCGTTTTTATAAATGAGCTTTATTTTCTTGACCTAGTCTGAGCTGCCTCCTTTAAGACAATATGGAGAAAATGAATAGTTCTGTGGTAGCCCTTCCATGCTTAATCATTCAACAGGGTCAGAAATGTGTGAGCCCCCAGCTGGACCAGCAGGGCTGTGTGGCTGGAGCTGTTTTTACCTGTTGCAGGACTGAGGTGGTGACCCTGGGAACAGAGCTTGGTTGATGCAATTGAGTGTGGAGGTCTCTGCCAGCTTCACAGGCCTGTGGCAGGCATTTAGCTACATGTGGGTACAGGGAGAGAAGGGAATGTACAGCCTCCAGCCCTGGCAGGTGTCTTGTAATGTTTGTGGGAAATGGCTGCAGTAGAGGGAGAAAGAAGGACCACTCCAAGAGACACGTAGTGTTGCCTTTCCTTTGCCTGAAGGTTGCTGCAGTGTTGATGGGATGTCATCTGGAGTGGTGGATGCCCTTTTAGTACTAGAACTGGGGGCATGCCTTAACTAATTCAGCTGACTGTGAAATCTGTCTCAGTTTTACCTTCTCAGTCAGAAGAACTCTTAAGCCTTTTAACTGGGTTCTCAAAGAAGCCAAATCTAAGTGTGTAACTAAAGAGGCTGAAAAAATCCAATTAACTTCCATGGTCAATCCCAGCATGAGGCAATGCATCTTCTGTCAGGGTGGCGACTGCAGCAGGTGCTTGGGACTACCTGCCCCAAGCAGGCAGTTGCTTATTGCTTAGTGAATGTGAGCCCAGGTGATGGCAACAAAGCTAGAATGTGGTTTTTAACTCAAATGTTACTTTGAGTCTTTCTGATCTCATGGTGTTTGTCTCCGAAGTCTGTCTCTGTATAGTGCTTCTGAAAGCTTTAGCTTGGAATGGTATTTTTGTTTTGTCTTTTTTTTAAAGATGGTGAATAGGGATGCAAGTCTGTCCAAGCCCATGGCAAGGTCCCAGGAACATCTTAAATCATGTAACTTGGTGTCTTAATCTTTGTAAGAAATCTGTGGTATGACATGATCCTTGCAGACTGAGGCCATGTGCTCTTGTGTTTATCCTGATGAATCACACGTGTGCACTGTGCTCCTTGCGTTGTTTCCTACAATTAGGGCAGAAACAGTGATGGTGGACTGGCTCCTTGGTGCCACTTGGCCTGTTGATGAGGATGGCAGGATGAGATAGTTTAGCAGTCACTATTTTATAACTTCACAAGCATGTACTCACAAGATTGCTCTTGATCAGAAATCAGGATCTGTTCCCTCATCATACAATTAACCTTCTTGGCTGTACGTACTAATTACTGCATGGAATTTAAAAACAGCAGATTCTGGCAGAACATTTTGGTTCTCACATAGCTGTTTTTTTTCTTTTCAGGAAGATAAAGGATTTAATAATAAAAGAAGGGTAGAGTAGGCAAAAGCATAGCAATTAAGGACCAAACAAACCTTTTCTTTAATTACTGGGGTATACATCTTGGGCCTGGTTCTGGACGAAGTTAGTAGTCAGTGATATGAATGTGCATCTTGAGTTCAGTCATCAATGACAGAGATTCTTGTTATGATAAAGAATTATTCTTCCTCAGGTAGTGATTTGCTAAGGTTCTGATCAGTTTGTTGGCTTTTGCTTGATGCAGTTATTCCCCAAAGACCTAATTTTCTTTCCTGATCTTTTTTTAACAAGACTGTAAGTCTTTTTTTTTTCAACAAGTTTTTTTTATGTAATTAGAAGAACATCCATTCTGTGGGTTTGGGTTTCTTTCCAAGGCAAGACTATACGCCTCTTGTGCTCAGGTGCACTAACAAAGAGCAGGATTTGAGGAAGAGCTGCTGCTAAATCAGGCAGATTTCATGTCCTTGCAGCATCTGTGTGTGTGTGACCCAATTCTGCATCTTCAGTCAAGATGTGAATCTGTCCACTCCAATCCCACGCTCCAAATCCAGTCTGTAGTATTCTGGCAGAAGGAAGCTGATCTCACACTTCTCCTTGTACACCATATTTTTAAAGTCACTGCTTAAACTGAAGTGCTTTGGACTTCTGCCTGAGGCTACTGAAGAGAAGAGCAGATAGGACACTATTCCACACCGCTTCAGTTTTCTGCTGACAGGACATGTGGCCCATTAGATGTATAGGATCACTGTCATCTTCTGGGTGGCCCATATGCTGGGGTGGGAGGAAGATGGGATAAGAGAGAAAGAGATGTTTGTGTGTGGTGTGGGTTTTTTGTTTTGCTCCTTGGCTTTTAAACTGAAGTGTGGGGACAGGGTGCAGGATTAGGGAAAAGAATGTGTTTGTGTTCTTTGCCGTTCCCAGTTCAGCATCGGTGCTGCAGAGAGCCCTGTGTCCAGGAGAGAGGGCAGGGAGACTGGGCGCAGGGAGGGCTGGAAAAATGAGGTGTGGCTTGAGCACAGCCATGGCAGAACAGCTTGAACCCTGCAAATGCCTCGGAGAGTCTTCAGCCGAGAAAGCACTTGGTACCTTAGGGGATATAATGGCATTTCTCTTGGTTTTAAGGAATTCTCTATTCTCCATCTGCTCCTGTTCTGCCTCCCTCTTCTGTCTGTCAGTGGCAGATGGTATTAATGCTGCCTGTGTGGGTTTTTCCTCTCTTGCACAGAGAGTACTTGGTATTTTGATTTTGGCATGCTAGATAAGGAAGGTGAGAAGTGCATTTGGGAGCTGGAGCGGAGGGTGATGATCCTCAGCCACTGCAGGAATCTGTATGTACCACAGATGGGTCTGGCTGGCTAGGAGGAGCAGATAAAATCTTCCCTGGGCATTTTGAGTGACTTAGTCTCAGGCTGGTGAGCACTTGAATCTCTCTCCTGAGATTCTGGAAAGCTGAGTGTAGGGTGTGTGTCCTTAGCCTGTTGAGAGCACTCACCCCTAAAATAGCACTCCCTAAGTGCCTCCAGCTTTGTGTGTGGCTTCACACCTGTCCCATTCTAGCTGGCCTGTGTCCAGGCTGCATGACAGGACAAATCCTCTCTGGTTCACTCTGGATGGAGTGGCTCACCTAACCAGGGATGTCAGGAAGCATTACTTACAGAGGTGTCCAGCAGGAGTTACAGTGTATGCACTGATTATTGGCCATCTCTGCCTGGACACACCAATGCTGCTGAGTGTTCTGTGCTTGGCAGCGTGGCTGCTTCACAGTTGGGACTTGACTCTTGCTCCATTTTTTTGAGCCACACATGAATCCCAGCATGTGTACATACCTGTGAGTCTCCAAGTGCAATGTCTGGGGCTTTTCTGCTCTCCTCCTTGGCAGTGCTGGAGGCTGTTTTTTTCCTCAGAGGGGTGATGCTCTCAGTTTGTACAGCTGTAGATGTGGATTAGCATTCAGATATTCTAGGCACTTCCCAGCAAAACTTGGAACTGCTACAAAACTGTATGTGCAGGGGCTGTACCAGACTGATCATGTGGGAAACAATCCTCACTTGCCATGTGGAAAGAGTTAATGTGAGCTATGGCTGCCAGAACGAAAAACTAAACAGTCCTGGATACTTCTGGGTCTGTGAATGGGATTAAAATGGGTTTTTACAGAAGTAAACAGAGTGGAAAATTGGGACTAAGTTTTCTTTGCGTTTGTACTTTTAGAAAGGATGAAGGACTGGATGAGGCTGTGAAAATGCAGCTGTGAGCGTGTCACTGTGCAGTTTGTCAAGCACACGATCCTCTGGCCCCGCTCCTCCGTTCCAACTCAGGAAAGGGCTCCCTGGTTGTGGATTTCTCCCCTGCAGGAGTGAGTTATCCAGATGATGAATTTCTGAGGCACGCTCGAGTCACGTGAAAGCCAGATGTGAACATTTTCCAAGCAGTGTGTGTGGGTCTAGCATACGCCAGGCTACGTGGCAAGTGGACGTAGTCTGAGGTTGGTCTGCAGCATGGTGGTGCCGGGGAGGTGAGGAGCCCCAGCAGCTCCCAGTGGGATAGTTTCTGCCAGGGGAAGAGGAGGATGCTGGCTGTGCTTGTCACTGCAGCTCTGCCCCCACCCACAAGCCCTCCCCAGGCTGTTTGTGATGAAGCTGAACTCGGTGAATAGGACTAAAATTAAAGGCCTTATTTAATGCCTGCTGCCAATCCTCTTACTCAGACACTTCAGCTGAATTTGCATGTTTGATAATCTACTAGTCAAATATTTTTTCAAGATACAGCCCTCTTGAACAGATGGCATGGGGAGTGGAGGTGATGTTCAGCTTCAAGTGTATAGAAGAGGAGATAGCTCTGCAGGGATGAGAGCTTTACTTTAAAATGCGCTCTCCTATTGGGGAAAAAAATATGTGTGTATTCCTTCAAGGACTGTGTTAAAACACTTGCTTTAAACATGATGCATCAGCATCCCACAGACTAAGACCAAGGAAAGCTTATTTAAGCTACCCTAGTGTGGGACAGCTGCTTGCCCAGCAATTACAGTAACAAATGAATCTGTCGTTGTGGTACCTAAGAAGTGTAATGTCTGACCAGGCCCACCCTGGGCCAGGCACTGGGCACAAATGTTGGTTTTGTTTAGGTCTTTCTGGAGCCTGGGGGGAGAAACATCAATGGCACAGTTCAACCAGGTGCCCTGAGCAGGACAGTGTGAGATTAGTTGCAAGTGTTTTGATCTTTCTGTGCCATCCTCCCACTTCTCTGACTATCCATTGTTCTCTGCCTAGCTGAATGAATTGATTGTGTGAGCCAAGAATTGATTGTGTGGCAACGGTTCCAGTTCGGATGAAGGCTCATCTCCATTTTTCCTCTTTCCAGCCATGTTGTAAAACTACTCATAGCCTCTGTATCAGAGTAATTCTCTGGTAAAAGTACTTCAGTTTCTGGGGGAGCTTAGCAACACCAGGTATTTCTTCATCCCCTAGTCTAGTACTGTTGCATTTTATTGCCTTCCGATTTAACCAAAGTGTCAAGCCCCAGCTGAAGGGTAAGGGACTAGAGGAGAGAAACCAGGAGAGAGGCCGACAAAGGATGGTCTGTGGGTCTGGGGGATGGAGGTTTTGGAGAGGCTCACAAGGGTATGAGCATGGTGCACTGTCTGCAGATGGAAGCAGAAACAAGCCCCACAGTTTTGGGGTTCCTCACTGAGCTTTCTGCTCTTGACTGGCCAGCCTCACCTTGTCAGGAGGAAAAGGAGGAGGAGGTTGTTCTTTTGCTTGTCTGAGGAGTGCAGAAAGGAAGCAAGGAGGGGAAAAGTGGAGGCAAAATCCCAGCTAGACTGAGCCTGGCTCTTGGGTTCTTTACCTGCTTGGGGCAGTAAGGTGTCCCACCTGAGCCCCCAGGACAACAACATAGTGCTTAATTTATACCAACTCCTGGGCAGGCTTGTCTTCCAAAATGTAAACTGAAATACAGGCTTAACTTCTGTCTTCTGTTCTGCCATATCTGATGAATATTGCAGCCAACAAGGCTCTAGGCCAATTCTAAGAAGTGGACACGTCTAAGGAACAGTGTGGTCAGCCCACTTCTTGCTAACTCGTCAGATACCACTGTTGGGATGAGAACACATCTATTCTTCAGCAGAAGCATTTATTTCCCCCAGCTCCAGTCTGAGGAATCACTGATTGTATTGCTTATTTTCTTTCTACCCCTCCAATTAAGACAGGAAGGAAGTCTAGAAAATGAGTCTGCAAAGTGCTCAACTACACTCATGGAACAAATCACTGTTGGAATCAGACCAGATGTCAGTATCTCTTCAGTGTGGCCACTTGTTCTTATAATCCTTCTCTCAGTAATTTGAGTTGCACCTTAGCAGCTGGGAGGTTTTGGTATTCCCAGCTGATGTTAAAGGCAGGGCTTCACAAGAAAACAATAGTTTTATTAGTTAGATGGCCCTGGGACTGTTATTTCCTATGGAAGGCAATTTCCAAAGAACAGGCCATACCTGTATCATTGAACTCTTTGCCCTCCAAAGCAAGGTAGCCACATCCAGATCACTTGTAGGGACCTGTCTTTGGCCCATGCTAACTTCTCAGCTATGCACAGAAATCATTTGGGGCAAGGGTTACATACCCAGAACTACAACCACGCTGAGACTCATGACCAGTATGATTCAATTCCCCAGAATTACTGCAGGACTGTTGTTGGGAAATATGTAGCTTAACACACTAGACAGCTACACAGACAATAGTTTTTAAGAAAGCTTGATATAATGGTCCCTGATAGTCCCAGCAACATAAAATCTGTGATTCTGTAGGAGAGTGTCCTTCCTGGTGCTGGCAACAGTGTTAAGTAATGGATGCTGGGCTCAACACTGAACTGAACATTTCAGACAGTGTTAGTAACAAAAAGAAACCTGCTGGTTTCTACAAAATAAATCAGTAGCTGCTGCTAAAATGCCCATGGAGGAGGAGTTTCTCTGCACCTGCTGAGGCAGGGGCCCACCTGGATGTGCAGTACTGATGTGTACCATGAATGTAGCACCTGGATTTTGGTAGCATTGAGCTCATGCATGCGATTCTATACTGAGTCCAGCTGTTGTAGGTTTTTGTGGAAGCTCGCTCTGCTCTAACTGTACTCAAGACAAATAGTCTGCTGCTAAAATGAGATGAGTGGAGCTGTATCACAAGCATAAAGCATTAGTCCCCAGCAGTCTGGCGCCTGTTCTCTTGCCAGTGGTGGGAGGAGCAGCAAACAAACCAGTCTCACTGGCAGCAGAAAAGCTTCTGCTGAAATCTAGCATAATATGTTTCATGTTCACCATAGCAACCAGCTTAATTTTGTCTTCAAAGGTTTTTGCCCCTTCAACTCCTTCCTTTTCGTTCGCACCTGAGGAACCCTCTTGACCTGTCTGAGGATTGCCCAACTCTGTCGTGGCAGCTTGGAAGCGATGGAATGGGGTTCAGCAGCCACTTCCAGTGACACGCCTGCTGTGCTGCTATTTCTGTGCAGTGTGGCTCCAAAGGAAAGCCTCCTCTGTGCTCTTCACAACTGCCTCAGCCTCGTGGCTTAGCTGTAATTTATGGATCCATGTTCCTTTTGAGCTTTTAAAAATAATTCCGGTAGGAGGAGTTTGTTCTGGCTACAACTGAAGTCGGCAGCAGGGGCTGTGGGGACTGGTGTTAAGAGCAGAATTGGGATGCCATTGCCCTAGGAGTGGCCTGCTTTGAGCAGGCAACTTTCATTTTCCTTCCAAATACTGAGATTCCCCCCTGCACTTCCAAGTCATCTGAGACCAGCCGGTGCTCAGCCATGTGGCAGTGGGGGAGAGGAGTGGCAGGAAGCGAAGGTTTGTTCGTTTACCGTGACCAATCCCATTGGAAACCAGGTCCGAGCCCCACGCAGAATTCCAGTAAAACCCTGTCCTAAAGGGGAAACCTGGGGCCGTTCAAAGCTTGTGTTTTGTTGGCTCAGGCACAGCATGTTTCTGAGGCCTCTGACCTCCTCCCCGTACGCTGGCTCCCGCCGCGGCTCTTCGTTTGAGCTCTCTGTGAAGTGGAATCTATCACTAATGTCTGATATTTTTATTATTTGTAGGGGGGACTCTTAAAAGCTGGTAGCAATTAGAGCTTAAACGTCTTGGAATAAAAAAAAAAAATCCCCAAGAAGGAAGTTTAATGCTAAGCAGATGTGCAGGAGCAGCTGAAATATGCTGGCTGTCTTCTGCTTCAGAAGCAACCTCATCCACTTCTAGCTGCTGTAAGGCTGGGGCAGCTGAGAAGTGCTGCTGCTTTTATGCTGCTTCCTGGGCTGGGAAGCCCACACTGGTGACCTGTGGGATTGTTTACCAGTTAATACATATATTGCCCTTCTATTCTGGCTTAAAGGAGTAGTTTTGACAAGGGGAAAAAAATACTTTGTTTAAAAAGAAATTTTTTTAAAAAAAATTACAATGGCTTACAGAATTGGTTTATTTATGGTGAGATCTCACATGGGTGTCTGTAGATATGGCTACTGTGGATCTAGGTTTAAGCTCTCTCTCTTCTTGGGCAGACAGATCCAGAGTAGCCCTAAACTTGTGTTAAGGGCAGCTTATTTCCTCTAACTTTGGATGCTTCAGTCTTTTGCTGCAGCTTGGGTGGGGGCAAACTTTGAAATCTTTCCAGTTGCTCCTGCAATACATCGTCTGCTTGATTTATCATTGTCGTATTCAGGTTTTTCTGTCTGGAAAAAGATCTGACAGCTGACTGAAGTTCATAATCATGTTCTGAAGGCCGTGGAAGTCTATTCAAAAGCTAATAGACAAGTTGCTGACAACAACTCCTTCACACCCTTTCCTGTGCGTGCCCCAAGTCTGTAATAGAAACATGCTGTATATTCCCTCCATGAGCTACAGCACAAGTGACTCTGCCAGATTATTTCCTGTTTCACTCCAATGATGCAGAGACTTTCATTTTTTTTAACTGGTAGTCCAAAGTAAATTATTGTTATTTACCACTGTGTATTTTGTAGCGTATTGTGACAGTGCAGCATATGGGTTTGGGAGTCAGACGGTTGAAAGACTTCAGAATTTTTTCCAAGCTGCCACTGTAGAGAGTTTACTGTAAAGTAGGCAAAATACTGAATCCATTTGAATTGCAGTTTTGTTCTACGTGATGAAAATTGTGTTCCTAATTTAAAGAAAGGATTTCAAAACCTCACCATTCCTTCAGCGCTGAGAAAACAGCAATGTGTTTCTTGGACCCCTGGTTTCCACTGGGAAAGTTTGAAAGCTGTTTCTTAAGTTTTGTATCATGCTAGCAATTCCTCAGTTACATGTGAACTATGAATCTATTACATTACTCTCTATTAATCTTTTGACTGTCTTGGAGATACTCTGCAGTTCAAAAAGACAACAACAAATAGACAAGGCCACAGGTATAGCCTGCTTTTCTCTCCAAGTGGTTGATGTGTGCATCTTCCCTGTTGCTAAACTGCTGGGTCCAGAACAGGGTTCCCCATTGCAGATACGTTTTTCAAATTGCATTTTGGAGTTGTCAGAATTTAGGAAATTCTTAGACTGTCATATAAACATCTCTTTCTAGATTTTTTTTTTTTTATGCAAGGATAGGATACAGCTGCCCTTCTGCTCCTTCATCCCACAGAAAGGGAATGTTTGTTATTTAGAAATGGGGGGAAATCTGCTAACTTTCAAAACATGCTTCCAGTGTATTCAACAAAAAAATTAACACTTAACATTTGAAGATTATTCCCAAATTCCCAAGCCAAGTATTTCCACCTCATTTCATGAAGGGGGATGAAAACCTTTTGACCTTGTTGGTAGCAACTCTTATCAGCTTTCTCCTTAACCTGATCTGTCTCATTCATTGATTAAAAAATGGAATTTCTAGTTATACTCTGAATGTACCTTTATTGGAGCTTTGTACTCTTTTCTATGGAGCATTATTTCTCTATTGTTATTTTCCTTAATGCA
This sequence comes from Rhagologus leucostigma, assembly GCA_013397725.1. Taxonomy (NCBI): domain Eukaryota; kingdom Metazoa; phylum Chordata; class Aves; order Passeriformes; genus Rhagologus; species Rhagologus leucostigma. The sequence goes on from VZTD01004105.1 coordinate 665,235, forward strand.
GTTCCAGGGTAAGAGGATGCTTGTAGAAACTTATGTGTATTTGCTAAGCTCAATCTCTAAAAGTTGCCTGTGTGTCTTTTGGGTATCATTAACACCTGCAAAGGTATATAATTTTGCGGGTCTGAGGCTTAATAAGTCAAACTGTCTCTTGGTATGTATTTTCTGAGCTACTGGGAATAAGATCAGGGCATATCTTATTCTGAGAGCTCAAAATTGGATCACCTACAGATCAGTTTCGTAAGTTCTGCAAATCCACTAAAACATAACAATTAATTGGATGGCTCTTATGACTTGACCTTCCTCTGTGTCCCTATCATGCCAACACTACTCTTAAGAAAAACTTAATGCCTCTTTCAAAGCTGTCTTTACTAACTCTCAGACTTTCTGATATGACTGGTCTTGACTGTTTTCTTGTGTCTCTAATTACTTTCTCTTTTCATGGCTGCCCTATGATTGGATTTCAAGTTTGGATGTCCAGTTTGTCTGAGACTCCAAAAAAGAGTGTTGCTCCAGGTAAATTCTTGCATCTTGGTGTTCTGCATGCTATTAAAAACAGAATTCTCTAGTTCTGTGTGTGGTTTTGGAGTTGTCTTGAATATGAGTCTCTGACAGTGGATACCCAGGATCTGTTGTCTGCTTGTGTATTGGTTTTTCATGATGCATGATTTCTGCTAAGGAAAAGCTTTGCTAATGACTATATCACCTTGATGTTGCTGCTAGCAGGGGTTAGTAGTTTGCAGGGTTTTATCTTCCTTGCCCAACTCAAAGCCACAGTCCAAGGCAGCTTCCCCTCTTGTGGCTGAGCCTGGCCACAGCTAAGTACCTGCACAGCTGTGCTCCCACTATTCTATGTGGGAGAAACTTTATGGGTCAAGGTAAGGCAGAGAAACATGACTGTGTGCTCCCTATCCTTCTGAAATGCTCTTTTGCATTTCTCCAGTAAATAGAAAGGATTTCACATGAAAAAGATGAAACTCTGATAAAGATACAAAATTTTCAAGGGAGCATCTGTCTCCTTGTTGCAATGGGTCAGGAAGGAGGAGGAAGCAGGGGAAACAACTTTGAGGTGAGGTGTCAGGGGCTAGTGAGCAGAAGTCCCATATGAGGCAAAAAATTAAGCTTTATAGTGTAAGGAATCAGGACTTCTGCTGAATAACTGGTGGATTTCTTCTGCAAATATTTGTCACTCGACATGGTATATCACAGAAGAGTTCTTTTCTCCTTCAGACTTAGAAGGAGAGATCACAAGTGATAGATCCTGTGTCTGTACAGGATGCTGGGCTGGTCACTCATGCAGTTAAGGCTAGACATAGGTCTCGAGGCAAAGAAAGATGGAAACATTCCTGCTGATTTCCATACCAGATTTGGTAAATATTCAAGTTCATGCCCTGTTAAAAGCATGTGAACAAAATCCCACCATGCTTGGTGGATGAGTGCTTGCTTGTCTGAAGTTTTTAGTGAGCACAACTGCTGGGATTCCAGAAATGCTATCCTTGACAGAAGTTGAGTATATCCTAGGTGGGTTCTGCCTCATCTTTGCAGAAGAGGTCTAATTTGAGGGTGGTAACTGGATATAGAAGTGCAGAAATATCTGAAGTATTCAGTCACAGGAGCCCGCTGCTTCATAGGTCATGGGGGAGTTGAGACAGAAAAGCAGAATGCGACTGAACAGAAGAGAAACATGTTAAGAAGGAGACAGAAGAGGTGGTGTCCCTCAGGAAAAATGACAAGAACCCCTCAGATTACCTGGCTGGGGGGTGAGGTTGAGTTTCTTTGACTCAGTAGATCTGTTGGGACTGTTTCATGTTGCCATATATAAAATGGCAAACTGATTGCCAAGGCTTTTACCCTTCTCGAAGGGCAAGGAAGCAAAATCTTTAACAGATACAAATTTTTTCCCTTCTGCTTACTGCTTTTAGCTAAATGCATGTTGCTAGTTTGGCTAAAAAAAATCTGTGCATGATGAGAGTGCAAATATAAGTGATTAATTGCATTGCATGGTGCTCAAGAAGGTTAATGTTCATACATCGTGCTGCTCAAAAGTCTTATGTACATTTGGCAAGTTCATAGTTCCCCATGCTGCTCCAGTTCACGTGACCTTTTAGTTTGCTTCTCATCCAAATGAATCCCCAGTTTCCAAAATAGCTGTTCTTTGGTCTAGATCTGCCATAGGTTGTATCCTGATGTGTCAAGCTGGTAAAGCAGACTTGAATTTGGATATGATCTTTACCTATGATGTATGTGTCCTAGCCTAGGCTGTGGCTTAGAGATGAGAACGGAAGCCAGTTTCATGCTGCCCAAGCTCTAGCTGAGGTTATGAACCTGCTCCATGAAGTGGAGACTCTAACCCAAGACTTGAAAACAATTTAGTTTTGTACTTCGGAAAAAGATGGGTGCCACACAGCGACATCCTGAGAGGTGCTGTGGTGGGGCACTAGTTTGGTCACCCTGACTGCTGTTTAACTCCTTGTCTGGTCTGCTTTGTGCCCTGCGGAGGGATGGGAATGTGTAGCACCACTGAGCAGGACTAGGGGAAATGCCAGAGTATATCAGTGACTTCAGCCTGGTGGAAGACCCAGTTTGGCAGCTGTGTGAAAATCTCCAAGCAGTTTAACAGATTGGTGTGCAAAATACTTAAGTATTCTTAACTGTTGCTACCTGTAACCTAGTTGGTTGGAATTGCTGTTCAGAGAGCCAACTTTCCAAGAAGGAGTGGAAAGAGGACTCAACGTTTTACTTTCACCCTCCTGCTTCTAATTTTTCTTGGCTCTGTTTTAAAACCTAGCAGATCAAAAACAAAGAATAAAAATCCCAAGACTAATAGGCTCCACTTGGCAAAGGTCAGCACTGAATTTTTCTGTTGGTCACGATTTTGTTGGAAATGCTGCTGAGGGCTGTAAAGAGGGGAGAACTGAACTGGAGCAGCAGCTTGAGAGAGCGCCTGCCACTTACCATGGGCCAGGCTCATTCCTGAGGTGCCCCCAGTGGGGGCTGCATTTTGCTGCTGGTTTTAGCTGTGCATTACACACACCCCAGTGCTGCAAGCCACAGCCTACCTTAAAGCTGCCACTTGTCCCAGACTCTTGAAGGCTTAGCCAGATCTTGGTTCTAGGAAGTGCTAAAAAATACTACGTGTGTCTTATGCTGGGGAATGCGTGCAGGCACCAGGTTAATTTTCTCCTGCATATTCTCTTCTTGGTGGCAATGTGTGCTGTTGGCAGGGGCCCCCTATAGCTGTTTGTAGTAGCAACCCAGGAGGTCAGGAGGGACTTAGTGCAGCTCATGGAGTTACCATCTAGACCAGATATTGGCATGTTTAGCCAAAAAGATAGCAAGAAAGGCTAGAGCTTTGGCTGCTAGTGCCCCATGTACTGAAAGGCTTGCAGAGCACATGGACACTGTGGAATTGAGGAAGGATGCATGCTCACTTAGGGAAAAACTTCTTATATATCAATCATGGCTGCTAACCTGGGGTGGGAGGGTTTACATGCTGACCCCGCCATTGCTAGATGCATGATGCTCAATCTTGTTTTATTCTCGGGCATTCTTTGGGATTTGGACAAGGTTTTAGGCCAAACTTGTCTGGCTTTGGGTCTTCTGCATTACTTAGGTGGTCAGATCCAAACCATTCCCTTTCTGCTTTCCACCCATCTGTATCTAATGGCAGGGTGTCACCTGAAACTCTCTTCTGAAAATGCAAGAGAGTGTCTTTGTGCTTTGTAAAAGAGCTACCGGGCCAAGCTCAGGGAAGAACTACAGATATCATAGTGTATTAATAACCTGTTTGATAGACTTACCCAAATGTTTATTTTCATCTATAATTGGCAATAATCCAGACCTTGAGACTGGATTTGTACTGAATTTCTGTAGTAACTGTAGGAGGTGATGAGCTTTTGTCTCTGTCCCTAAAGCTTCGTGGCTCAGGGCTGCTACACCAAGAGCCTCTGAGCTCTGAAGTTAAACACTGTTAGGACTGGGAGGATTGCTGTCTGGTGGGAGGGATGAAGATGAATCCCCTTCACTCACAGCTTGTGGCAATAGTAGTCTTACCTCCAGGAATAACTGATGTATAAATATAGTCTGGATTTTGGTAAGTGGCAGCAGGACTGAAGCATGACAGGCTGGAGTGCAGGAGTATCCAGGAGATGAGTCAAAGCTGTGACTGTTTAGGGCACATAAAGAATAAAAACAGAAGGACAAAAATCCAAAACACCAAGACAAAACAAAAACCTTCTCACTGAATAGAAGCAAGATCCTAGAGTGAGAAACACAGTTTTGATCTGAATCCATGCTGTCCCCATAGAGATTTGTAGCAGGCTTCATTAGTCTCAGCTCGCTGCTTACTCTAGGAACTGGTTATTTTAGGAACTGCTTTTCCAACACTGCTGAGATGTGATGAACTCGTGTACTCTCACATGCATTACATGGCAAATCCTGTTTTATCTTGTGTGCAATACACACTTAACCCACTTTTTAGGCAGACCTAAGCTCTCTATCTTAACACAGTTAAGGATAAATCACGGGTGGAAGGCTCAAAGAAAACATGCAGTTTTAATGTTTATTTATTATAGTCATGTGGTTCTTCTGATAAGAAAGAAAATAGGCAAAGTTTTTAGGGGAAGGAATTCCATGTGTTTAGAGCTGGGTGTATGATTGCTGTAAGGGGTTAGACTGATCTGAGGATTTGAAGTAGGCTCGCTGCTATTCTGGGTATTTTTTTTTTTTCCCTTCATCCTTCCCCAAAAGGAGTTTTCCAGAGATACATAAAAGTTTACCCTTCAAGAACTGGCTTTAACAAGAAACCGCAGCTCTAGATCCAAGCTACCACAGTTACTCCTCCCTACGCATGGAAAAGTGCAGAGCTCTGACATTATCTTACGGAATGCCGGGACACTCGGGGCCGTGTCTGCCAGATGCCCGTGCGTGCAGACCCTGCACATGTCCCCAGCAGTTGTGCCTATGTCGGAAGGGCTGGACTACCTGCCAGTTGGTTGTTCAGCTGTGACTCACCCTTATGGCGTTCACTGGCCGTTTCTGTGGTTTTGGCTGCTTCTGCAGGACGTCCACTGACCAGCCCAGTACTAATTCATTTAGTCCCAATCTGTAAACACTTGATTGATAATCATGAAAGAGCAATATAAAAGCCTGTATGCTGTATGGATTAAAAGAGCAGACATGTTTATAGCCTGATAACAACAGAGTAATCTGGCAAAGATCAGGAGTCTCACATTCTCATATCCAGATGATTTTATTTTTGGAGTCCAGTTGGTGGTTTTCATTTTTGGCTATTGCAAAACCATCGTAGGTCTTAGCTGTTGCAACACAGGAGGAGGAGGATGATGTTGTTGGAACGGGCGCTCTGTGCTCTTATTTAGGAGGCTTTCACAGTAGTTGCTGGTCTCCGAGTACAGCAGGAGGAATGACGCTCCCTCCTCGCTGCCTGGTGAGGGGGACAGGGTGCAACTGTGTCACTTAATAGTGCCAGCTGTGAGGGGCATGGACAAGCTCCAATGACATTTCTGCTCAGCCCTGGGAAGAGAACTGCTGAGGTGAGGAGCGGGAGGATTGTAAAGTGGAGCCCTATGGAGAGGAGGAGGGGTATCCTCAAGACTTTAACCAGGAAACGGACTCGAGGCAAAAAGAAATGGAGAGGCAAGCAAACTCTTATTTCAGCCAGCAATCTGTGCTCTGCTCTGGGGAGGGCTTGCAAGTTGGAGCTTAACCAAAACAATAATTCTGCTTTTTTGGAGGGAGAGGAGGGGGGACCTTTACATGGCACATCAATCTTATCCTATCCTCTGCTCTCCACTTCTCCTATCTGGGCTAAAGATGCTTTTTAAAAAGTAGGGCTATTGTGTCAGGGCGGCATTGCAGCTGCATTGTAAGCTTGCTGGGGAACTCGTGCCATGCTGCATCCCTCTTCTCTGGTGTGCTCACACTGAGCAGGCTGTTACTCTTCAATACATGCTGTGTCCTGTGTTACAAATTAGACCTGAACTAATTGGCAGGGATGCGGAAGCGCCCACGGCAGCGGGTGTAATTGGTGCTGTGCTCCCTGTGGTGTTGCCTGTCTTGTTCTTTTGAATCCCCTTTGGGGAGTCTGATGTAGTGTCCCAGCGATGTTGTGGGCATCCTGAGTGTCACTGAGGAGTAACTGATCTAAAGATGCTTGTGGGGGATGGAAGGCTGAGGAGGGTTAAAGTCCCTTACCCTACTGACTGTGCCTGAAGGGAATGTAGTAACAACCCAAACCAGGCTACCTTGAAAATGGTAAAGGCTTTTGGTTACTGGAAGGAGCTGTTTTTCTGTCTTTTCCTCCTCCTCGTCTTCCTTTCTTTCCTCTGTTACTGAAATCTTCCCCACTGTGCAGTACCTAATCTTGGGTGACCATCACTCCGGAGCCACAGGGACCCTACACCTCGAAAGGGGGATATCCTCCAGACATGATCTGCTGCAGCTGTAAATGAACAAGTTTGTTTGACCTTGGGGTACTTCCTAGACCAAGGAATTTATCACCCTATTTTTTTTTTTTGTCTTAATAGGAGTCCTGTAGCACTTACACAAGCGTCTGTTAAAACAATCTCTTAATTGTACGTGTTTTCTCCAGCCACTGTAGTGACAAAGAAATCCTGCTGCAATGACTACCTTATCCAAGGCAGAACAGAGTAACCCAGAGAAGCCTTGCTGGGTTTCAGATATAAGAATGCAGATATAACCTGTCTTGCCAAACTGTTCTAAGTGCTTTTTTTTTTTTTTTTTGAGGCAGAGTTGTGGAGGTGGATTTGAAGTGCTGATTCTCCATGTTTCCTGGCAAGGGCATTCCCCTGGCACGCGGTCCCTGGCTTGGCCTCTGTGGCTGCCGGTGGGGCGTTTTCCAGCCTGCGCTCCAGCCTGGTCCTCTCCTTGTTCCCAGCAGGGACACGTGCATCGCATGAACACTGCTCCTGCCACCAAGCCAATGCAGTGTTTCAGACTTTTTCCTTACTCCAGTCCCATGAAAACTGCCTAGTAGATTGGAGAAAGAAGACATTTGGGTTGTTGGTTTAGCAGTTAGCTTCCTGCATGTCCCCTGCTCCCTTTGCCACTGTTTGGTCCATCTTGCCTTTCTACATACTGAATTCTCTGCTGGTGTACGTGCACAGACATAAGTCCATGATGGCTTTTGGTTCTGGTTAAAAAATTTGTATTTCTCTTAAGACTAAAACAAAGTAGGGGTTAAAGGTGTTATTTGCCTAAGCAGGTTGAAGGAAGATTATAATGCTGCTGGATTCTGGACTGGAGAAAAGACTGTGTGGGAAACAGTCTGGAACAAAGGAAAGCATCTCATCGTACTGTAGGAAGCCCAGCTAGCACTGGTTTAAACCAGAGTGCACGAGTCAGGTTGATTGATCATGGAGAGAAACACAATGCTTATTTGGAATGGACAGCTCTGGTGAAAATTTGTATTATAAATTTCCATGTTGTCAGTTCACGGTCCTTCTCCTATTCCTGCTACTGGCTGTGGTTCAACTATCTATAGAAAAGCTAAATCTCTTAAACACAAGCTTCTAGAGGAGATGACTCCTCTTTAAAGAAAATTAACTTATGTAATTTGAGGAGAGGCAGAGGCATGCTTAGGGAGCAAGGAAGTCTTCTAATTTTCTGGATTTCTTAAATCTGGTCCAAGGGGAGGCATTATGATAGTGTTTCCTTTCAGGAAACAGTTGAATTAATTGCTTTTTTTTCCTAGGATTTTCATTTCACAGGATGCTGTTTTAATGGCTGATGCATTCTTTACCTCTTTCTTGGCAGGGATGCTAATTACTTGTCTGTAGAATCACTTTGCATCTCCAGCCGAAACACATATGAACATGCTGAGTTTGGAAATACAGCACCCAGCATCCTGTGCTTGGCTGTCAGTCCCTCGACTTTTCTGGTGGACAGTTTCAGACCATGCTGCTTCCTTCCCGTCTCTTGTAGCCAAATTGTCATCAGAAATTCAGGAAAACCTGGAGTCTGCTCCTGGCTCTGTCCCTGCCGTGTAAAATGGGACATTCAGCAAGTTGTGTATCTGCTTCTGTCTTCCCTTTCCATCCACATTTTAATCCAGAGTGACAGGAGCTGCCTCTTAATATGTAAAATGTATAATAGTGCTGGTGTCCCAAACTGCTGTAATTGAGAGAACCTGTAAAATAATTTTGCATTAAGGCATGTTGGCTCTTACAAAGTAAAGACCTAAACCTAGAGGTTTTCATGACTTTTCAAGGCAGTTTCTAGGCCGAGCACAGTCAGTCTGTGCCTGGGTTTGGGAGTGCAGAGGCCCCGTCTGCACTGTTTGTGTTGCATTACAGAGCCGAGATGCAGCAGCCCAAGGGCTCGCTCCACATCTGGCACTGTGCTGTGCCTGCTTCGTGGCTCCACCTCGAAATGCATGATTTCGGTTTGGGGGTGAAAAAGTCAGAAATAATTTTTAAAAAAAGGAAAGAAAGACCAGTAACGTGGGGGAAGGGAGGAGAGCGGTTATTTTGCACCTTTCGTGGCCCCTGTTCGTGTGAGCGCCTGCACTCATTCATAAATGGCTCTGACAGGCGAAAGCCCGTGGTCCGAAGAGAAACCAAACAACTGGGGGTTCGCTCCGAGGGCTCCAGAAGGGCGATGGAGAGGGGGGAGCCGAGCCCCGTCCCGCCGGGGCTGCTCTGCCGGGGGAATGCGGAACTGCGGAGCTGGCGGGGGGCAGGCGGGGGGTGGCCGTGTTTGAGCAGGGATCTGGCGCTATAACTTTTTTTCTTCTTCTGTTTCAAGTAAACACTCTTCCCCGCCCTCCCCTCGCTCCCTCCACCCCACCTCCCTCTCTTTCAGTCCCGCTCATGTGTTTCTATTTAAGGGCTGCAGTGCAGACGAATATGATTGGCATCTACAGCCCCCTCTTGACTTTCAGCTCAAGCCTTTAGAGTGGAGAAGGAGCTGAGCCGCCAAGGGGAGAGCTGTTTTTTCTTTGGGTTTACTGGGGGGATGGCTCAGCTGTGGATTTATACTGCTTCTGCCCAGGATTTTTCTCTCTGAATGGGAGCAAGGATTGTGGAAACCATGTTGGGAAGAGGTTTATTTTCAGAATCCATCATGAAACTGTGCAACTAATTCACTTTTTTGGCTCCTTTTTATATTTTTTTTTTCTCCCCTTTTTTCTTCTTCTTCTCTCCAATGTCCCTCTGTGCTGCTGGGTTGTGGGCCAGAGGAGGCTGTTTCTATATGGCCAGCCATTTGGGGATATGCTGCGAGCCAAGGTTGTTTGCTGATTCGCTTGGCTCTGGTGACAAGTTGGCCTGTTGTGAATCGGATGGACGGAGGTCGCTCTCAAGGAGCCATGGCTGGAAGCTGGCTTACGGCTTGCTTTTTCCCTTCCCCAGGTGCTGATGCTAGCTCTGAACCCATGATCCTGGAGCAATATGTGGTGGTGTCCAACTATGAGAAGCAGGAGAACTCTGAGATCAGCCTCCAGGCTGGAGAGGTTGTGGATGTCATAGAGAAAAATGAAAGTGGTAAGTTATATTTGCAGCTTTTCCCTCTTCCAGTGGTCCGATTTTTGCATTTGTTCCTCTGCTTTCAGTTTCCTCATAGCTACTTGTTAGCTGTACGTTTGCTCCATCTGGTACAGTTACTATGTCTGGCAGAGGATGTTGAAGTTTCTCAGTGTTGATTTGGGCTGGGGGCCAAATGTTGCCTTCTACTGTAAGAATGTTTCATAGGTTTTGTGTGTTAATTAGCCAAGGTACGCTAATGGAAAATGAAGGTGACAGAGAGAAGGATCCGCAGCTAATGAAGCTGATGTATAGTAGGCTGCTATAGTTGCCCTGCTGTCTCTTCAGGTTTCTGTCAGTATTTCCATTGCTAACTCCATTTGCAGAGGATTTATAGGATGAGTGTTTAAAAATTGCTTGGGATGAAACTTGGCTTGACAGCTTAGCCCGTGGCCCAGAGCTCGGTAGGAAGGGGAGAGAATGCGCATAGATATATACGTGGCCATGCATAGTTTCAAAACTTCTTGCTGAAGTGTTAACTGGGGAATTTTGAGGCAAAGAGGCAGAGGCTGTCATGTAAAAGCAAGATGAAATCCCCTTCTGCCATGTGTGGAATAACCAGCTTGCACTTGGAAAATGAGATTTTTGGCAAGTGTTTGTATAGAAGTCTTTTGTGTACCTTAACTTTTGGATGCCTGGTAGCTTTGAGTTGGGCAGAACACATGCAGGAGACTGTGTACGTGTGAGTGGTTGGAGTGGCTTAGCAGCTGGTTTGAATAACTGCTTGTCTTCAGCAGCTCCCCCTCCTCCCCTCCAGTGCTCCTTGTGTATTAATCCAGAGCTGTTGTCCAGGACTGGTTTCCAGCCCACTCGTGACTTGCATGTCCTCATCCAGAGGAGCTGCTGACATTTGGATCTGTTCAAGCCAAGGCTCATGCTGTGGTACCTCCACACTCAGGGCTCTTGCCACTGGCAGACTCTGGAGTGTGCTGGGCTCACCAGAGCTTGGGGACACTAGGGCATCCTGATCTGAGGTTCAAATTCAGCTTCCAGAGCTTTGAGCCCTGTTATCCACAAAGGTGACCATGCATTGTATTTTTTTTTTTCCTTCTTTTAATGGAATGGTAATTTCTCTGCTCTACGAGAGCCTCATGCTTGTTTGGCTCAAAGTGATACAGTCATTTGTTGGCTGGTGATTTAATGTGGAGTCCAAAAGGATTGTGTGTGGAAATGCACTGGCTAGTGTGAATAGAAATACCCATCTCCTGGGTGCTGACTGTGTCACTTGAAAAACTAATGGAAACCAAACTGCTCATCTGCCCCGTTTTAAAGCAACAGTTATGATTGAAGGGGGGAAAAATGTCTTTACTTCTTGAACTGTGTCTGGCCTAGTGGATGAGCATCCTCCCTTCCAAGCCTGCAGCTTCTCATTGTCAGTAGTGGGTGTCACTGCCATCAGAGCAAGCCTGGTTATATTGTGGCAACTTATATTCATATTCATGATATCCTTGTTATGGATAATGGCTTATGGAGCCAAGGGAATTAATTGGGCCGTTAAATAATACAAGCAGTGTCTGAATTCCAGTTACAGTTCCTTTGTGTTTTCTTTTAGTGTGGCCGCTCCGCCTTGCACGGTTCAGACCACATTGTGCTGAACCATGTGGTATGTGGAGATAGAAATGGAGAATGTCAGGGTTTGAATTAATTAGTGGGTTCAGAAATATGAGTCTTCTAAGAGAACATCCTTGAATTTGGATTACACTTCTTAAAACCATATTCTGACGCTTGGCAGCCAGATTCCCCAATGTCCATGTAAACAAAAAAAGGAAATCTGAAGTCCGGAATTCCACGCTGTGATCTTGCTCTTCATATTTATGCACGTACAAAATAAAGATATATCTATATCCTTAAAAAAAAAAAAAAAACAACAAATAAGCTCATAAATCACAGATTGGTGATGGAGAGAGCATCACTTGCTTGGATGCCTGTTTTAACTGTTCTGGTAGGGAACTCATGGTATAGTTGTTCCCAGAACAGGACTCCAAACATAGTCTCTTAATTCTCCCCTAGGTTAGGGATACCACAGGAATGACTTCAATACTTTGTCTTCTTATATTTTCAGCTACAGCTGAACCTGTGGATGGCATGCCATGAAACTAGCAAAAGTTTCTCAAGTGTCAACTTTCAAAACTCATGAATTGTGGCTGAATTTGAGTATCTGCTTAGTGTAAGCAAGCAAACCTAGAAGATGTGGTTATGACCTCTGAGAACACGGGGATATAATTTTCAAGAAAATAAGATTATTGGACTATGCACATGTGTAATAATCCATTTGACTGTATGGTTATGTTGGCTTGTAAGTGTTGTGAAACTCTGCCTGTGATGTATAAATTAGGCTCATTCTTCTAATCCATACAAAGGTGATGCAAGGTGTTATGGATGTCACTGGCAGCAGGGACAATGTCTTCAATGAAAGGAAGGAAGAGTGGCTGGACAGGTTGTTAGGTGACAGCGGAAAAGTCCTGTCAGACTGGATGGTGTGTGTTGGATGTGCTGTTGGGCCAATATTTTGAACTTCCTTGTGTGTATAGACATGCATATAGCATATCATATGTCTGCTTTGGGTATTTCTTTAACTGTACTTTGGGGAAGTTAGATGTGTAAAGGCACAGGTGACTGTTTCATTTTAAAACCTTGCCTGAATAGGGTTGCCTGCTGCTGCCAAGGACGCTTAAATGGTTCTTTTGTTTTCTGGAGTAGAAAAAGCTTTAACTTGGCTTTGTTGCATGGCTTTCGTAGGAAAGAAACACCTTCTCTTTAGTGGTCAAATGTCCCTATGTTTTTTACACAAGGAACCTCAACACCAGTTTTCAAATGATGGTGCTTGTTTCATGTCCTGCTGGATGTTTTCTTCTGCACACTTCTAGGGCCTGAGCTAGAGTTACCACCTTTTCTGATGTTTGCCTCCAAAGTGTGTGCTCTCCTGAAAGGATGTAAGCTGTGCTTGTTCAAAGGCCGCTGTATAGGGCAGACATAGAAGGGGGGTAAATATCTGGTATTTGATTTATTGAAGCCTTAGCTGGTTTTCGTCAAGCTACTTTAGCTTCATCTGAAGTAAATGTGTCACCCTTACTGTGTAGTATTACTCAGTGTTACTTTTCTCATGTAAGAGATGGTATTTAAGGTGTCTCACAGGCAGATATGTACAAGCCCATTTGGTAGGGCCTTGTCTCATATTTGATTTTCTCTTTCACTGAAAGAGCTGGATAAGTTGTCTTCATTATTGTGCCAGTGAAAGTTATTACTTGCACATCATTTGAAGTTGAAACTTCTGTCCCAGATTATGACTTGAGAGCGAGGTCAATGTAGCATATGTGGTGAATAACTTCCAAAACCCTTAATCTGAGTTGTGAAGCCTTTGGGTCACTATAACCTGGTTGTTGCCGCAGTTACTGTGGAAGCAAACCTTGCTAGACTGAACTAAAACTGTTGTACTTCAGAACAAGTTATTTAGTTGTGTACCAGCTCTCAGGCTTCAGCATTGATTTTTGCAGCAAATACCTATCTTGCCTCAAAAAAAATTGTCCTTCAGATCTTAATTCTGTTTATAAGAGCAAAATACCCAGAAGTGTGCCTGTTGTATCTGATGAATATTTATCTCTTTCTTTTTTTCCTTAGCTTGGAAGGAAAATCTGCATGTAGCAATGGTCACAAATGCATCAGGAGAAAAAAGGAGGTTTACAGTCTCTACAGATGTCTGGGAACAGGCTGTAGTTACAGGGCTTGTGTTTCTTGCTAGAAGTGACTGTGATTTGTTTAAAGGCATGGTGTAATCAACCTGCTCTGTCCAACACTATCTAAACATTTCTGAGTTGTTTCAGAAAGACTATGTGAGTAGTTGACGTAAGTCCTGTCTGTCGACTACATAGGCTTCTTTTCAACCTTAACCAAAAAAAGCCTTGTGGAGTGACTTAAAAATGTATTTCTGTTGCAGAAAAGAAATGTTGTGAAAAGCAGGAATCTGACAGATTTCTTTAAGGTGGAAGACGGAGGGACTGGGTCAGAGCAGCTCCCTCTCTGCCAAGTTTTACATGGTTGTGGCTTGAAATGGTCAAGCTATAAACTGTGTCGGCAGTGTTTGCAATGGAAAACCTGACAGACAGTGAAGTATGAGCACACTCCAGAGCACCTCTGCTGCTGCTGCTCTGCTTGCAGGCAGGATGGGAGCTCTTTCCTTGCAGCCCCTGGGAGCTGTGCCTGCGGTGGAGGCGTCGTGGGATGGCGTTCTCAGCTGGGCTGAGCGGGACTGTAGCCATTTCCTCTGCAATTACATAACTGCAGGCCAATTTTCAATGTTACAGTACATGTAATACGTAAAACAAGGCTATTATGGTTAGTGTAACTTTATCAGGACCCAAAGAAATCTCTGGGGAGGCTGCTCTCCTCTCTTTATCTGGGATGTGGGACTTGGCACTGAAGTATCCGTAAGGAAGATCTCTGCTCATCTGGGAGTCCTGGCTGAGAGGACTTGGGACTTGCTGGTTGTCCATGCAGTGTCAGGAGATGAGTGTGTGCCTGGCAATGTCCTCTGCTACACCATTTGGTTTCACTGGTGCTGCTCACTGGCTGCAATTGTGACCTAGGAGAGGGACATAGAAAGGCCACAGCTCTGTTACTGGGGATGCACTGACTTCCCTATTGGAAGCTCCCTCTTCTCAGATTGATGGCTTTTTGAGTTAGGCTTCTGGCTCTTCGTGGGGAACACAGCACCCTTTATTTGAAGGTGTTGCTTTCCAGGGTTAGGTAAGTGGGTTTATTTGGTACCAAATGGGGCCAAGATTAGTTTCATGGTTAACTGCTGCATCTTGGCTGAAGGCACACCTTTAAAGTGTTCTAAGTAGAAACAGAGAAATATGGTTTCTTGCAACTCATGGACCAGTCTTGCATCTTTATATCTCTTCTGCCATGCCTGTTTTTGCAAGTTTCATTGATTTTTAGTCACCTTTCTTTAGCATTGGTGGGGCTTTTGTTTTAAATTTTGTAAAAAACACTGTTTCTATCTTGCATCTGCTTTTTGCTGCTCTGCCTCCTTTTCTAGGTCCTTGTCTTCCTGATCCCTCCTTTGTACACAGAAAGGAACCTGTGCACTGCTAACAAATGTCTCTGAGCATTAGTATTATCTTGTAAAAGCTGGCCAAACCCAGTACACTTTTGTTTATTCTAACAGGTAAGTGGCAATCTAGCGGCTTTCTAGGTTTCAAATGTGGCTGTAGCTTTACACCAAATTGCAAATTTGGTTTCCTAGTTTGCTTGTGAATTATCAATAGCTTTGCATCCACTGGTCAGATGTGCTGTCAGACACAGTAATTGCCAACATTGTGCTTTATTTCTGGTGTGTGCTGGGTTTCTTTAGGAAGTGAGCTTTTTTTTTCTTTACATAGCATTTCAAGAGTGTGTAGTTCATCAGATATGATGCAGGACTTTGTTTCTGTTTGTACACCCAGCCCAGCCTTGCCCTGCTGTTTGCTCTGAAAAGCTACCTCAGTTCTCTGTGTTTCCAATTCTTCCCAGCGTGGCCGCGTATTTGAATTTTAAGCCCTGTGAGAGACCAAGATCATGATATAAAAAGTAAATCCTCCCTTGTACAGCAGCTCCTTCTCTTGATCAGTCCTTGAGCTGTGCCTGGAATTGGAGGAGGAGAAAGAAACACTTCTGTAGGTTGAACACTTTTCTTCTAGCGCCGTTGGCTTTATCCCAGAGGACAGGTTTAGGTGAGTGGCCACCACTAAATACCTGGGACAGCTTGTCTTGCTGCTTCTGTATGTACCAGTGTTCATAACTCTTCAACAAAGAGAGCCAAGTTTAAGGAAGGACCACCCCAAGCCCCTTTTTCAAAAACAAAGGTGTGTAGCCTTCAGTGTCCATTCTGAATGCAGTGCTGCCTTGCCATGTGTCCTGCCTTTCTGGCACCAGCCCAGCAGCAGAGGATACTTGATCCACTTATGAATCAGTTCCTGTCCTGCTGCAGTTTCTGCCCAATGTGCGTACTAATGCAGACAAACACAGGCCATCTGAGGAGGCAGGGTGGGTGATTTGGAATTTTTGGCTAGGAGTTACTGGAAAGTTGTTTAATGTCATAAAAAACAGTGTTTGTAGAAGTTTTCTCTCCAAACAGAGACAACGCTGGCAAAGCAGAAATGCTTTCCTCCTTCAAATACTTGCAGCTTGGGGCTGGAGAAGGGCTTCTCTGGGCAAGCAGAGGTTCAGAGCTGTGTGTGTTGAGAGTAAGGATGCTCAGTGGCACTTGCTTGTCTCACTGCAGCAGTGTCTTTGTCTTCAGGCTTTTTGGAGGCAGTGATCAAGGCTTATTGTTCTCTTGCTTTGTTCTGCAACGGTATAAGCAAAGCATCCTGTTGGTGAATCTGGTTGCAAATGGTGGGTTTTATTTTAAACTTTAGCTGTCTTGAAAACTGCTGGAGGGAGCCTGGGTGCCTTGTTTTAAAGTAGTCAATGAAAATGGAGTATTGATAGGAGGAACAGGGACATTTACACTAATCTAGGTTCTCTGCTGGCTCCAAGGGAAGCCTGGGGCAAGCTTAGAGTAGAGAGGTAAAACTGGATGTGATGATTTGCTCTAGCCAAGTTCTCCTGTAAATCAGCTCCTTTCTGGGAATACAGTGCCTGACCAACCCTGCAAACAGGCACTCCCTCTTCCAGTGGCCTGTTTGCAAAATGTTGAATGAATGGAGAGAATTTACACTTGCACCAGAAACAGCCAGGTCAGCAGGAGATGAGGAGGAGCCCTCCTTCCTCTGCTCTTGCCCTTGGGAGCCCAAGGGTGGGGTGACACTGCCTAATGACTTTAACAGATGTAGTAAGCTGGAAGCAGCCCTTGACAGCCTACCCTGACCTCTCTGGTGATTGTTTAGTAAGCTACTTTCTGAACCCCTTTTTTCTTGCCTTTTTTCTGATCTGGTTGAATTTTTAACTCTGTGCCTCTGCAAGGATAAGGAGGATGGTAGCTGCTTTCTTCTTCTGGCTCTTTTACTTTCAGCAGTCAAAGCATGTTGGTATGGCTGAAGCCCTTGTTTGGTTTTCCACGATTTAACTTGCATTTACTGTGCCCAGAAAGGAATCATGCCACAACATTTCTGAAGTAGTTACCTCTGAGCTGCAGTTCAAGGCTGCCCTGTACATAGGTTTGAATGATAGGCAGGTGGGACTGAAGTTCCTAGACTTGCCTATTGCTTGAGCATCACCACACCAGCATCTCAGCTGAGCTTGGGATGTTGCTGCATAAAACAAAAATGCTTGAATTATGAATGTTTTGTAATATTTATGTTGCTATCTTGTGATGTCTAAATGGCTTCCTCTGCCCCACTTAGTAACTTACATGGCAATTGACGTTTGTTTCTGTTTAAGAGCTTGGAAGGCAATTCTCTGTTTTGGAACCAAAGCAGGGTTGTTATTACTCTGTTTGTTTTGTAGTTGTCCTCTATCACTGTGGAAAATGAGGTTGCTCTCCATTTCTACCTCTGCAATGCCTATTGTTTTGTGACTGTGCAAAGGGATTAAGGTGGTCTCCTGCTTTTCTGCTGGTACAATTCATTCCAACCCTGTGACAAGGGGAGAGTGTCCCTTTAATTGTGCTGTGACATTTCCATCTCTTCTGGGAAGCTCTTCTGCATTTCAAAGACATCCTTGCTTGGTTTTCCTTTGCCCAGCTTTGAATTGCAGTTGGTATTTGCTCTGCGTCCTTGATGACAACCTCATTAAGAACATTTGAAATACGGCTGTCTGCTGAAACTGCCCTTTGCAGTGCCTTGTTCTGCTGAAGCTTTCCTGGGACACCTTCAGGCTGTTCTGGAGCTCTGCTGCTGGGGATGTTTTGCCTGTTGGGATGGAGCTGCTGACTGTGGCTTGTGTTATTTGGGTCCCACTTGAGTTGGGAGCAGTTCAATGTTGTACTTAAGTGGCCTTCAGTGTGTTTATAAAGCCTTGCAAGAGTTAACTAGTACTGGTGTTCCCTTGGGTTCATAATTGAAGGTTTCATAGTTGTAAGAAATGAATTACTATTTTCCAAGCAACACTGGCTCATTTCATTCCCCTACAGAGAGAAAAGAATGATTAACAAGTAATAGGGACACAAAAGATGTCATGGAATCATATTTCTCTAAAACATTCTCATTTTTAATACTACTTATCAGATCCCTTTTATGTAGTGTTCACTTTTAAATAGTTTTAAAGAAACATCTCTCCAGATTAAGACGTGATAAAACAACTTCCAATTTGAAACTGTCCCTCGAGAACATATTTTTTCAAATGTTTTGGGCTATAGTGTGTGGCTTATATTCATTTTTTCAGTCCTATTCCCATTGTATGTCTTAATCTTGGGCAACTGGTGTTCTGACAGGGCTAGTTCAATTATATGGGTTTTTTTCCACTTCATGAAGACATCTGAAGTCCAGCCACTTTGACTTTTGCATTCATTTGCCTTTTCTTTAGCTGATGTCATGCCTCTGTGGGACAACTCTCCCACACCTCCAAATTTCTCAAAGCTTAGGAAAAGGGTGATTGCTGTGAATAGGAAGTCTCCAAATATATTAAATATTCATCTTTAGGGCTGGGTTTTTTCCGTTCTGTCTTCTAAGCATCCCACTGAAGTAAACAAGTTCCCTTTTAAACTTCCCTCCACCTGGCTTGATGTAGAACAATATACTACCCATTTAATTGTAGTTAGATCTCCAATCTAAGAGTAGATTAGAGAACATCTACACTTCTCTAATTTCTCAAGAAATGGGCATTGGAGCTCAAAGAGAGGAACTCCCCTGCCTCACAAGTGCCAGCAGAGCAAGCCCACTTGCTGGGGCCAAGCCTTCACACAGGCAGGACTGAAAGAGGTCCCACATGGTTGCCAGGTCAGCATGTGAGGAGACTTTTCTTGTCTTCAAACCACAAGAAGTGTATTTCAAAGGGGAAAAAAAAATCAATGTCAGCTCTTGCAAAGACTGTTTCTCATCTGCGTCTGTTTTGATTTCTCCATATCCATGGCACTGAGACCCCTCAGACCTCCTTGAGGAGCAGGAGAGGGAACAAGCCTCTCTGGACTTCATATTTGCTAGCTGTGGACATGAAATCTGTTCCAGGATTTCTGAGACTGCCCTGTTAGTCTGTCTGCTGGGGAGAGGGTGGGATGTGACCACTGAAACCACAGACTTGAAGACTTAGTTGTGCATGAAGGCACTCTAGCTTCAGACAAACAGGGCACATCGGTAAGAGTGGAGAAGCAATGGCGCAGGCTTTGCTACCTTTAGGTTTGCCGTACAACACATCCAGGTACTCCTGAATAGTAGGATCTACCAGGCCTCTGAAAACTTCAATTCTGAAGTTTCCAGCTGCCTGCAAGTTCCTTCCTCTTTCCCTTCTCATTTAATCCTGCTCTGCCAAGACTTTATGCTCAGGCAGGTAGTTAAAATCCCCGTTTCTCCTGCATACCCTGTTTGGAGCCCAGGATGGCAGGCTGAAAAGGAAAAAATTTTACATAGCATCCCCTGCTGGAGCCTTTACTCCTTAACTCCTCTGTTTATGCAGTCACTGCCAGTTTTGGGACCCTGAAACCTGCCCCAAGAAAATGTTTCCAAGGAAAATCTGCTTTTCATATTAGAATGCATAAGCTTTCTAATGATTGAGTTTCCTATATCAGCCAAATAGGTCACCAGCTCAGCACTGTTGCAAGAAACTACCTGGGGCCAAGAAGATACAAGTATATTGCTGAGGCCTTCCAATGAGTCTCATAGTTACCCTGTGAGCTACATTCCTTTGGATGTGACTGCTTTTAAAAAAACAACCAACCAAAAAAACTAAAAATCCGTTTATTTTGAATTATTTAGTAGTTTTTTGATATATCAAAGTTTCTTTTAAGAACTTTAAGGTCAATGAAATGTCTTTAAATAAGCCCCTAAAATACTAAATTTAATGCATAATGACGTCTTCTGCCCTTTGTTCTGGTTCATCAAGACAATAATTATACACAAAGACTTTGGCTCTTGTAGTGACTTTCAGGCCTGTTTTTCAAAGTAAGCAAAAGACTGATGGTGCATTTTTATTGTGTCAGATGAGGACAAGATTAATAAAGGATGGAAGAGATTTTTTTTTCCCCTAAGCTGCACAGCAAATAAGCAGTTCCAATAATACTTTGGCAGCAAAGTGGAAGCTGTAATCATTAGCAGACGTGTTTCAGTTACGACCAGCAACATAACTCCATGCTTTTAGTTTTCACGTTATTCAGTTTTGCCGCAAACAAGTTTCTTGTCCATCTTCAGATTTAGCAAAATCTGTAGGAGTAATTGCCTTGCTTAGGAGTTTCATAATACAATGAGATTTAGGGGGCTGCATGACAGACGGGTTCATGTTGGCTCTTCCCATCTATCCTCTTGGGCTGGTACATCAGACTTTCTGGCATTCTTGATGGAGAATTTAAATTTTTTTTTTTGGTAGAAAGATGTTAGCTTGCGGCTGGATTAACCAAAGCACTTCTAGAAGAGGCAGCAGATGAAATGGGCTCTCTTGGAGCACTGTTTTACTGGCTGGCTTCTCGTTACTACATTTATTGGCAAGTTCGGTTTTTTGTATCTTGATACGGTGTGACTTCATCTGAAAATTGCACATGCAGTGGGACATCACTTTATTTCAAATGAAGCTGGAGTGCAGTTGTATTGGCAACATAGTCAAACTTCATCTTGGTGATAACAGCAAGTATTTCCCAGACCTCGCTTGAGTCTGTATCTCCTATTTCTCCCTGCAATGTGAATGTGTGCTGGGATGCCCTAACGTGTTGCTTTGAAAAGTTGTTGTAATTCAGTCGCAGAACTGCCTCCAGCTGATCTCTTCCTCTCTCCCATCACATGCACACCCTTTCTGGTAAGCATGCTGGTGGGATGGACTGTAATGCAGTCCTGTCTCCCAGCCCCTGCAGGGTAAGGGCAGTGCTGGGTGCACTTGTGCTGCAGACTGAGCTTCGCTTTGCTCCTTTATTAATAAACCTGCCGTGTTTGTTTAAGAATCCCAGACTGGCATGATACTTGGATAAAAGAGAAAGTTGCTTTTTCATGATTAGCCCAGCCTGACTAGCCAGACCAGTGCTGGCAGCACACACGTCTGTGCTGATGAGGGCAAGGTAACACCTTCATGATTTGATGTCCAGGTCTTGAGGTGCTGTGCTGGCTCTCAAACCGTGACCATATGTGCAGGTGGAATGTATCCTTATTCAAGGACAGTAGCTCTTAGGATCAAAACCTTGCAGGTGGAATGACAAATTTCAGTGGGCTGAAACTGAAACAAAGTTACAAAAGCCCTAAACATGATCCCTACTCAAACACAATGAAAATGATGGGGACGCGTGTGCAAGGTAAATCTCCGTGCAGTGGTGACCCTAAGGTTGGAAGAACAGCATCTAACATTAAGCCTGAATTGCTGGCTTGAACATTGGTAAGTTCAGAAATGGCACTGCAATCTCCCACATGGACTTCCATAGCTTTTGGATATTATTGGAGGCCTCCAGGCATGAGGAAAAGCAGAGCTGCTTGGAAAGACTCAACCCATTCGTCTTAACTGAGTATTGCTGGAGTTTTAGGATAGGTGATGTGAACCTGGCAAGGTCCACCACTGACCACTGAAACCCTAGGATTAAACTCAAGGCCAGTTTATTCAGTGTCCTGGAAACCACTTTGAAGGGTCTGCAGTTCTGGGTGTCCGCAAGGGCAAGACTGCACACAGTGACTTATGGAAGACGAGGTGAAGCTTGCTTGTTTGCCTGAAAACAGGATCAGGAGTCTGAGGGACGGTTTCTTTGAGGTTTTGTTCTTAATTCTGACTAAAATTCCTCACTGTTACCAAGAAGGAAATGCTGCACAGAGTATGAAGAATCAAAATTACAGGATGGCTGTATGCTCAGGGTGAGCTTGCAAATTATTGCCTTGCTTCAAGTAGACTTTCTGTGACCAAAATGTCCTTGAATAAAAGTAGAATGACCAGAAATAGGATGCTATTTTCATTGCCAGGCAAATGGGGTAACTGAGTCCTGTAGAAAATGTGTCTTTTGCTCCTCCTGAACAGAGCAAGCAGAACTGGTTCCTGTACCAGCTACAAGTTAAATTACACACGTGGTCATTCCAGATGTCTTTGTGTTTTTAGAGCTGACTGTGCTTCCTGGACTGTTAGCCTGTTGGTTTTAAAATAAGAAGTGAGCTTCTGGGGTTGGCGTGTGAACCTTTCCACTTAACCGAGAACTGGGAAGTTAAGTATCTCTTTCACAGAAGTATCCAGGTTTGAGAGTCGGCCACATGAAAGGGTGTTGCTTTCCCTGTGCCACCCCAGAGCCTCCCTGGCAAACAATCCTAAACAGAAACCGACATCCCACAATAAGGACACTGTCTGCAGAATGTGCATGTGGGATCTCGGGATCCGAATGGTTCTGGGGATGTCTTGCAAGATCCCTGCTGACACTGGTTTAAATTTGGCTCTGGATACTGGGAATTGTTGTGTAGAGGCATTTGAGGGAAAAAGCTGGTGGTTTCAGAGAAACTTCCATTGCAGATGAGACATAGCCACCCTTTGTAATGCTGTGATAGATGCCAGTGTTGAGACCTCCTTGCATGGTACACTTGAGTTGCACAAGGGCCTTTTTTCCACCAATTACGTGCAGACATGGCAGAGGCTGAGTGCTTGGGCATGCACTTTCCCTTGGCAAGTGTGTCTTGGAGGCACTGCAGTGACAAGAATTGAAATAGTGACTGGGCCAAACTCACCTGTACCTTAGCAATGGCTGCAGGCTGCCGGATGAGCTACTCTGGCTTCTGTAAACAAACCATGCCAGGTCCTTGGTACATCAGGAAAACCGTCTGCTACAGCTGAAACTTGCCTAAACTAGTAATTCTTCTCCATATTCTCAAATCATATAATCCTTCCTCTGTTTCTTCTTTAACTCTTATTTAAGCAGACTCCTGAATGGACCACTTAAATGGCCCCAGGTAAATTTAGTGGAAACTTAAATGCGCACGGGGGGAAGATCTGAAAGGAGAATAACTGAGTGCAGGTGGAGATTAGTGACTTCCTTCCTGGGTATCATTTATTCTGCTGTGTCTCTAATTCCTTTTCACTGATCTCCTATACCTTCGGTCAAGAACCTAATGTGATTAATCCTTTTTTGTGAAAGCTAAATCCTCCTCTAATTTCTCCTGTCAGGAGCACATTCTAATCTAAGGAAATGTAACACAGCATGTTCCTCAGTTTAAGGAAATCAAAATCTTGTGTTTCTTTGGGACTGAAGTTTTACCTTAACCTTGACAGTGTGATGGCTGAGGCATTTTTCTGTAGCTGTAAAGCTGTGCCATTATCAGGTCTTGGTGGATGGACTAGAACTGCACTTAAAAGGTAGAGCTCTGGAGTCAAACCATCCTTTGGTGCTTAGTGTTTTTCTTTTGAGTTGGCAGGAAAGAGCCTCAGTTGCTGTAGCTGAGCCTGACCTAGATTAGTAAAAACAGCCATCACTTCGGAAAGGAAACTTCATAACTTTAGTCACCCCTGTTCAACTGGAGCTGGAGCTGTAGCTGAGGTCAGAACTACTTATCTTTGACTTCTGCAGCTGAACAGTTCCTCTTTATGGGAGAAAGTGACCCAATAAGGCAAGCTCCTCTGACTTCTCACCAATGGCCAGCTCACACTTGAGACACACAGCTTCTATTTGTGATACAACAAATAGCTAAAGAACAGCAGAGGACAGTACAGCTAACAGTGTAAAGTAGCTCAGGAGCATTATTTTGGTGCTACATACTCCTTTGGAATGTATCTGTAGCCTTAGCAATATCCAATTTGTAACAAACCCTTTGCATGTTTTTGGAGAGTGTAGAGAGAATATCCGTTATGAGCAAGCCACTGTTTTCTTCCTTTTGAGATTTTAATGTGGAATAAAAAAAGAAAGATGTATGAGTGATTCATCCCGCAGGCTGTAGTGTTAATCCCATGAAGTTTATGTGAGCAGTGTGTGGCCAGCACCCTTGAAAACGGTCCAGGTGCATTAGTTGTGGGAGGTGCTGTGTGGCCTGAAAGGCAAACGATAGTTAAAATCAACTTCTTTCTTGATGTCTGCTACTCAGATGTATCCCTCTGTCATGCCCTTTTCTCTGTTCCTTAATTTTTACTTCTTGTGCTCTCTGCTGTCTGTTAACTTATAGTCTGGAGGAGGAAAATGAGTCGCATTGCTGGTCATGTTTTCCATCCACCGTTCTCTGCTCTTTTGGTGCTTTCCATTCAGGAATGCCAACACTGAGACAGTCATCAACTGATTGACTGGACTTGTACAGTTTTGCCAATGAATGGGTCTGGAGATCAGTTTTTTTCAAGTTGAAAAGTAGTTCCTGATCATTCTACTTCTTACAGCTGGGTGCCTGACTGGGCATGATATTTGTGTGCACCTCTCCATCTCTCAGGATGGGCCGTATCAGCTTTCTGTGTAGTTGGGTGTTCATACATCTTCATAATCTTCCCTGAAGTGATAGAGCAGTGCCTCCTGTCCCATACACATGACAGAATATTGCAGTGGCATGGCACATGGTGACCCAGGCTGTGCAGTTCAAAACCAGCGGGCAGGCAGATGGACCCAGCTCTGCTTGACAGCTCAAAAAATTCATAAGGCAGTGGTAGCCAGGAAGCTCTGGAGTGCGTAGGAGGCTGACCGCTGTTACGCAGCTATCCTGTTTTGTTTTGTTTCTCTGCTGTCCAGGGCTGGAGAATTTGGAAGTGGATGCTGGCAGAAGTGAAGCCTTCTCACAAGACTCTTACTCTGTGCTTGTAGAAGTGAAGTCACGTTGTGAAGTCTAAATCTGTAGTGGAATTTGATGATGTTGGTTTAAGGGGTCCAAGAACCATGGCAGAAGTATGTTTTAAAAATAGAAATGTAAGGTGTTGACTAGTCAAAGACTGTTGAGTGGAGTCTTTTGTGCAGGTGCTTTCAATTTGTATTTGGATGTTTGTCTGTCTTCTTCTGTTTCAAAGCACTAGTATTTTGTTGGTGGAATTTTGCCCAAAAGTGTTCAGAAATTACCATTTGAAGGCTGGCAGAAGAGATTTCAGAGGCAGAGGACTTTACAGCGTGACCAAGCAGGGGCTGAAGAACTGGCAGCAGTGCAACCTTGATATTTCTGCTCAAGACTGGTTTCTGAATAGGTGGCAGCTGCTCTGGAAAATCCAAGTACAGTTCCTCGTGAAAATGAGGAGCAGGCTTGGGATGAGGTGGGAGCAGAACACCCAGCCTCCCTTCAAAAACTGGAGTTTTCAAGCTCTCAACTTGTCATGAAGTTGCTGTTTCCCAAAACCGTATCTCTTCTGTGGTGCAGAAGGTCCTTGGTGGTCAGCAGTGATATGAAATGATTGATGTTTGCTCCAGTGTACTCTGTATTGTATTTTGTAGTACATTCTGCTGATGATTCTCACTCTTTTATTAGCTTTCTATAGCATTCAAAGGAATAAATTGTAAATGTCATATGGCTCCTGAACTACACTTAAACAGCTACACGTGGGTTCAAGATGAGAAATTAGGTTCCCAATCCAGACTTTCCTAAAATAGGAATGTGGGTTGTGTTCTGTCTAGCATTTTGTTTTGAATAGGAGACTTTTGGTTAATGTCAGTCTTGGAGGAGAGGAAAACTGTCAGATGTCACAGGATCCCAACTGCTCTTTGTAGAGTGACTACAGCCAAAGACACTGGAGTGTTGGGTTTCTGCTGAATTTGAGTGACTTCTTAATCATGTGGTGGCAGCATCAGGGTTTCTTGGCAAAAAAAAAAAATTGATAGTAAGCAAAAACTAATGTGTCCTGAAAGTAATTTGCAAAAACAGATAACACTTCCTAAGGTGACTGCAGCTATTGGAAAGCTAACTTGTGGCTGTCCTTCGGCTTTCAGCCTCCAAACCCCTACTGAAACTCTGATTTTCCATTGGCATTTTGGGCATGCAGCCATCCTCTTTTCCATCAGCTTCTTCTCCCTTCTGCTTTTTTGCAGTGTTTCTACTACTTTAGCCCATAGTAATCCACGTTGAACATCATCATGGATTTGATGCCTTTCTGTGGAATGTGACTTGTTTGTGTCCTTAGTCCCCAAGGCTGACTGAATAGCCTGCTGGCTGTTTGGGCAGGGGCAGTACATGTACCCACATAGAGGTTGGGGCTCTCTGTAGTGAAGGGAAGTAGCCCCTTTTCCCTGAAGCTGAATGGTCTGAAGGGTGTTCCCTCAAGGAGAGAGCTCAGTGTGATGAAGTGTCTTCTTTTACTGTGGCACGTATCCAAGCCACCATGGAAGATCCAGGCCTTTCTACTGCTGGCTTTGGCATGCCAAGAGTGAAATTCTTTGAGCTCAGAATGTTCCTCTTCTTCCGTCTCCTCTTCAAAGACTCCAAAATAAAAATTAAAAAAACCCAAAACAACCCAAAACCAAACCTGTGAGTGCAGATAAGTATTATTGCTGGTTCCTTTCCTGTAACTAGGATATATGGTATTCTGAAAAGAAAATAGTCTTTCTCCCCCACCAGTTCCATATGATACCTCTCTGTCCCTTCAAAAACCTGAATGTTTGGCATAATGGCTTCTGGCAGAAATTTCCCTTGTAGGACAAGCTGGGCTCAAGCTATTCTTCCACAATGCCCTTTTCAAAATTCTCCAAAAAGTGGAGTAGCTGTGTGCTGGCAGGCCTCCTCGCAGCTGCAGCTCCAAACCCGAGGAGCAAGTGGGCAGCTGGATGGTCTGCTGGCAGCAGGTATTGCTCAAGCAGCAGCCTCCTGACTTCAGCTTTGCAGGGGCTGTGGTTATGCTCTTGGACTACACAGCCAGAGAAAAATTAAGATCCTGATGGAAAACTTCTTGGAAGACTGAAACTACTCCTGTACATCTGTCCTCCTTTGGAAAAGGTATTACATGCTGAAGTTATGAAATATTGTCGGAGGGTAAAGCGCTCTCTGCTCGCCAAAGATCCGAGAGCATCTAAAGGGACAGCAGCGAATTGCAGAGTTCAAGGAGCCGAGTACCATCTTCTCCAGCTGTGCAGAGAACACAGGAGCAGGACTTTGCCAAAGACAGTAAGTTGATACCTACTGGCCAGGAGTTGATATCACTGGCCAACCTCATCTAATTTCATATTAATGCGAAAAACAAAGATTTATTCAGACTCAGTGTGCCTGGTCTCACAAAATGAAGTGGCACATGAAGACATCTAATTTAGTGTACAGCTCTCTGTAGTCCAAGTCTCTGTGCACTTCCAATTAATTTATTATTGTAGATGGTATGTACCCATTTGGACTCCCCCTCTGTTCATATTTAAAATTTGATTGTATTGTTAAAGCACTGAGAACGTCAAGGGTTTTGGGGAGGGTTTTTGTACTGACTAGCCTAGCTTTGATGTACTTGCCAAACATCTGTGTGCTTTCTATATATTTTCCTCTTGCCTTCAGAAAAAGAATGGTTGCGTTTATTTGTGGATGAAGTACTTTGCTAGGAATGGCTGTAAATCTGAAGAGTTGAAAATTGTCAAGTGAGCTTATAGACAATAGTAACAGAGAATAAGGAATTAAACCTGGTACGCAGTCTGGAAAAATTAAAATTTTTCAGAATCCTTTTTTTTTTCCTTTCCTCCTGCTGGCATGGGGATATCTAAAAATTGAAAATCCAGCAAAGGTTCTGATTTGGAAACTTGAAACCACTGCAAAGTGCAAATGTTCTGGCCAGACTAGCATAGGGAGGACTGGAAGATGCTGGAGTCAGGCTGTGCTTCATGGACAAGAGCTCCCTGCTGGTAGAGATGTCTGTTCTCTTCTTAAATCTCCTGGTGCCCCATCAAATTACTCCTGATTTACATGAGCAGTGATCTAACTTGTATTTACTAATGTTAAACTGGACAATTTGTGGTATACAGTTGAAAGTTTTACTGCTAAATCCATTAAAAAGCTGTGATGTATAAACCCAAAGGCCTGTTACATTTCATTTGGGTTTGGCCCTTAAACTCTTACTCAGTGTAAATTTTCCTACCTTCTTCATGGGCCAGTTGTAAAGTGACTAAAAAGTTCTGATATTTAAGGAAATGGATAATAAGGGAACTCCATATTGTATATCTTTATTTTCTCATTAGATGATACCATCACTGTGATAGCAATTTATAATATTTCTGTTCCCTTAAAAAAAATCCAACAACGCTTTTTAAAAGAAATTGAAAACCACAAAAACAACCCCTTGAGAAATGGGCTATTTGCAGCCCTGTGTCTCTGGAGAACAGACTCTCTAGAGTGTTACTATGTCTGGAGTGGCAGCAGCTTGATTCCAGATGCACAACATGATTGAAGTACTGGACTTTGAGGTGGGAACTGAACTTGCACATAAAGTTTTATCTGTCGATCTGAGTAGACTCCTCAGGATGCTGTGACACTGATGACCAAGGGCTGTCTTTGCTTGCAGCTGGCTTTCTGTAAATCCAGGCTCTTACTGAGCATTTCATTGTGATTCAGAGTAAGGATGATTTTGGCATGTTTTCCACACTGGGATTTAGATAATCTGAGTGAGAATATCAACCCTTCAGGGCTGTTTCACAAGTCTCATTCCCAGGGATCTCCATCTACCATCCTGGGGAGCTGCTGGAAGTGCTGTATCAGTGCTCCAGAGATGAGCGTCACTGGTGCCTGCAGCGGTGCTCAACGAGCATCAGCTCAGCCAAGGAATGTGCCCTTAACATGGCTGGGGTGCCCCAGATGTATTTCATGTATTGGTACAAAGAAGAGCTGTCTAATCTGCTGTAAGTCTCTCCAGCCACGCGTGTGTTTGGCTTGGACACCATCATTCCTGCTCTCTCAGAGCCGGAGTGTGTGTTGGCAGCAGGGAATCGTTGTCGCAGAGTACTTTCAGGCACAGAGGAGTCAAACCAAAGTTCATTTTGTTCCTTTTCTTCAAACTTACAGCTTGCTTGAGCGAGCAGGGGGTGCGTCAGCCGCTTTTCTTTTTAATCAATACCTCATCTCTTTCGCGAGAAGTCTTTTGCTATATCTGAATTAAATGTCGTGCTCCTGAGACTTCTGGCTCTGCCTGAAGACAGGCAGGCATCTCACTTGCTTTTGATTGATCTCATTTTAAATGCTATAGCTACAGGCACAGAAATAATCCTCTGAGGTCACACTTTTGCATATTTATTTTTGTTTTAAAAATAAATATAGGAAAAATCACTGGACTGCTGTAACAATACTTCTCAGAAGCTAAAGGCCAAAAAGACCTAATGCAGCACTTAACTGTGCAGCAAGGAGACGTATACCTTAAGGTATGCTAGCAGTGCTTGAGGGAAGGACTGTGGGGATCCTTTATGCTTGACTTCTGTTGCTGCTTGTTAACTTCACAGCTGGATAGAATTACCAGTGTTTCATCAAAGGTACAGTGGCTTTAAGCAGCAGGTAAAAAATCCCTTGAACTTCAACCTGAAACCATTCCCTGACCCCAGCCTAATGTTTAGTCTGGGTAGGTAAGGTATATTTTAAATTTCTTTGGGCCAGAAGTGCCCTTTCTGCCGCAGTCATAAAGGCTTCATCTTGCTTTTTCTTTCTTACCTCCCATGCAATACATGTGCCCCTTGCACATCCTCATGGAGTTTGGAGAGGAAGCAAATACAGTGGTGTTACCTCGCTGTTCTGAAGCCTGTGGAGCTAATTTCTAGCTTCTCATCTGGAGAAGCTGCTCTTCTGTGCTGGCTCTGGCTCAGAATTCGAAAACTGAGCTGCTAATAAATAAGCATAGGCTCACCCAAAGGCCTGAGACATAGCTGGAAGGAAAAGGGAGGGCAGCTAGAAGTGACAGTGCAAAGCTGTGATGAGTTAAAGGCCTGATGGCACCATGATGAAGAAGCAAGTGGCTCCTCACAGATGGGGGTTTTATCTCTTAAAGACGTTGCTCACTCCTTGGCTCTGCTCCTCAGCTGAGCAAAGTGCTTAAGCCTGCAGTTGACTATAACATGCGGTTTGGGGCATTTCACTGTTTTCTTGCACTACAGCCTACTCAGATAATCCAGGTCAAAAAAAGTTTCCTGTTTTTATAAATAAGTAAACTGCTGGGGAAACCTTTTTGAAATTGTAAAGATAGAGGTGGAAATTGCATGAATGATGAGTAACTCCATTCCTTTGTGGTGGTGAGGAAGCAGTGCTGGAAAGGACCGGAGGTGCCTCTAGAGAGGAGACAGGTTAGAAACAAAGGGACAACCTCTGTGCTTGAAGACAGATTCAACATCCATTGGCTCATTTGTTGTAGGGGTGTGCTCTGCTGATGGAGAGGCAAAAAGTGAAGCTGAAGTGGCAGAGAAAAATTAGAAAAAGTAACACTAATTAGACAAGTGTTATGAGGTTGTATCTTTCCACCTTCCTGTCACATAAATTTTCAACAAGTATTTTGGGAAGCAGGTTAGATGCCTGCAGGGTAATGCCTCAGATATTGATGGCCAGTGCTTGTGTTGCTGGAATAGCCTCTATATGTAATTTCAGCTATGGAAAAAAAAGTGTTCCTCAGAGTGAGTAGTCTGGTAAAGGTTATTAGCATAGTGTTGGTGAGCCAGGTGATGTGGCATTAATGGCCTGTGAGATGCAAGAGGACAGACCAGATACTGAATCTCCTTTGAATTTTCATTTTCCTTCAGCTTGATGTGTGGACTAGCACGTAGGTGCATATTTTAGCATTGAGATGGTATGTGCTGGTAGGTGACCAACAAATCTACCACTTGTAGAACAGAGAATTAAGGTTTCATTTTAGTACCATGTAAAGCTTGACTTCCAAATTTTATTAAAACATTTCCAGTTATGGTTCAGCATCTGGATGAACCTGATCATTAGCAGGGCAGATTGGGAAGGCTACGTGTGTTGGTACTGGGCAACCCCACTCACTGACTTGGATTAGCAATTAATGACAAATGAATCGGCCAAGGAAAGCATGATCTCCATGAAAATGGCTTGTGAGCACAAAGGAGCTGTGCTATAACTTAATATGGGAGGGAAGAACATCAGGAGGATGTTGAGCCTTCAGGTGGTGTTAGTTCCTAGCCAGAATATTGACCAAGAAGTTCATGCCTGGTGCTGGGAACCTGCATAAGTGGAAGTGATGATTGTCCTTCCTAAAAAATATGTGGTCTTGGTTGCCTTCTGCAAGCTGCATGGCACGGTGTATTGCCAAGCTGGATCTTGAGAATTTGGGGGGGCAGGGGTGTGTCAAACAGCCCATGCAAACAAGGGAGGGGGATATTCATCCCTGAAATGCAATGGGAAAACCCCGTCCCCAGTAGGGATTTAATGGTTACAGGAGTATGCACTTTTCTTCTCCCCAGGTTCGGTTCTTTCCACTCTGTAATCCTTGCCCACATGTGTTGAGAGGGAAGCATGCCAAGGAAACTTCAATTCATTAATCATCCTAAAGGGTGCTAGAAATCTGCTTGGTCTTGCTGGAGGTGCACTGTTGCATATACTTTGTTAGCATTGCAGTGAACTCCAGCTCCCTGTCCAAATGCACTCATAGTCACTAAACGGGATGTTTTGGAATAAACTTGCAGACCATACAAGCTTTTGTGAAAGCATAGCATTCCAACAATGTACTTAGTATGTCAGCTAACAGACTTATCCAAAGACTTATTTGCTATCCAGGCTGTTTTACACTGCAAGAGCCATGCCTCTGTGATCTCTGTTTGTTTTTTATGGCAGTGCCTAAGGCCCAGCTGAGATCAGGGTCCTGTTGTGCTAGACATTTAGGCCCCGTCTCCAGAGAATGGAAGTCTACACAGGGAACAGACAAAGGAAACGCTGTTCAGATCTGGGTGGTGGAGGAGGGGAAGGGAAGTAACTAAGACTTGGAAACTGGGGAGGGAAAAACTCCTCCCACGTAAAGAATTGGTCTGGTTCTTGGCTCTCTTATGGGGAGCTCCCCAAAGCTGGGCCAGCTCCCCAGCTGCAGGACCATCCTCTTTCTCAGTTTTCAGTGAATGTGCAGCCTCTGTGCTCCATCACTGACCTTTCCTAAAGCAAGAAGGGGAAATCAGTGTGCTTTGAGAGAAGGGGAAAGAGAGTAAGAAAAAAATCCCCCAAAAAAAGCCATCAATCTGCCAAGAATGAGATCTTGAAAAGTGCAAGATTGCAAAATGCCTGAATTGAAGGTTTTCAGAGCGATTGGAGAATAGCAGGAGATACATGAAAGTATAGCACTTACAGCAGGCTCTGGCCAGGGGTAGTTATAGGCAGTCCAGCATTTCCTCTTTTGGTAGCCTTGTGCTGGGGAGAGAGAAGGGTTTAATCTAGCATGCACTCACAGGGTAAGCTTAAGTGACTCACTGTTGAAAAGATAAACACTGTGCCTCTATATCATCTGTCTAACAGGTTTAGGTAATCCCTTACTGTGCTGCTTATTTAGTTTAAATGGTGCTGTATTGTATAATGCATGTGTGTTTGTAACGGAGGGTCTGCAAATCTCAGCTTTTTGCCCAAGGACAGCATTACTCTTGCCCTTGTTTCATGGTTGATTTATTGCTAATGGAAAGGAATAAGCCTCACAATGATCTATTTGTCTTTTCTCAGCTCCGTGAAATGTATGGAGATTGACAGCTCTTCTGTATCTCACATCATTAATTTGCCTTGCTAACCTTTATTTAGCATCAGAAGATCAGCTTCCCTGATTGTTGCCAGCAAATCTGTGTTTAGTGCCTGCTCTGGCTTTGTTTAAGCTTGGAGACAGAAAGGAGAGTCAGAAAATGAAAATGTTTATGTATTGGGACTTTGACTTACTGTGCACTTAACGGTACCTTCCTGGAGGCAGACCAGCATCTGAAGGCGCCGACAACACGGCCTTTTTCCATGAGAAAGGTGTTAATAGAAACATTGCTGTTGATGTTCCCACAGTGCAAGACTAACTCAGTGAGGTGTTTCTGGTCTCTTGAGACAGTGATTCTCCGCTCTGAATCTAGACTGCCTTTCCAGTCTGTAAGGAGCAATCAAAGCCTAAACATCAGTCTTTAAAGTCAATGTCCCAGGTGAGGCAGCCAGGGAAGCTGCAGGGAAATCACGTGCCTGAAGCGAAACCCCTGCAGAGGTGCTTGAGTCAAGTGTGTAGCCCTTGTATCCAGAGGAGAAGCCAGAATGAGGAGAAATTAATATTTAGTTACTTGGCTGTGTGCAGAGTATTTTCTGCAATATAAGAGTGCTTTTAACTTGGAGGGAAGCCATCTCACCTGAGCTTTTTGCCTCAGTAACTTTCCTGTATTTACCTTCTTCTCTTATGCTGCTGATGCACCTTTCTGTTAGAGCTGATGGACCCAGATACCCCAGTTATTCCTGCTTGCTTTTTTAGGGTCTACACGGATAATCTCAGTTACCTTACTCAGTTACCTTACAGATCTTCTTAAAGACCAATATCCCCTTCTGTTTCACCTGCACAGGCTGTTCTCATTGTCTGGGACTTCATGATGAATAAAGATAAAAGGCAAATCTTCTTGTCCATTTTTTTTTTCTTCCAGTTTTCCACAATCTGCTCCAAATGGGACCAGTTCAGCTTTGCACTGAACAAAATATAGTAACAAGTCTAAGTTTCTAAATTTTAGAGAAGCCTGGAAAAACCCTTCAGAAAATACTGCATTGGGTTTGTAATCTCTTCTGGGGCGTGTCAGTGATACTCTTGCCCATGTATGTCCCTGCTCAGTACAATGTAGGTTATTAATTGGCAGCCCACTAACGCACTGGCTGCTCTTGTTGCCAGCTATTCATCACTCTGGTACTCATTTCCGAAGCTGTCATTTCCTGCAGCCGTGTGCAGGCAGCTCTTCGAGGCTCAGCTCCCAGGGTCACTGCAGAATCACGGCTTGAATGGAGCTCAGGAAAAATGCAGTGAAGCGGTGTCAGAGAGATAGAGCAGAGCGTTCGGTTTGGCTTACATCAGCGCTTGTGATAACACACCATCTGGCTACAATCTCACCAGATCTAGCTAATAAATAGAGCCGGACAGAAGCTGTATTTGGACAGCAGAGCTTCAAGGAACAGCCAGAACATGGAAATGGCCATTTGTGAGATGGTTATCTGAGTGCTGCAGAGTGGTGCTGCAGCAAACCCAGGTGTCTCTGCTCCTTTAGCAGGAGTATCATGGTTCAGAAGGATCCTAAAAAAGCTATTTGTAAAAGCCAGCATTTTAAATCTGGTGACTCAGCTGTGCTTCAGACTGAATATCACTGTTTGATTGCTTTATCCTCAAATTTCTGCTGGATATACTGTAGCCTTTGTTCAAGCTTTTGTGTAGTGTTGCTCTGTTCTATCCTGACATAACCAAAGTGTGCCTCAGAGGCAGCAAATGTGTTTTTAAATGAAATATGGAATTCCTGTATGATTTTGACTCTAGTACCTGCACTGCTATTTGGTACTCTGCTAGGTTTTGTTCCTAGTTCTCAGACTCTTTTTCTGATTCTGTGTGGTTATGAGGAATTCCCAATAAGCAACTGACACCACGTTCTCTACAGACTTCAGAGTAAGAAATTTAAACAAAAGCAACTTTTGTCTGTATGGGAAGTAAATACTGGCCATTCTTTGCTGCCTGTGAAGGCCATTTCCTATCAGCTGGGGCTGGGGGTCTGTAACTTTTTAAACCACTAGGAAGTAATTTGTAATCTTTGGACAAGATTACTATGAGGCCCGTTTGAAAGCTTATTCATGTTTTCCTAGAGAAAGCTTGGACACAAAACGTGTTTTCTTTAAGATTAAGTCCTGTGAATGTAAAGGAAATTACTTGTGAGGTTGATGGTTGCACCCTGTTGGCTGACCACAGAAAATACAACCCCACAACTGGTCATGACTCATAGAGTCTCCCTTGGCTTCTAGGGCTGAGCTCCCCGTGCCCTGTGGGGTGGAAAGCCATCTGTTTGCATGCCTTTACTGTAATCAGTTGTTCACGGCTGTGGAAAATTTGCTGCAGGCACTGACTATACTGGTGTAGTCTGTCTGAAGGCAGCGGATTATTTGTTCCTGTCATGGGCTGTGTTTGCCCACTAAATCCCTGTATGTTCTGCCCTGTCTGCTGAAGTACTCCTCTCTCTGCACCCTGGCCACACCCACTTGTGGCTGGGACCTTTTGTAAATTGCTGATTTATGTAAACATGGTGACAATAACATCAGTTTGACAGGTTCATTAAAACCTCGAGTCTGTAGATTTCAACCTTTAAATGATGGGCTGATGAAGAGGAGCGGGGGGGACAGGCTTATGGAAGGTGAGAGATGGATTTATTGCTTAATTTTCCTGCTTGAGCAGCATCTTTGTAACAATAGCAATACTAAAGGAGATATGGGACAGAAGTCCTTTTGGAGAGGAAAATTAATGGTTCTCAGCTATAATTAAACATGAAGGAAGGAAAGTACCCCAGGAACATCCCATGAGCAGGAAAGTTGTACTGTAAGATGTTAGCAGCAGATAGTATCCTCACGGGTCAGCTTCTGAGACCTGCTGAAGTAAACGAAACTTTAGGGAAAGGGAAAGAAGAAAGATACCCTGCAGTACCACTGCGTTGCTCGTAGAGACTTAATGCAGACCTTTTTGTACTGGTTGTTCAGTCTGTGTGATCTCCACAATCTTACCTTGCCTTGTGGTTACTGAAATCACAAAGACTTCATCTCTGAAGGATCAGTGTAAATCTGTCACTTCCTAAGAGAATGAAAGAATTCAAGAGAAGGTGAAAATAGATGTATAGTATGACCAGAACTTGAGGTCAGACAGGAAATGTGACATCCAAACAGATCAGATGGAAAAAAAAAAGGAAAATCTGTGATCAGTAACCAGGTATTTTCTGTAATAACTGAGTTGGTACTGTGGTTTGGACACACACAGATGCACTGGGCTACGTGGAATGCAGCTGACATTGCACAGACAATTTCACCATTAGGTGTTTATGAAATCAAGTAAAGCAGGAAGGGAAAGATTATTTAAAATCTATTTCTAGAAGGCATTAGGATGTTTGAGCCTTGGTAAACAATTTTTTTTTCCAACTTCTTGGGTGCTGACTGACTGTAGAACTGGCTGACTTGATTGCTCTGTGGATCCCCTAAAGTGAGGGGTCTGGGGATGCTGGGCAACACCCTGAGCATGTTGGCTCTGTGTGTTTTGGAGTTGGACACGAGCAGGCTTAGCAAGTGGTGCTTTCATCATCTTCTGTCTTGGGGAGCCCGGAGTACTTGATGGTTTAAGAGAAGCTGGTGACCTGGAGTACGATGGGACTTGATCTGGGATTTACAGGCAATGTCCAAGACTTTTCTGTATCTGTTAATGTAGGTAGTGTGTTGATTCCCTTGCTTTAAGAACACAATGTGTAATTTGTACTGGATTGTGTGATGGCTTTGTGGATGTACGTGCCAATTCTAGAAAACGTGTTTGGCAGATTCCTTTGTTCCAGCTGTGTCAATACACAAATCTGAGGCCATTTTTTAAACAGGGAGGGGAAGCCCCTGGGTAACAATTGGGCCGTAGCAAATAGCTGCAGATATAGCACTTGGAGTCTGTAACTATCAGTTTGCATTATCAGAACACAAAGATAAACTGTGTGCTGTACTTCAACAACTCCCTATACACATAGACATGAGAAGTCACAACTCTAACAAGAGATAAAGATATAAGTTTTTGCCAAATGTGCACCTCTGAAAGGCTTGTTGCCTACTAGCTTATAAGATCTGAATAAATACAGTAATGTGGTATTTCCTAGTTGTCTAATACTCCGAATATCCATCGTCTCTGCTAGTGATGTAACCCATAAAGTATTAGAGCTGAGTTGTATATTATCCAGTTTTCTCTTTTCCCATGAACTTTTCCCATGTTCTGATCACTTCTGTTTTTTCCAAAAGTATGAGGAAACACAGTTCCAATCCCAGCAGAAGACAAGGGTAATATGTGTTGGAGTGCAGGGTGTGAGTTTCCACATAGATACATGTGTATTTCTGCTTATAGCTTGATGTGAAACCAACCCCAGCAAGCTAGATATTTCAGCCAGAATCTGATACACTTTGGGACTCTGTATCAAATGCTTATGTACACACCTAGTCAGCTGGTTTGTGTCCAGGAAAGACCTGTGTGGCAGCATTAACTAGCATATTTATTCACATGTAGTGGGCTCTCCATGCCAGCCAGCTCTGCAGCCGTAGGAACAGCAGCAATGGGATTTGCTAACAGCACAGCTGTCTACAAATGTCACAAGATTGGCAGTAGAAGTGTAGGAAGAAGACAGACTGGAAGGATTAGGATAGCAAATCCAACTAGTTACCTTAATAACCAGTCATTGCAGGAAGAGTATGTTACAGCACCCAAACTCTGGGATCCACTTCTGTTTTCCTTGCATTTAGTAACACCTAAAGCAGTGCAAGGACTGCAATTCCCTATGCTGCTGCTGAGTTCTAAGCATTTGCAGTTACTATCAAGTATTGGTGGAGAAAGCAAACTGTTGTCTCAGCTCTTGGCCTTTTGTTCCAGCTTTTAGCTCCATAAGGCAAAATGCTGTCCTGTTAATAGCCAAAAAATGATATCAACCAATTTCAGCCTTCCAGAAGTCCCCACCTCCTCCTGCTCTCCGTCGTCTTCTCCTCAGGAAGCCCTCAAGTGTTGTTTCAATCAACAAATTAAGCAAAAACTGCTGCAGCCTGTACTCTGATGAGAACATAACTCAGCTTTCAGACCCTCCCTAAGGAGGGAACGAAAAGTATTTCCAGGGCAGTCCATGTGTGCATTGTGTTGTCAGGGTTCCAGAGTGATGCTCTTAAGGTCAGATTCCTATTATGTTTTTGTAGGGACACCTGTAAATTTTTAGTTTAACACAAGGCACAAGAGTGTGCAGCGTCTCATCCTCCTTCAGTGTGTACTCTCTTCACTAAATATTTAAACTATTACTCAGTTTTAACTGTGGAGGGTAGCTTGCTGGACAGACTGTAGCCTGTGGCTGTGTGACCACTGTTGAATAGGTGGGTGGTTTCTAAGGTATGTCCTTCAGATGTTGGGGCTGTTGGTACCAGGAGCAAAATGTTTGCTTATTACCTTTTAAATCTTAATTATTTTCTTTGACGAAGAAGTACCCTTTAAAAAAATTAAAAAGCAGAGTTTCTGTGATTGTAGTTCTTCATTCATTTTTTTAATGCTGTAGTAGAAGACCTGTTTCATA
Source organism: Rhagologus leucostigma (assembly GCA_013397725.1). Classification (NCBI taxonomy): domain Eukaryota; kingdom Metazoa; phylum Chordata; class Aves; order Passeriformes; genus Rhagologus; species Rhagologus leucostigma. The sequence goes on from VZTD01004105.1 coordinate 702,948, forward strand.
ACCCGTATAGAAGCTCCAGTTTCCCATGCTGGGCTACCAAGAAAGGAGGGACAGGGGTGATCTTTTCTTCTCTTTTCCCTTGCATGAAAAAGCCAACAGCTCTGCCCTACAAGAGCGCTGTGGGCTCTTGGGGTATTTCAGCAGCAAATTAAAAAATCTCTTGGAGTTAAGCAGTAACTTGGGGTGGTGAGTTTTATTCCTGAGTTCCTAAAGCAGGATTTAGTACCTAGAGTGCAACCACAGTAGTTGCAAAGTCACAGCTTTCACTCTTGAATGTTAGAGCAATCAGGCACAGACATTTGGAGTGCAGCACTTCCTGTTGGAAGTGGGGTTTCCCGTGTGAACCATGCTCCCAGCTTGTAGCTCTAGGATATGAACTGGCTGGAAGGATCATGATACGTGGTTGATCTGGAACCTTAATATATGGCCCATAAATATGTGGCACATAAAAGGCTATGAACCTGTGCTGTGGATCTTAATTGTGTTTGAGTAGGGTGTCTTCCACAAACATCTTTCTTCCTGAGGCATGTCTTTGGGGCCCACTTTCATCTCTAAAACAAGACAAACATTGCTTCATGGTTGAGTGGTGGCTGCAGTGAAGTCTGCAGTGCACACAGGCTGGGAAACATTATGTGTTTTGAGGTGAAATCTCCCTTTAATATTTCACCAGCTTTAAAAATTCATCCTAAGATGACAGCCTTAGTCTGCCTTGCAGTGAGTCATTCACAGACTTCTGTACCCTAAACTGCAAGTCAGCTCTGTGCTAGAAAGACCTCTTGCATGTATCTCCATATTTAAAAGAAAGATGCCTCTTCTGTGAATTGTAAGACTAAAACTCTCAGAAATCGGACACTGGCCTTCGTATGAATTCAGTGGTTTCAACCTTGTGCCTTTTCCAAGTGTGTGGGACTGAAAAAGCCTTTTACAAAGAGCAGGGCCAGCATGGACAATGGTAGTGTCTAACAGCATACAGACACAGGAGTGTGAGAATAAGCTTACTGCAGAAAATCCCTCTTGTAAAAGCTACTTCTGGTGCCTTCATACGTCTGCTTCTATATATTCTTCAGAGGTCTGTCAGAGGCAATCACAACTGACTGCCCGATGTGTCTCAAATATATATGTACTGTGTGGCAAGAGCTTTGGAGGGGTGGAAAAAGAAAGTGCCTTCAACTGTGCAGCAGCAGCCTTATCTTAGCTGTTCTTTAATGAAGTAGATCATATCTCTGAAGGGAAGTAATCAGCTGTTGGCATGAAAAGGTCTGTGTGACTTGTCTGGAAGTGACCTAATTGCACCTAGTACTGCTTTGTAGGACAATTTATGTTGTTGGATCAAAAAAACCTCTCAAGAGAGAGTTCCAGGGCAGAAGGACTTAGAAATGAACAGCTCTCTGAAGCCCATAGACCACGTGTCAAATGTACCAGACTGCTGCTTGAGTGGGATTTTTCCAAGACTCTTGAGAGGTGGAGTGTTACTTAAGTATTTGTTTAGAAGAATGTGTAGTCTACTCATGCTGGAGAAATAGCCATGCCCTTTCGCAGTGGTGCTGTCAGTTCTGTTTACTTTAGTTAAGCTCATGAAATGACAGTCAAAGTCTGTAGAGAAACTAATGGTTGAGGAGAGAATTAGAAACCAAAGTTCAGCATGATCCTGCAATTTTATGTATTTAAAGTGTTTTGTAGCATCTTATGATCAAACAGGCTTCAGTGGAAATAGCTAGTTCTCCTGCTGGTGTCTATCATCCATCAAAGTATGGATGGGTAAGGATGCATGCAAATATGAGCAAAACTGGCATAAAATAAACTCCCTTAACTGTGTTCCAGTAGTTTCCCAAGGTGCATGTTGTGGTTAACATTTGCTTAATTCTTTCACTTTTTCAAAAGCCTTTCGGGAAGAGGACTGGGAATACAATTATAAACAAGAACATGATTTTTTAGAATCCAAGTCTTTTTGTCATTTAGTCATTCTCCAGTGTGACCAATCCATTTTGCAATCACCATCTTGCCATGTGCATTATATGTGTGTCAAGTGGAACTGGTCATTTCTTGGTAACTTGTGAAATGCCTGGGAGTTGTCTGAGCCTAGGTGGACTCTGAATGGGGAGATATCTTGGCTATTGCAGCTTAGGGATGCTGACAGATGCCAACCAAAGCAGCAACGTATGTGGGGACAAAACTGCACTCCTACCTTAAAAATTTGTGTTCTTGGGTTAGTGTTAAGGCAGTTGGAGATGTGCAGCAAAGCTCAAGTTGAACTTGGTCTGGGCACAGTGGCTACAACTCTTCGTGCCTCTGTGAGGCTCAAATTCCCTTTAAATCCTCATCAGAGGTGAGGGCTGGGTAGTCTCAGTCTAGACATCCGTGCCACATCAGCGTTAGAGTTGTGTTTTGGTGCCTGAGAGACGGGCACCTGTAAGGGTTAACTCAAGCTGTACAGCACTGCCTAATTTTTACAGATGGTGTGAGTGCAAGAATGAACCTCAGACTGGCTTGGCAGTGCACAGAGATAACTTTACATAATTCCCTGCAGATGTTGCTGCAGAATGGTTTTAATAATGAATTGTGAAGTCAAGCTAAACTCCAGCATGGAGGGAGAACTCAAATGCAATGTTTTGTTCTGTGTTTCAAAAGCAAGTTTTTTGTGATGCTCTGAGCTGGGAGAGATGGCAGGGGATGGGACAAGGGATTGTTTGCAGAAAGCCGGGGCTATAATGGTACAAACTAAGACCAATAGGCTAATTTGTCTGCAAGCCATGAATACCCATGAACGTGGGGGTGAGAGGGGGAAGGGGTGGTGGTACCAAACAGCAGCTACCCTAATGCTTCTAATGAGGGGATGGTGCAGAGCAAGTACTTCATGATCAGCAGGGCAGAGTTCTGCAGTTTGTGGCTGTCATGCACAGGCTGCGTTGAGGAGCTTGTCTGCACTGCAGCCATTTTCTGCTAGCAGTCAATTCTTGCACTGCGCTGTAATTTCCTTTCTGTAGCGCTATGGCTTGGATGTGCCATCATAATTTAGGTTTTGGTCTCATAAGGGCTGTGCTACCTCAGTAGTGGCTGCTTGGTCACTCTGAGACCTTGCACATCTTGTCTGTGAACACCCGTTTGTGACTTCTCTGCTGCCAGGAGGTGTTGCTGGAAGTTTCTCAGTTGTTGAGTCTGTTTAAGTAAAACACACGTTTTTCTGTTGAAATGCTATTTCAATGAGCTATATTAAAGCCTTTTTTCTGTCTTTCTGGGAACCAAGCTTGAAATGGGGGAAGAGAATTTCAGAGTGGTGGGCTGGTTTTCCCTGAATTTGGACAAATGCTGTGATTTTTCAGTAGCTGCAGAGGTTTCTCATTTATACTTTACCCTTGTGCAGAGTTTATAAGGGAAATCTTTAGAAAGAAATTATAACTTTCATGAGTTCTGTGGTGATTAGGAGCTTTAGCCTGAGTCATGTTTAGATGGATGGAAGCTCAGCTACCCTATGGCCCCAATCAAAAGACCTAAACTTGGTTCTGAGGCCAGTGAGCCAAACCAGAGGAGCTGTATTGTGAAATGGGCTAGCATGGGGTTGGCGTCAAGGAAGTGTGATCTAGCCCTCCAAAGATGGTTTTACCGTGGCTTGAATTTGGCCCAAATGTACATTTTTAAGTGTAGGCAAGTCCTTTTTGCACTTGTGTTTAATTTCTTTCTGAGGAAGAGTTTACGTAAACTATTCCAGTCTAATTAATATCAGCTGGAAGCCAGCTTCTCGCATTTTGTGCCTAATTATAAGTGTATGTTAAACTGTGTTTGCTACCCACGTTGATACATTACTGGTGAAATAAGGAACAAACATGAAGACGTGTTTTTGAAACGGTCTGGCAGATCCTGCATGTTCGCTGCTGTGGGCTTCGTGGCAGGAGAATCCACCTCCTGCTGAGGGAGAATAACTAAATTTAAATTTTCCAACCATGAGCCCTGTGAAGCAAAGTTTCCAAACCTCTGTTGGGCCAGAAGATGGAAATCTATGTCTGAATTTGGAGAGTAAATAAATATAGCTGCCTAGGAGCTGCCCAGGGGCATGTGAGGGGTGGTTGCTTGGGGTACATTGTCTCCCAGCCACATGCCCCAGGGAGGAAAGCAAGGGTTTGTAGCTACTGTTCTCTGATAAAATCTTCCGTGACAGGATTTGGAATGAATTTGGGTGACTTTTAGCATGAACACTTGAGCATTGTTTCAGCAGGCTGGTTTTTCTCTTGCAGACAGTTGCATGTGGCATGGCAGCAGAGCCTAGCGGACCTTCCCTTCCCCCTCGCTGGGCTGGGCTGTGGCATCCCAGCCATGGGAGGGATGCGTGGCCTCCTCGCAGCTCACTAGTGTTGGTGCCCATCTCTTTACAGCCCAAGCTGGCACCTTTGTTCATCACAGGCGGGCTTCTGTGAAATTTGCTATGTTTACGACAGCCATCAAAGTCTGTAAACTGTTCTGAGGTGCATGTACAGAAATAGGTGTTTTCCCAACTCCCTTTGGGGAAGCTGGAAGAGTGGTATTTGACAACAGTTTGCATGGTCCTGACAAAGCAGCTTATGTTTTCTGGGGAAACTGGGGGATCCCAAACAGCAGAAGTGGTTTGCTTACCTGTTAGACTCACTCACCCAAGAACTTGCTGCTCTCGGATATGAACACAACTAGATTCTCCTCCATTCAGATAAGGTCTGGGTTAAGACAACAGGAAAATAAAAAGTCTATGTCGAAACCAGTGGAGGATTCAATAAATCAGTGTAACCAAGCAAGAAAAGAGGCAAGGATAGTTATAGTTGGAATGCATTTAATCTGAAGCTGGCATGTGTATAATTTTATTCATCTATCCACAGATACGACCTAAAGGTTATATCCATATATATTGCTGAATACTTAACATTTTTATAGATAGTGGTAGAAACTTGGATGTTCAGGTGGGAAGACAAATAACTGGTGCTTATGGCCTGAAGTCAGATTTCAGTTGGCTTTTCTCTTTATTTCTGTTCTGTGCAGTACTTTCCAGCTTCCCAGGGCACTGAATTCAGGTCATGTTTGTTAAACACCAGCTGTGGTTACAAGTGCTCTAGAAGCACTTTTATATCCTGTTCTGAAATCTGTGCCCTTCTATGAAAGTCATTCCTGTTGCCCTCATTTGCCTTTTGTAATACTTCATATTAGGATTTGGGCAGTGTTTGTGCTATTTCACACGCGTTCACATGTACATATTTACACATACAAAGTGTTTTGATACTGCAGATGTACATGTAGCAAGACCAACTTGGAGAAACTGAGTTAGAGAACTTGAGTCAAAGTTGTCATGGATGGACTTTGAATTTCTTAAAATAAATTGGTATTTGCTTCATTGCACCCTTTTTCTAGCAAGCCTGCGCAGTACCACTGGGAGAGGATCTGATAGAAATGGTGTCATAGGACTAAACCCTTTCTTGTTCTAGGAAGCTGCAGAGTAACTCAAACATGCGCCAGAGCTGCTGACTGCCGTCTTCTCTGTATCATTTTACGATTCTTGTTCCTCTAAATGTTGACGGAGAAACTTTTACTTCTTTTTGTAGGTTGGTGGTTTGTGAGCACAGCAGAGGAGCAAGGATGGGTCCCTGCTACATACCTGGAATCCCAAAATGGAACCAGAGATGACTCTGACATCAACACATCTAAATTTGGGGAAGGTATGGAAAGCTTTTTGTCACCGAGAGAAAATTGGTATTCACTTGCTTTATGCTTTTTTCCCTCAAGTAAGAGCTTCTGATTGGAAGAAGATGCATGATAGAGCCACAGGCCATTGAAAGGAATGAGATTTAACTTTAATGGTTGCTTCTCATTAATTTCCTTTAATAAGTCTTTTAAACTAGTTTCACTGCTGTTTGCTGTGGTCTGTGGTTGTGTGGAAAGGTAATTTTATTTGGTATGGTCTCATTCTGTTAAAAGTGAGATGCCATTTGTCATGTGCATGTATTTAGCTGCACTGCCTTTTTTTTTTACTAAAGATGCTTAATTCAGGTTCCAGAAATCGAATAGTTCAGCATCACATGTTCCTCCGTTCCATTATGAAAGACTAACCACATCTTAGTGGGCTTCTCATGTAGCAACTGTGTACAAAGGACACTTTTATGATTATTTGCTCTGTTCTAGTGAGTCTGTTGCTAAATCTAGGTGCTCTTGACGTGACGCTTATGTAAAATGTATGTGGAAACTCAGCTGACCTTTCCTTAGCACAGGCAGGAGGCTTAGAGATGTGTTGGGGTGACCATCTGCCCATTAAAATAGCACACAGGCAACACAGAACTTTGTGCTGGACTCCAAGGGTGACATCTGCGGCTTATTGAAATCTTTGTCTCTGTAACTCATTTTTCCCTGCTCAAGTCTACCCATATCCTGGTTTAGAGACAGACTGGCTGTAGGCTGGTAGGCTAGGAACCAGTCTGGTATGATGCAACATCTGAGTGGATGCAAAAGCAGTGAGTAAAGTTTCCCTGTTATTAAAGAACAAAACTTTACTGCTCTGGTCTGCAAGCACTGAAGAATGCCTTGTCTGTTGGTCTGTAGCTTTCTCCCTTTTCCTGGCTCTTAAATACAGTGCATGCTTGACAGCCTTCGTGCTTAAACTGCTTTCATTTCAAGCTCTCCTCCTCCTTTCATGTTGCCCTCTGGAGTGTACTCTGCACAGGGCTGCTTCCACACAGCAGTCTGTCCTGTGTAATGGAAAATCCATCAAATATTTCTTATCTCCTTCCTCTCGGTCCCTTTTAATCCATTACACTGCTCTCTTCACCTATGGTCAGCAGTCCTGCTCCCTGCCTTACTCCAAATCCAGATATGCTGAAACCTGAGACTGCCCTTCCCTTTCTGCTCAGTTCCATCTCAGTGACAGATCTAATTGCATAACCTCTGCAGCTGCTTTGATGTGCCCCAGCTTTCGCTTGCTTTTTAGTAACCTTGGCTTATGTTATTAACCGTCTAAGCTGACACGTCCTACATTCTTTGTTTCCTCCCCTCCACTTCTTCTTTACTTGGGCTATTCTTCTCCATATAATTATTTCATAAGAGAGGAAAGAATTACTTGGATTCAGTGTCTTTAAAAAGGTGTATCAAAGTGAATGTATTTAGAAAACTTGCCAGCTCTCTCCAGATATGCAGGAGAAAGGGGCTGTGATGTAACTGAGGAGGAAGGCACTTTTAGTGGATTAAGTGCTTTAGCCCCAGAACTTAGAGCTTATACAAGTTTCAGAGTGATTCCAGCAGACAGTGACTTCCTGCAACTGTGCAATCTCTGCTCCCCCAACTTCAAAAGAGCAGAAACACTGATGTAGAGAGCTTTGTGTATCAGCCCCTTGTCCCTCCCCATATGAACAGGCCTGGAACAAGTCCGTAAATCAGGCCTGCCTGCTTTGCTGTGGCAGGCCCAGTAAAGATAGGGGTGTGCTGAACACATCTTGCTAATAGTTCTACCTCTGTATAGCAGTAGTATTTCCATGTGTCTCTGTTTAAATAGTCTGTTCCCTGAGAAAGACAAAAGTGTTTCCTCCCTTCACCTGAGTTTGCGTAACATTTTTGTCCGGATGAGGGTAGACAACTGATTGTAATCTGGGCCTGTATTTAGAGCAACACCATCTTGCAAGACTTGCAAAACAACCAGAAAGCAATCTAAAGAAACATTTAACAGCTACAGGAGCTGATAAAGTAAACATGTTAAAATAATCTCTGGAAAGGTGTAGACACTTGTTAATAAGCAACCCTTCTGGTGACTGTAGCATGACCAACCAAGTCCAAATCTGGGATCAAATGGCAAAATTCAGTATTGTTAAGGAGGAAAAAATCCTGGCTTGTACAAAAGCATCATTGTGGTATAAAAGGGCTGTCACTGGAGATGGCCATACGTTGTGAGGACACGGTGTGGTGGATCTGTGTGACCCACTGTTTTCAAGGGGTGTTCCTGGATGGCTAAATCCTCCAAATTCCCCGTGTGAGAAGGAGCAAGATGACTGCTCTGTATTGACAGCTTAAGCTGGTTTCTACCCCTTCTGCACCCCTCCATCCTGCAAGCCTTTACCTTCAGCATTTCAACCCTTTTCCTCCTTTCTTGTATAGAAACCTCCTAACACAGGCAGCCTTACTGCAACTTAACTTCTCTCTCTGCTAAAATCTGTGTGTCTGGTGAGGTGTCCTGTGTTGTCTCTCGTGTAGCGTGTGTGTAACTGGCAGTCTAATGTCCTGTTGATTTGGGGAAAGTCACTAGGTTAAATCTGTTCATCTTTTGTCCCTCCATGGGCTTCCAAGAGGATCACTGATTTCCATGAGCCAAAACCACAGCTATCTATAATCTTGAGATTCGGCTCGTCTGAAAATTTGTGGTCAGTTTTTGACCAACATGGGATCAAAGGGGAAGTACAGAGTACCACAGACTAGGTAATGTACCTGTTCAATGCCATTCACCACACTTCCACTTAGGGCGGCGTGGAAAGGTTTGGGCCTTACAGCAAAGGAGAAATTGAGGAGAGCGAGCTGGATGAAAAAGTCTGGTTGAATTCCCTGACAGATATCAAGGACAAAACGTCAAAAGCCACTCTTTGGTGAAGTTATTTTTTTTCTTGTCCAGTTAATGATTTCCCAGTCAAATAATTTTGCTGTGCCTGATTGTCTACAGAACACAGTTCTAGAAGACAGTGGTGTCTGCTCCAGTATAAGGGTACATTCCCTAAATAAGTGCACATATGCAGAATTGAATTCTTATTAATGATGTGATATCAAAGTTTATGAACAGCTTGCCGGCATTACTAGTAAAATCGTGTTTGCACTTCAGCTGTCACTACCTTGCAGTATTTTGTGTTGCTTTGCAGCAGCAGCAAGCACCCTTGCAGTACTTGCCAAATTAGGATGGAAGCCTTTGAATGGAAAAAATGGAAGTATTTGTCCGTATTTCTGTGCCAGTCTAATGGTTCCAGTGTCCTTCACATCTGTACAGGCAAAAGAAGAAACTGAGTACAGATCTAAGTATGTGGTCCAGAAAACAAGTGGTGTCCTCTGTGCACAGCTGCTCTCACAGTGCTATTTCCATAAGTGTCTTGTCTTTGTTTATACTTTAAGCATAAGTTATTGTTTGAGTGTGTAACTAATACTCAGTCCTGGCTTGTTAGCTTCTTGAGCCTGCTCAATAATTGCAAGGTTAGTTTTTTTCCTTATATTGTAATCTGTATATTAGAAGCTTTGATCATGAGAACCAGCTGTGGCAATGAATGCAAGTCATGTCTTGCAAGCACATCAGACACTTTTCACTTGGGTTCAGTTCCTGAGTGCTGCTGTTATGAGGGAACTTACTTAAGAGTTTGTGGGTTTGTTTATAGCATGATAATTTTGCTTAGAGAGGTTTAGAGCCCTGTTGGGTTTGATGTCATATGCAATAGACTGAATTCCCCAAAGATCATGCAGCTGAATTAGGAGATGCAACAGCAATGATGATGTGTGCTGCCACTGCACTCTCCTTGGACAAGTTGTCTTTAGTTGTGCAGCTTGTTTTGGAATGTGTATATGTTTTTGATTTTTTTATTAATAAGTACTGTTTTTTGAGAAAAACCAATAGCAAGAGTGGCACTTTGTGACAGTTCTGGATGGCTCACACCGCTCAAGCTCAAGAAGTTAACTTGTTCAACTGTACTGTATGAACTAAAACAAAACATCTGCATCCCTCCTAACCCATTCCCACTAACAAGACCAGTGCTTGTAAATACCATGTTTTGTTTTTATTCCTCACCCTCCCATTTTTTTTTTATTTTTTTTTCCTTTGTTTTGTTTCCATCCATGTTCCAAACTAGTTTCTAAGCGACGCAAGGCTCACCTGAGGCGCCTGGACCGGCGATGGACGCTGGGCGGGATAGTCAACAGGCAGCAGAGCCGAGGTGAATTCATAGCTTCCTATGGCACCAGCCACTCAGGGGGCACCAAAAGCCACACTGCAGCCTCAGCTGTTGTGTGTCGGGACCTGCATCTTTGGCACTCTGCTAGTGAGGGGCCAAAGCTCCAGAGTTCAGATGTGGGTTTTGTGCACGACATCTTGAGAGTGTCTTGGAGCCAGGATTAGGCACCTCAGGAGCTGAAGGCTGGTTACCAGGGGTAGCTCTGCAGTCTGACTCCTTGTGCTGTTGGGAAAGCTGACATCTGTTGTGTTTTAAGTTTGGGCATATTTGTCCTCAGTCTTTCCTACCTCAGTAAGGATAAGTGATACTTTCAAGGCTATTAAAATGAGTTGAATGCCAAAAAGCCATGGTCAGAGATGTGCGCACTGGAAAAGTGCATGGTATGGAAAGATGAAAATCATTCCAGTTTCAGTCCCCTCTCTTCCTTGCAAGCAGTGCTTGGTACTAAAGAGAGACTTGAAAACTTTTGGAATTTTTTGGCATTGTTCCTAGGTGTTTAGAATACCACCACTAGCAGCATTTTAGTTGGTTTGTTTTGGGGTTTTTTTTTAGCTTTTGCAGGTATGACAGTGAGTATGGCAGGGTAGAGGGGAACACCTTGTGTTTGGGTAGAGCTGTGTTTGGGTAAAGTCTGAGGAGCCTTCCAAACCAAGTATTTATTAAGTGCAGGTGAATCATCTTTCCCATAGCAAAGGTACCCCTATTTATCTCCTGCTCCACTTGCAAAGTCATGCAGTTGTGTTCATTGCACTTTTAAAAGGAAAAGGGGGACAAAGCACCATTTTCACCTCTGTGTAACTTTCAGACAACCGTACTGAGGGAATGGATCCAAATGTAAGCACAAGAGATGATTCCCAGTTGATGGAAAGATGCCTTTTCCCATTAAGGAGAGAATGTACTTTCAAAGTGGCAGATTTACCTTCTGGATTTGATGACTGTACTGTGTGCAGACTCCTGTGTCTCGAGCACACCCAGCTTTTCAGTGACTCTTTAACTTTGTTTCGAATTATTGTTGAGGAAACAAAACCAAGAAGAGCTGTGTTCTTCCTGCTATGGCTTGACCCTGCAGCAACTGGAACTACTTTCAGAAGACAAGGTCTTGCTTCTCAGCCACCAAATGCACTTTGAAGGCACCAAAAAACCCTCATAAGCACACATACTATCTTGGGAAAAAAGTCTGCTTACTTCTGTGCCCCAAAAATTTGGGAGCTACTTATTTTGCTTTGTCAAACTCTGCCATTAAATTTGTGGCAGTTTAACTGGGAGAATTTATGGGAATCCGCTTTCTAAACAATTTATTTACTGGTGAAAACAAATGCATTCTTTCATATTCATACAATATTGCAAACAAAGCTCCATGAAACATTAAGACTGCGTAACCGGTCCCTTAGCAGTCAGCTGGTAAGACTCAAGGACCTAAGCTGCATTCCCAAGTTTTCCCTCCTGCATTCTGATGCCCACCATCTGTGTGCATCTTCTCCAGACCTGCCCTCTGACCACTGTCAGTGTTCTTCCTGGCAGTCTTCCCCACTACGGGCTCCCCTAATCCTTTCATCCTTGCCTTTTTCTTGCTTCGTTACAGTTTCTTCCCTATTAGGCCCAAGCAGGGCTAGGGTTTTGAGTGTGTTGGAGAATATGTGCTTTATCTCAAACTGAATCTTGGCACTTGAACTTGGCACAAACTTCAGCAGTCTGTGATTCTGTCCAAAGTTTGGGGCACCCTCTGTGACTGAGCTGCTTCTATAAGGTCTCTCCAATGTATTTCAGCCACAGCTAGCCAGGCTGGCTAAAAATAAGCTGTTTAATGTCATCAGAAATGATAGGTTAGGGAACTCTTACAAGAGCAGGCTTATTGGAAGTAAAAAAAGTGATTTGAATAAATGGGCACAAGTTGGAGACAGTGGCTTCATGATCTGGCAGAGCTGCAGCCTGTACAGACATCTACGCCTTCCAAACTGCAGTTGTTGAAAGTATGAGTCTCTCTGGGTGTCCAGCCTGCTGTTCTCTAACAGAGCACAGTTTATATGAGGTCAGGAGAGATTTTTTTGCCCTTCTTCCCCTCCCATCCCAGCCCAAAAGACTTCTAACAAGGCCAAATTTGGGTGGGTTTGCACTGAAATGACACGAAGTGTACATATGCACCCCCCTGCCAACCTTCAAGTCCTTACTCCAAAGCACAGAAGAACTCAAGTTGTTCAAACAGGAGGTTGCCAGAATTGTTCAACACAAGCAGAACAGCTTCCCCTTCCCCACTTGGCCTCTTCCTTGGAAACAAACTCAATTAAACATTCTGGCTGAAATTCTTCCCACCCAGCAATATTCTGCTTGAAATAGTCCCTGCTGCTGGAAGGGTTAGCTCCAGGAGTTCACTGGAGTTTAAAAGCAAGCTGTAAAGGATGCCTCCCTTATATTTACACTTGGGTAACATTAATAAGCATTTTTATCAGCTAGGTCTGTGCTAGAATCACTTTAAGGCCAGAACCAAAGGAATTAAGCATTGTTTCTGAAAGGCAGAATTTTCTAAGTGACTTGACTATTAAAAACACCAGGAAAGCCTGAGTGCAGAAAGGAAGAGTGTTTGCTTCCCTGTTAGACTGCCTGGTGGGGGAGAATTATTAGGGGTAGCATATGGCTTATTTATTTCTACCCTTTCCAAAGCCGTTTGAGGAGGCTAGGCATCTCTGAACTCCAGGTATTTGGAAGCAGTGTTACTGGGTCTGTGAATAAAAAACATGAAAGACAGATTATTGAATATCATGGTAGTGCTCCTTTTCTAAAGCTGAAAAAAATCTGCGAAGGGAACAGCTGTAGTCTGTTTCTACAAAGAGAAACAGATGACTTTTGTTGCTGAACTTTTCTCTTTAAAATGGTCTGTGGTGTGCCCAGATCTAAGAGATTACATTGGTTTATGTTTCTTATGTAGCTGTAAAGCTTGCGTTTTTTTTAATGTTAAATGTGGTACATTTTCTAAACTTTTTCCTATGCATTCTGAAATTCCAGTAATACAAATATGGGTTGTGAGGAGAAGCCTGAAAGTTTGTCGTTTTCCTCAGTCTTGACGCTCATTAGACTCGCAAGCTACAGAGTTCTTGTTTTGTACATGGTTAAATAGTGATTCTACACATACATTTATTTGGAACTTCCCCTGGAAGGGAACTTAGGATTGTTTACAGGCTAATTTAATGAAAAGTCATTTGTGCTTTTACAGTTTGATTGGTAAAATTGGGAGGTTACATGCCTGTCTTCTATGCCAAATATGTGACCTAAGTTATTGCTGCTTTGGTTTTATGCCCGGTGCTTTCAACTGGAGCTGTTACAATGCAGGAAAGCACTTTAAAGTTATTCATACCAACAATATAGTGACATGTGGGCTGAATACCTGCCAAATGAGGCTATTATTTAGGAGTGGCTTGTAGCACAAGGAATAAGCTATTCATTGAAAGAGTTAAAGTTAGAACTTCCCACTGCTTGCCTATCTTAGGAAGAGAGGGAGCTTGATGGGGAAAGGTAGACAGTGTGTAGAGGGAAGACAGCCATGTAACCCAGTGGTCTTGATACTTGAACCTCATCCTGAGTTGGTCTTGAGACTGGAACCCCAAGTCCTAGCCCAGGTGGGTGATTCTGCAGCCAGTTTTGTAGCTGCGTCTCACCAGAGCTGTTCTGCCCTCTTTGGCAGTCCCCTCCATAGGACTTCTCCCTTTGTTTTCACTCTTCCCTCCTTGTGCTTGATGGTGATGAAATGTTTGTCACTCACAGCAGAAGGCTGTGAGTGACATTCCTGTGCTAAATCAAACCAGCACAGAGCAGCTTCAGACTTAGTTTGTTCTCTCCTTTGGTTTTTTTTTTTTGCTCTGTTCTCCAAGGAAAGTAGTAAATGTTTATTGCTCCTTGCTTGGTTGAAGTAAGAGCATGCGCAATAGAAAACTGTTTAGAAGAAATGTCATTATTATTCTTTTCTATCTATTGTCACAAGGTTTTCTGTTATTTAAAACAAAAAAGGCAGGGAGGGGAAGAGGGACAAAGGCTGAAGAGCTTCTGTCTGCAGATGAACACATTTGATAGCTGTGGACAGTCATTCTCCCTCTGCATATTTAGGCAAGTAAAACACAGTCCATGTTGAATTAATGCATCGCTTTCTGGAACAGTGAGACTTTTTCCAGAAGCAGGTCTGACAAAGGGGGGGTGGAGCGGAGGAGTGGGGGAGGGCAAACATAGACTGCTGACAGAGGGGAAAGTATTTTGAAAGAAAATTCTTCTGTGGCTTGGAAGATGTAGGTTTGGGGCTCTTGCATTTTGCTGAGAAATCATTAATTGGCTAATTTCTAGCGCAGTTCCCCCATATCCCTACCCCTACCGGCATATCAAACCAGGATGGGGTCACAGAAAGATGGGGGCATGTACAAGCACCAGCTGAGTAAAGGAAGTAACTCCCTTATTTGTTTGGCTCCTGAAGTGCTTCGGATAACTTCCACCCTTATTAATGGAGGCAGAAAAGAGCAAACTTACAAAAGAGAGGTGAAGGAGAGGAATGCAAAGTGGGGCGCTCAGAACTTGGAAACAGAAGTGTCTCAGCACTGGCCGTTTGCCTGGGAAAGATGAGACTGATTGTGCAGGGCTGGAAACGTGCATGGTGTTTTAGCTGCTTAAAGGCAGGGCTCCTGTCCTAAATAGTTTAGAGCCTAAACAAAGATCTGTGCATCAAAGGAACGTGGGCAAGTGGCAATTTGGCGTGAATCTTACTGCAACCAAAGGGGTTTACACAGTGTAAAATGATACTTATTCAGTATTTTTAAAAGCTTTTAGAGAAGGACTAAAACTAAGCTTGTTTGGTAAGGCAGGAAATCGGGGTAGGTAAGGCTTATTTTAGGAAAGATTTGAGAGTTTCAGGTTATTTGATACCACTGAGGAAGGAGCCTGCTCAGGTTGATGAGGCATCATATGAAAGGCATAAGGCTAAGTGGGGAAAGATCAGAGAATCTGAAGGAGTGGGAAATGCACATGAAGATGTGAGTGTGTGTAGCAGGATATTAAAGCAAGGCACAGCACACAGGCTTGAAAATTCAAGATGGAACAACTGAATGGGGAATGTACTTGGTAGGAGTCTGGTTAAAGTGCCAAAGTACTGCTGTGCCAAGAGCCTTCTGCAAGAGCAGTGTGTGCTGAAAGGCTGGGAAGCGAGCAAAGCAGGCAGAAGGTGGCTGTAGTGGCTGTGCAAATGAGTTGTTGAAGGGCCAGATTGGGGCTTTGGCAGTGAGGAGCAGCAATGGTGGAGGACTTTGAAAATGTTGGGGAAAGTCTATCACCTTGGTGATAGACTAGGAGGAATCTGAAATAATCAGTTCCAAGGGAATCGGGAAGATCGAATAAGGAAGATTTGGAAAGAGCTACTGAAGCTCTGTGTTACAACTTGAGCAGTAAAACCATAGGTCTGCTTTCCTTGACCTGACATTAAGTATAAATCCAGACAGCCAGAGGAGGGACCAAGTTGCCTTTTCAAGACACCTCATAACTTCAGTGTAGCGTGTGTGTGTGCACAGTCACACATGTAAAATATGGAATTCTGGTTTGACAGATGGGATTGGAGGAGCCTCACAGGCTGTCAAGTTCAGTGTCAAGTAGGTACAATTTCTTCAGTAGGGAATGGAGCTTCATCTTAACTGTCCTGAGGTTTTTTCCTGTGGGACAGATGTCCTAACAGGTCACCTGATATGGAAAATGCCATAACCAATGCCTAAAAATTCTTCTGAGATTCCCGTTTTACTACTTGACTGAAATACATCAGGTGAACCAAAAGAAAACTTAATTGGAAATAATTTGTTTAAAGGGAATGTGTTGGAATGTACCCAGCTGCTTACTGTTTACAAGCTGCAATCCTACACAAAAGGAAAAAACACAAAGCACAGTTGTCAAGGTCTGCTATTATCCAAAAATAATTGTCATTGATGTTAAGTCCTCCTAAAATTTAAGAAGTCAAATGTATCATCCTTCATTTTTCTGCAGCCAGGATATTGTATCACAGCCAGTGAACAGTTTGGGCAAGACAGAAGAAATATTTCAGTCCTCATTACGCTGTGACTGCAGAGGTGACCTGTTGCTGCTTGATGAGCATTGCCAAGGTGTCTACAGGTCATCTTGCTCTGCTGTAAATCATATGATGGTTTAATAGCTGTATTATAAATTCTTTTTGTGTGAAAAGTTGCACTTCATTAAGCCCCATCTTAAAATGGGTGGGACAAGACCCAGGTTTTAGATCAAGTTTTGTATAGGTTGCCTTGACTCTGCTCTGCATTCAAAAACTGATTTTAAAGTGGCTTTTTAGTTTTAGAGCTATTGCTGTTTATGTATAGGAAAGGCCTCAGCTTGGCAGAACACTATGATGTTACTGGAGGAACATGAAATGGTTGTGTTCTTGGTTTGGTGGGTTTTTTTGGTTTTCTTTTCTTTTTGCTTCTCTGGTCCTCTCCTAGTGGTTACGGAAGGACATTAGGTGTTAGCAGCTTGTGAAAAAGTGATCCATAACTCTCAAACACCAGTGATTTCCTTGTACCAGGTCTGTTGTGTACATCTGTATAGACCATGCAGTGTATGTGGCTGTAATGCAGGGCACTGTACAGCTCTAATCCTTTGTCCTGTATGTGTGCACACCTTTCAGCTGCACGGCCGTACCTGTGGTACGTTGTCTGGGGGGAAATCTTTGTTGCTAGAAAAAGCCCTCTCTGTAGTATTGTGGGCTGTTCCAAGGACATAGGTACTGTTCTCTGCTGTCCGTGCTGTTTTCCCAGTGATCCACCAAGATCTGTCGCTATATTTTGGTCCCAATTCTCCACTGTATTTGTTCAGGAGATTTTAGGTAGAACCAGAGCAGAATAGAAGCCTGCCTTTATTTGGGAAGAAGGAAAGGAAAGAGGAGAAAAATATATTGGTAGGGAATTGAGGCTTTGGAATAAGTGGTGGACTGAGCACTGGACTGCCAGGAGGGCTGGGCAGAGCACAGCTACAGCAGCATGGTATGAGCTGGGTAGTTGAAACAGTGCAAAAATTCTGGTTGTGCATATTTTAAATAGTGTCTGTGCCTGGGGAGGAGAGAGAATGACACATACAAATCCTTTCCTTCCAACCTAAGTAGGTTGCAGTTGGATAATGCATGATGTGACAGACTTGTATCGTAGCTCTTTGCCAAACAGGCTTTGCTTCTTCATGCATGCTTTGTTCGGATTTACGAGTGCAGCTCAGTTTCCGGAGAGGAACCTCCTTCAGCTCAGCTGGGGAAGGTGTCTTTGACCTGCAAATTAGTGGTAAAGAAATGTGAGTGAAGTTAGCTAATTGAGCAATTAATAGAGCTCTGGATGTCACTCACTAAGAACAGAGCTGCCTTCTTGCCATTTTCATCTCGAAGGGGGTAGGACTTTCATCCCATTGTTTCTAAATGCAACCTTTTAGCTGGTGTATGTGCTTTGGAGCATGCAGTAAAGTTTATTCTGCCCACTTGACCTCAACACTGAGGTTGATGTAACAGAAGCTGCAGCTGGGGAATACAAGTTATCCTTCTGTTTGCCTTTTTTTTTTCCCCTGGTAATTCTTAAGTCAAAACTTAACAAACCAAACTTATACGCTTTTGTATTCTCTGTAGATCTGGGCATATAACTTCAGTAGTAAGTCTGGGATGGTTCACTAACTTCTGTTTTATGCTACTGCCTGTCACAGAAGCTGAATGAAACCAGCATGATGTATCAGATTTGTCAGTGTAACTCAGAGCAGTGTCATTCTACTGTCTGATGCTCTGCTGATTCTCTCATGAAACCATTTATCTGTGTTAAGTCTTTACAGTAACTTTACGTATCAGTCATGAGGTGTCAAATATCTTCTCTTAAAGACTTTTGAATAATAATCTGATAACGTTGAATGCTATTATCAGTCCTCTTCAGTTGACACATCCGTTGAAAGCTCCCCTTCTCCCTTCAGCAAATCTTGGTTTATACAAAGTGTCCACTGGCTAGAGATAATCTTTGAGAAACGAAACAGAATTTACACTTTGATTACAAGGGGGCCCACATCTCCAGAACACTGTTTACGTTACAAACTTCATGTACGTTTGTGGTATCTCCTGCAGTATTGACAGAAACCAAACATGTAATCTTGGAAATGTAATTTTTGCTGTCAAGGGGAAATTGTAATGGTGGCTTCCTGGCTTTTATCTGTAGGCTTAAAAATAGAGCTGCTAAACAAAAAAGCATTTTGGGACCTTCTTTTCTAGAATGGATTTTTAACACTTTTGATTGTCTTGCTTCATGGGAGATCCTTTTGCTCTCTCTTCCATCCCTATTTCCATGCACTCATTATTTCCTCTGTATAAGGGGGAGTCACCTGAAGGTCTTTCATCTCAAAAAGCAGTAGTCTTGAGTTGAAAGCCATAGGACTGAAGATGTAAGCAGTGAAGGTGCTCATGGACAGAATAAGACAGTGGCAGTTCAGAAGAGCCTTACTGTTTCTCCTGAATGATCAGCCTCCATAGCTGTTGGTTTTGACGGGTGACCACTGTCTGAATTCCTCACACAGAAATTTGGAAAGTTGTGTTGGAAGCTAGGAATGAGCACCCTATGCATGGTGATGTGCAGAAGGGAAGCCACATCCCTGAAGAGTGAGACCACTCTGCCCAGCAAGAGGAGCCGAATAGCTGGCTTTAGCTGAAGCAGAGCCTGGTGCTGGTGTGGAGGAAAAACGGAATAAACACAGCATTTTCTGTGGGAGTTGTAGTGGCAAGGGTGACCTCTGACAGCCTGGGTTATAAAGCGGCTTTGGTATGGGGGAAAGAAAAAAGAGGGCCTCCTTCCAAGATTCAGCAAATATATGCTTAGCTCGATATTACTGTCCTAGAAACATCACTGGAAGTGTCTGAAACAATGTGTATTTGGACAGAGCAGCTCTGAACTTTCCCTTGGCCCCTTCAGGGGCAAGATCTAGCTACCCAAGGGTCTTCTGCAGTTCAGTTTAGTGCTCAGCATGCAGTGGAAACCACACATGTAGCTCCTTCTGCAGCAGACTTGAAAATAGAGGGAAAATTAGTCCAATTCTACCACACAGAGTGGAAACCTAGCTAGGAAAGCTGTCCTGTCCTGTGACTTGGAAGCTGGGGTTTCATTTGTCAGGTCTCATCTTGTAGTGGAGTATTTCTGTGGGGAAGGTGTTGTGCTGATGGTGCTAATTAAAACTAGCTGGAATTTCTTGCCAGTGATAAGCCAGTGAAGCAGCCCTCCTAGGGGAGAGCAGCAGAGAGTGTTTTCGTCTTGGTAGCGAAGGTTTTGACAGATTTTGCCCCATCAGAATTAGAAGGATCTAAATGTAGCCAGTCAAGGGAACTTGACTTCAGAGATGTAGGTTTGCTGAACTCACTGCCATCAGATGCTCTGTCAACATTATTTTCCCCTTTCTGAGGTATTATTTCTTACTTTGTCTCAGTAAGGGTTTGTTTGGATTATTTCTCATTAAAGCTTCCATGCTTCAGCCAGCAACAAAATGGAGTTGAGGCACAAAACCAAACAGCTGCTTGGATCTGTTTTACTCTTAGTGTTCGCTTCAAGCTGCTGCAACCTGTTCATAGCTCCTTTGTTCTGCAGTGTTGAGGAGCTTTGGATTCACTTATTTCCTGCCCATTCCTGTGCACTGACAGCCCTCTGTTTGTTCTTCCCTGCCTTGCTGTGACTGCTGGTAGAAAGTGCTAGGAAGGCTGGCTGGGGTGCACTTAATCGCTTGCCTTCCTTGCCTTTAATCTAGCTACAGAAACTCATGCTGTCACAGCACCGTAGTTTGGGTTGAGGAGAGGGGTTTGGTGACACTTTCTGTGTCTGCTGCTGCAAAGGAAGGATGGTAGTTCAAGTTTTCAATGCCAGATGTAATTTTTTAAGCTCCAGAGGGAAAGGTTGACCTTGAGTGTGATGGGAATGCTGCAGTAAATGACTCCTGGGTAGGTGGAAGATGTTGACAAGTGTCTGTTGCTTATTGGCTTGCTCTCAGCAAGTCTGCTTAAAACCTCTGCCCAGCTGGGAAGGGGATATATACTGGAGATGAATAGGGATGCTAAGTTTTTGGCTCAAACACTATTCTTGAAATCCAGTCTGTGCTCCTGAAGTGTGTATCTTAGTTCTGGCCCTCCTTCACCAGTGTCACACGTGCATTTCTCTGGAGTGAGGTTTAGCAAAAGTATGTTTGTAAAACACTTCACAACCCATGAATGCAAATGCTGTATCGTCTCCTGTCATCTGCAAACCTCTTTCGTTCTTTTGTCGCTTTTTTTTAATGTTTGAAGCACACTGCTGTAGACATATGCTGCTTGGGAGGTGCAAGGAGAGCAGTGTGTTGGGCCAGCCCCTCTGGGCTGGGGAGATGTGTCCCTCTGGGGATGCAGCGCTCAGGTTTCAGTAACACAATGCTTCGTGCAGCCATGTGCGTGTGCTAAGAGCCAACTGGCTGCAGCTCCCGCGGTGACGCTCGGCTGATTTGGCAGCTGGATTGATTCTGTCAAGTTACAGTATGGGAGTTAAGTCCAGCTTCAAATCCTCTCCCTTACCCGCTCGAGGAACTTGGAGAGGGGGAGGGAGGCGGGAAGAAGGGGGGGCGAGCTCTCTGGGGACTTTGTGTCATTATTGGCATGGAAACATTTTGTGATTATCAGCAGCAGGGTAGTGGCGAGGGGCTGATTATCTGTCATGTCGTCAGCATAAATAACCAGTGGGCCCCTGAGCAGGGCTCCGCCTTTTGTAATGGCTTCACGTAATCGCTGCACAACAGTTTAAAAGCAAGCAGTGCGGAAAAACAGCTGGACTGATCCTGACCCTAACTGATGTTGCCTTTTCTCCCCTCACTAGAAGAGAAATATGTCACTATCCAGCCGTACGCCAGCCAGGGGAAGGATGAGATTGGGTTCGAGAAAGGGGTCACCGTGGAGGTCATCCAGAAGAACCTGGAAGGATGGTGGTACATCAGGTAAAGAAGCCATGCAACCCGCAGAAACTGTGACAATGAGCTTTTCTGATCATTCACTGAATGTTAGCATTTAAATCATTCTGTAGGTGGACAAGGAAGCCCAAATTGCTCATAATGCCTCTTGAAGAAACTTAAAGAAACGTCTGAGGTGATACAAAGGTGGCTAAAGTAACACTAAAGTGTCTGCAAGGGCTGTGGACCATTCCAGTGAGGAAATGCCTTAACTTGCAGTTTTAGAGGGTTTTTTCCTTGCTTCAAGTTAAAAGCCCGTATCTGAGTTAAGATGTGAGACCTAACAAGGCTTTCTGTTGTATATAATTTTAATATGTTTCTAGTGTGAGAATTATTCTGCAACCTATTTAAATCTATTTATAGCAATGCTGAAAGGCTGATTGTGATCTCTAAAGCTGTTTGGGACAGGTAGTGCTACTTTCAGGGATATGATATGAGTTTGCTGGCTATAACCCTTTTGCAAGCCTACTATTGGTTTCAGCTAATTTGCTTTGACTTCTGTCTGCCCACATTAGATATTCCTGATGTAGAGGGACTGGATTCCAAGGGCAGGTGAAGTTGTTATTGTGTATCAAATTTTGTTATGTAATTGGAACAGCAGTCATAGCAGAGAGTTTTGACTTAAGAATCTCCTTTGTAAATGCTTCTGGAGAGACTGTAGGTTAGATATTGTCTCAGTGAT
Source organism: Rhagologus leucostigma (assembly GCA_013397725.1). Classification (NCBI taxonomy): domain Eukaryota; kingdom Metazoa; phylum Chordata; class Aves; order Passeriformes; genus Rhagologus; species Rhagologus leucostigma. The sequence continues at coordinate 724,536 of VZTD01004105.1, forward strand.
GTAAGGTGTCAGGATGAGCATTTGATGAGACCTTTCTTCATCTGGGTTCACACTGTATTGAGGTTGTAGTGCTCTTTCGTGGTTTTCCCCCCTGTCTTGTATCTGCATGTGAATCCGGCAGTGCTGTGACATCCTATTTCTCTCTGAACAAGATGTGATACAACAGGTAGCTTAAAAATGGAGGTTTAGCTGTCAGCAGTGCAGAACATCTCATAGAGTCATCTTTTTCCATTCAACGTGTAATTATAGTGATTTTTTCCTCTTTCCCTCTCCAAGTCATAACTTGCTTTTGTTTGAATTCTGCGTGATTTATTGGCTATGAATGAGGACTGTGAAAATGCTGGCTGAAGCAATGTTGTTGTTTTTCTTGATTTCCCTTACTTAGAAGAAAAAAATACCAGTTTTCTATCTAATGATCCCATGGAGCAAATAAGTTAATAAAGATAGCAGTGGAGCCAGGAAGGCACTCTAAATGCCTGGGTTTGGTCAGGTCACATTTTTTTCTCCCTAAATCATCTACAGAAGTGGAATCCAAATTTTCAGATAGGCTTTCTGAGGGGAGAACCATTGCAAGACATCTCTAGTTTATTTTTGTATTCTCTGTCTGCAGTGTAGCCTGGTTACTACAGTAGGTTTCCCTTTGCCATATTAACACTCCTACAATAAGTTGAATTTTTTTTCCCCTTTTCTTCACGTGCTCCTTTGAGTGAACCCAAAAGACACATTTTTCTACACACCAGGAGTGCCTTCTGGAGCATGGTGACACTTGCTGCAGTGGTTTCCATGGCACCTTCATTCATGGCCATCTGCTGGAAGGACAGTGGATGCCCTAGCCACCCCATGATAGTTGGGGATTGCAGCATGTGCTCAGCTTTTTTGTAAGCGGCATTTTGATTTGAGAAACCCCTCATCTTGTTGGAAGATGAGTTGTGAGCTCCCCGTATGTGTGACAAGCATGTGGGGTGTCAACTGCGCTCCTCTCTGCTGTTTTGGAGCACTGTGCTACTTTCTTGCTGGAGGATTAAACTCTTAAAATCAGATTTCTTCCATAGGCAGCACTTTGGAAATGTTGATTGTGTGATCCATCCCTGCAAGCTGGTCCTTTGCAGCCTTGGGTAGCTGATCTCCTGCTTGTTGTGCTGTTTGTTACACATAAAGTGCCCTGAACACTGTTAGGTGCCCCTGAGAAAAGGAATCCTTTCCTGCAGAAATTTGCTTCTCTGAGTATTGAGGCCTTAGAAGGAGCAACTCCTTCTCCTGTTCTGCGTGTGGGGGGAGAGGGAGCAGGAAGAGAATGCAGTTGGATCCTGGGCTGGATATCAGACTGAACACACTTCAGTGTGTAGAGATAAAAACAAATCCAGTAGTTTGTAAATGGAATCCACCTTAAAGACATCAGCTTGTTCCACCTTAAATATGTAATTTCTCCAAATTCTTGGCCATGTGCTGATCCTCATTTCCTGTCCTTCTTTTTTCTTTTCTTTTTTTTTTTTTCCTTTTTTTTTCTTATTTCCCTAGTTTGCTTCCCTCTGGAGTAATTCCAGTGCTCTGGAGCTGGAAAGCAGATGTGACTCTCAGACTTACAGAGGCACTTCTGACTTTTTTTAACATTCCTTTGGTTTTAATCCATTTTTTCCTTCATGTAGTATAAACAGGGAGGGTTTTGGAAGCATGAAGGAACCAAATCACTGCACCTAATTCTGAGACCCTCCCAATTCAGTGCTGTACAAGCTAGATGCAATATTGGTGTCTCTCTTCATTTTGCCCCACGTGCATTATGACTTTAAAAAAAAAAAAAAAAAAACAAACAAACAGGAAAAAAAAAACCAAAAACATCAGGACTCTGGGGAAATGAATAAAAAGCTCTGTCCTGGGATCCTGCTTACTGTTCTATTGAGTTCAGTAGATCTGTGCTTTCCAGTGTGGCATTAGCATCTGTCGTTTAGATCTTATTTTGCCTGCAGGTGACAGTAATAGATACAATCTTGTGGTGCCCAAATGGACTGAGTACAGGGCAAGTAAGTACCAATACGCTAAGTAAAGCTTTTGTTATTTGCCTTTGTCTTCTTCATTTTGTGGTTGCTCTGAGCCCATGTGAATGAAACACAGCTGGGCGGTGCTGGCAGCAGTGAAACAAGGAGGAATCTAGGATGGGGTTTGAAATGTCTCCAGTAGGTTGTGAATATAAATGAAGGAAGGATACTTGTGATTCAGCTCTTAGGATGTGAAATGAAAATTGTTACTGGTTCAGGACTTCTCTGAAACTGATTAGTTGTTGTTTTAGTTCTTTCACCTATGAAATGGGGAAGATGAAGGAATCTTCCAAAGTTATATTTTCAAAGGGTTGAAAGATTACCAAATTCAAGGACTAAGGTAAAAAATGTAAGCATATTTGACTTACATAAGTAGTTTTTCTTTTTGACATTGCAGAAATAAACTCGTAGTTTCTGGTAACTACTGCTCAGCATTAACTTCAGGTTAAATTGTCTAACACAGGAAGAAGTAGCCTGCAACAGCCTCTCTTCTGAGGGTATGTTGCCCAGAGTTATTAACTGTCCATCTATTGCTGCTGTTATTCATTGGGAGAAACTATGTGAGATCAGAGGTGTTTGTAGCAGTGGGGTTACACAGGCTGGTCCAAATACAGTTGGCAGGAGAACTAACAGGCTAGTACAGAACCTGCCTGTGGCTGCCTTTCTGATCTTAAGCATGTTAAGTCTCCCACAAACTAAGGTGGATGTAAACTGTTTTTTCTTGCTGATTTTGCACAATCAAGCTCTGTTGAAAATGACCTTTGGAACTGGAGTGCTCAGTGCATTGGCCACTGTGGCTTTCTCACAGATGGAGACCTCTACACCTCCACATCGTATAAACTCACAAATATCCTTTAAAAAAACTTAGTTGATGCAAAGGGAGCAGAGAGCATTGGTCAGTAGCTCTGAAAAAGGGCTGTAATCTGCAAAAGGGAATGAAGGCGAAAGTCTTCAGGGCTGGAAAATGGCTCTGGGTGATGCCTTGACACAACAGGAATTGTGGCATGTGTTGAGGCCTTTTTTCCTTTTCCTTTTTTGGCTTGGTTTGAGGCCTAGAAGAAAAGCCTCAAAAGGGACAGGATTGAATAGATCCAAATTTCTTCTTGAGACAGTATCACTCAGTGGATGCTGTGTATCTTTTTGAGGTCAAATCAAGATAGTACCAGATTGCTGCTTCTTGTTAGTCTCCAAGCCCTAAACAAAGCTCAGAGCTGTTGGGGGTGCTTTCCTGTGACATCTGAATCATTGGAAAAACTTGTCACTAAACTTCCTGAGCAGGAGAGATCCAACGTCTTTACCTTCATGTGTGACAGAAGGCAGGTGTGTGGGGAGAAGCAGAATCTCTAGTATCCTGCCTGGTCTAGGTAGGTGGAGAGGAAAAGGTATGATTTTGGGCAGAAAGATCGTTGTAGTCATTGCTAGAAGTACAACAGTTGTATTTGCTTTTATATGGGAAGAGTAATAAAGAGGTCTAGAGAATCAAATCTACACTGCGTTTTCCTGTTCTGCGTGTGAAGTCCCAGAGCCTCTATAAAGTGTGTGGATGTGGTGAGGGAGCCCAGGATGAGACTTGATGCAGAGACCTCACTGGAAACCTCAGAATCCAAGTGTTGTCATGACAAAGATGCTCACCTGCCAGGGAATGACTTGCTCATATCCCACGTGCCCCAGCTCCTTCCTCTGCTATCTAATGAGGCTCCGTTTTCAATAAAGAACCTTAGAGTCCTACTGTTCTAACCTTTGTATTTCCTGCAGATTTCCTGAGCACCAGGATTTTAATGGTGCCTGCTTTCCCACTTTACAGTTCAAGTGCTTGCTTTGGGTATCTTGGGAGATTAAAGAGAGAAGGTTTTCAGTGACTCACACTGAAACAGCAAGTTAGGGTTTCATTAGGGAAAGCAGAGTTCGTCCGTATGGTCCTCCCTGGAGTCTGATTGTAATCTGAAATCCCTGCTGAGGTGTTAGGAATAGCAGGAGTTAGAAAAAACATCTTCCCTAAAGCCCAGCTGTAGAAGAATTACTTCAGTTTGAAGTGTAGCGTGATCAGCTCAGGATGGTGTTTTGGGAGCACACACTGGATTCAGGTGTGTGTTCACATTTCCCAGTTTATTTCTTCAAATAGCCTCTAGCTTGTTCAGGAAAATGAGTCTCCAGCAAGGCCATTTTTCCTTAGTCAAATTGTTTCTTGATCTTGCAGTGCTAGAAGAAGCTGCAGTAGTTTCAGGGTCCCATATGCTCCATGACAGAAAGCTGCTCATGCAGAGCTGGGTATTATGGAAGGAGGGCCAGTGTTCTTTTTAATTTCAGGGAGGGAGACTTGCACAAGGGTCTTAAACCGCAGGCATAGGTTCTCTGTACTGGGTGCTGTACACCCTTATTTTAGCCCATTTTCAATTTGAGTTGCCACTAGGAAGTTTAGAAACTATTAAAATATTTTACTCACTAGTTTGCTTTTTTTGCTGTATGGGAAAATACTGCGTTTGCGTAGTACTGTCCAGGGGAGGCATAGAACAAACTGGTGAAGCTCTTTACCTTGTGTGTAATTATTTCTTGTCCAGAGAGACTCCTTCCTTAGGATGATTAGTGGCTTTCAACTACACAGTTCACTGCTGGTTCAGGTGACTTTGATATGTCTAATCAATAGATAATAAATGAATAGAGATCACAAAATCTTATTTGAGAACTGCAAACTTTGTTTGATGTTGTCATCCATCACTTCTGCTTCAGCTGTTCTAGCTGCAGTGCATGAGAAGGCTGTGTTTGATGTGGAGGTGTTTTCTTTTGCCTCTGCAGGTATCTGGGCAAAGAAGGCTGGGCCCCAGCTTCATATCTGAAGAAGGCTAAAGATGATCTTCCGTCTAGGAAAAAGAACTTAACTGGGCCAGTGGAAATCATAGGAAACATCATGGAGATCAGTAACCTGCTGAACAAGAAATCGTCTACTGACAAGGAAGCTCAAGTAGAAAACGAGTCTGCAGAAACTCATATCACCAAGAAGGAAATCAGTTTGCCCATCCTGTGCAATGACTCTAATGGCAATGCCATGATGACTTCAGACAAGCAGGCTTCAAAACTGGCCCAGGGATCCCCAGCCATAGCAAGGATAGCACCACAAAGAGCTCAAATAAGTAAGGCAGTAAAGTAGTCGGGGTTTTCACCGGCTTGCAATGAATTCTTGTTCTCTACCTTTCAGGGCTGGCATTGCCTGTTAGCTAAGGTCCCACATGTCCTGGCCTTACAGCCAAGTCCACACAAACAGACCTTTGCATAGTCTGTAGATGTATCAACAGGGACTCCAGAATGTGGTCCGTCACTAGTAGTGGTAAAATTTAACTTCACGTTATACACAGGCTGGCTGGTGGTTCTTTATCTTAGCCTGCATGTGTTTACTTTGTTAATTTTTCAAGAGAAGAATACTTTTTTCCTTTTGAACACTCTAAAATGTGCCCTTTTACCCCAGAAATGCAGATGATGTGATGGCATGTTCAAGTTGAGGAGACCACCTGTGTCTTCTCTTGAATTTGTTCTGCTGTTTTCCTGGGGACAAGTTGCTATAATGTTTTTACTACTTCATCTGCAAAATGCAGATGCTGACGCTATTCTGTGCAAGGAATGGCGAAATACTGTGACAGAGGACAGTGTGAGTGTTTAGTGAATTATTTTTACTGCTGGGGGGAAAATAGGTATTAGGCCAGTTCTTTGTTGGCCAGTCTCCAGTGGAGCTGGTCAGTTTCAGCAGAAAATACAATCCACTACTTTCTGGCAGTGATCTTCTCTTAAATTTGCTGGCTTAGGAGAGATGAATAGCTAAGTTACCTTGGTATTTCTAATATACCCTCATAGTTTCCTATCTTGTTTCATAGAGATGCCTTAAATATTGCAAATACTGACTTCCATTCTCAAACTGTGTAACAGCAGAGAGCTGCTGAAAAATGTGTTTAGCAATATTTGCGAAGTTAAATGAACTCTCCTTTTTCCCTTTTCTGCTCAGGTTCTCCAAATCTAAGAACAAGGCCGCCCCCACGAAGAGAGTCCAGTCTGGTGTGTATTGGTTTATGGTTTATCTTAGCAGTGGATAGGTGTCCGGGTGCTTTGTGAGACTTTGTGCAGCTGTACAAGGTGGGAGGGATATCTGAGGGATCCTTTATTTGCATGCCTGTTCATTTCATTGTTTAAGTGTTGAGCAGACCTCAGGGCATCCTAATGATAAATCAGGTTTTCTGTTATTCATAATGTTGCCCCAACTAATCAGGTCTGCAGGGAGAATATGATAAAGCTGCTGTGTTCTATGCATGAGCATTAAAACTTGTTTGGCTGACTCAGAAGTTTAAAGTTCCTCTGGGTGTCCTTAGCCCAGACTGAAACTTTTGACCTTCTCTTCTCTTAAGCAACTGGGAATGTGTCCCCTCCTTCTATTGCTACCACCTTTGAGGTGGCTTCACTCTTGCGTATGTTTAAAGTGGCTTGGAATCCTATGGAAGGATGTATGCTGCAGGAATGAGACCCCCTGTGATTTCTTATCCCCAAAGCTAGAATTCTGGAAGTTTGTACCAATTTGAGATTAGAACTGTGATCTTCAATAGGAACTAGTCAGTAGTGTATTTATATGAAAGTCACGCTAATAGCTTATCTAGGCAATACGTGGTGTTTAATCTTTGCTGTACCCTTTATGAGCAGTATGCAACTTGTAATTTTTCTGTCACCAGAGATGCTTCTTAACAAACTACATGAAGAGCGTATTAGCGTTTTCTTCCTATTTTTCTTTGCATTATTTTCAAATAGACTTTTTTTGGCAAGACAATGACACTTAATCCCGTGCTGAAAATAACAGTGATACTATATGTGAAACCCTGAGCGTAGCTGTTGTTTCCAATTATTTTCATTTAATCCAAACCATCCTATTATGTGAAGGCATTTTATTATGCTGTGCTTCTGCTGTATTTCAGCATTTATAGTGGAGAAACATCCAATTATAACATTGTTAGACACGGTTCCTAAGGTGCAGAGATGCATTCTCTGTGAAATGCCACATGCTGTGCGTGATGAAGCACCTACTCTTAGTTACGAAAGGGTATCTTAGAAATGGAGGAGTGGGAGAATAAAGCACAGTATGTGATTTGCCCTTCTCCCATTGATGGTTCAGGATCATTTTGTGTCTTTGTCTGTTCTGTGTCTGTCTGTGGACGCTCTGACCTATGGTCAAGAGTTCCTGACAGAACTGCAGGTGTTTCACAGAACCCTAGGTAGGGAAGTGTAGAAGCTGTGCAGCTTCACCATCATCTAGCTGCCCTGCAGATGAGCACTGTGCTAATCTGAAAAGCTTTCAATATTGAAATTCCTGAACGGACGCTTATCCTGTTTATCATCTTAAAAAATAATTATAGCAAACTCTAAAATGTGGCAGCTTAATGTAAAGGCACTTAGCTTTTAGAGGAGTGTGGTATGCTGCCAGAATGGCTGTAAATAGCAGTGTCCCACTTCCCGTAGGACCTTTATGAAGGTGGTGTTGGGATTGAGTAGAGGTTCTGGGTCTGTTATGGGGAGGAACTGAAACTGTTTTGATCAAGTAGTAAAGTCCTTCCCTACTAGCACTTTAGCTGGGCAAAGCTAGGGGGTCTATGACATTATCCTTGTTTCTTGCTACAAGAGATGCCCATTAACTCATATCACTGACTAATTCAGATTGTTTAAAAAATCCAGCAGCAGATTAAGAGCAATAATTCATTGGGATTACATTTTAAAATGGTATATTTAATGATAGGCAGAATCTGTTAGGGGCCTGTTGCAATGCAATTTTCTGCAGTTGTGGCAAGTCATCCAGAGCTGGGTCTTTCCTGACAAAATCTCAGCATAAATGGGCTGCTCTTAGTGTAACTGGAATGACAGCTCACACTTTATCACCCACAAGTAAAACATTTTACTATTCAGGTAAAGATTATCGCAGTTTTAATAGTTGGTGAAGGTGGCATGAACAGTGAGTATGTTGAAAGGCTTTTCTCTTTTAGCCAATATCAATACATCAGCTCCTGCTCTGGAGAACTGGGCAGTTGCCATTAGGAAATAGCACAGGAAGAAGGAAGAGTGAATAAAAGCCTTTTTTTTTTTCATAATGCTGTTCAGATGACTGTTTCTTTGGTTTAAATGAACAAAGCATCCTATTTGCCGTAGGGTTTTCAGTTACCCAAGCCACCAGAGCCACCCTCCGTGGAAGTGGAATATTACACCATTGCTGAATTCCAGTCGTGCATCTCTGACGGCATAAGCTTTCGTGGAGGACAAAAAGCAGAGGTGAGCCTTAACAGTGTATCTGGAAAAACTGTAATATTTATCTGTTGCATGGGAGTGGATTGGAAGGGGAGGAGTGGAAAGCAGTGGGTTGAGATTTTTGTCTAAGTAACATGTTCTTTGTTACCTCTTAGGTTATAGAAAAGAATTCTGGTGGCTGGTGGTACGTGCAGATTGGAGAGAAGGAAGGATGGGCTCCAGCATCTTATATTGACAAGAGAAAGAAACCGAATTTGAACAGAAGAACCAGTACTTTAACCCGCCCAAAAGTTCCTCCCCCAGCACCTCCCAGTAAACCAAAAGACTCTGAAGAAGGAACAACTCCTGGAGCAGTTTCTTCAGGAGATACCCAGGACTCTCCCCACAAGCTGAAATACGAAGAACCTGAGTATGATGTGCCTGCCTTTGGCTTTGACTCGGAGTGTGAAGTGAGTGAAAGTCATCATGAAGAGGGCACTCCTGAAAAGCGACTGTTTCAGCCCCTCAAGCCCTCACCTGTGTCATCACTTCAGAAAGCAAAGTTCAAAGCAGGAGAGTCTTCAGAAGAAGTTGCTCATGAAGAGGAAACCATCTATGAGAACGAGGGGTTCAGACGTTATGTGGAAGATGCTTTGTCCAATAAGGAATCTAGTGGGGATTCTGATTCTCAGAAAAGCTCTTCTCTGTCCTTGATCCGAAGGAATTCTCCGTGTTCCAGCTCTCCTAAATCATCACTTGTGAAGCTCAAGACAGACAAAAACATCCAGCCTGATCTTGGAAAATGTCACTATTCCAGGAGCGAGGAGACAAAACCAAGATCAGCTTCAGACGTTGGTTTACGTAGCGTGCCAAGAACGGGCATGAAGAAAGATCCCGGGCAGAGTCCTTCCATCAGAGCAAAGCCAATTGTTAGGCCCAAACCCTTCCTGAACAAAGCAGACTCTCAGAGCCAAGAAAAGATGGATATTAGCACTTTAAGGCGTCAGCTGAGGCCAACTGGGCAGCTCAGAGGTGGACTCAAAGGTTCAAGAAGTGAAGAGTCTGCGAGCCCTCCCCGCACAGCTTCTGAGAACCAGGATGACCCTGTTCGGAGAAGCTCGGCTGATTTCATCACAGCTCCTTCCCGTGGCATCTTCTCCTCCAGCCATACAGCCAAAACCGAGCAAGAAAATGACTCCAGATGCTTCTATGTGACCACTGACTCATACCAAAAGGTACAGGATTCTGAAATTTGCTTCCCAGCAGGAGTAGAAGTGGAAGTTCTAGAAAAGCAAGCCAGTGGATGGTGGTACCTGAAGTATGGAGACATGGAAGGTTGGGCTCCTTCCCATTATTTGGCTCTCCCTGATAACCAGCAAGAAACTACATCAGCAGAGACTGATTCCTCATTTGCCAGGAACAGGAAAAATGAAAACAAGTCGAACAGTTTAGAGAAGATAGAGAAGAGGGTTCAGGCTTTGAACACCATCAACCAGAGCAAACGTGCAACACCACCCATCCCAAGCAAACCTCCTGGTGGTTTTTCAAAAGCATCAGGGCCGGTTAAAATGAGGAATGGTGTGAGGCAACTTGCTGTCCGTCCGCAGTCAGTGTTTGTGTCTCCACCACCAAAGGATAACAACCTGTCATGCTCCTTGCGCAGAAATGAGTCTTTAACAACTACAGATCAACTTAGGACCGTCCGTCGGAATTCCTCCTTCAGCAATGCATGGTCACAGCCTGGTGACACAAAGGGGAAGCAGCCGGAGCGGCTGGGCACAGAGAGCTCTGAGACCACCTCCAACCTCCCCATGCAGAGGAATGGGATCCCTGTGTCCACAGTCAGGCCAAAGCCCATTGAGAAATCCCAGTTCATCCACAACAATCTCAAGGACATCTATGTTTCCATTGCAGACTATGAAGGGGATGAGGAGACTGCGGGATTTCAGGAAGGTGTCTGCATGGAGGTCCTTGAAAGGAACCCAAATGGCTGGTGGTACTGCCAGATCATGAATGGTGTGAAGCCATTCAAAGGCTGGGTGCCCTCAAATTATTTGGAGAAAAAGAACTAATATTGCAATATCTTTAACCTCCCTAATTTATACTGTTCCTGCTGTGTACATGTGGAAAAAACAATTGCTACACAAAAAGACGTTTCCCTGTGCTCCAGTTTGTGCAAAGGAGTCTATACTGAGGACAAATCTGCCATGTTCTGGAAAGGTTCGTGGGGTTTACATGCTGTAAGCAACTACAAGGAAGATGCAGCATAGTCAAATGCCTTTTTGTGAAGTTGTTAATAATCTTGTATGTGTAACAGGGTATGACATCTCATCCTTCCCATTATTGATAGGAAACCAAATGTGTGCCTTTTGTGAGAGAAATACACATGCATCTACTTGGGGAGTTCTGTGCCAAACTGTTTTACAATCTTGGCTCCCTTTCTCCTCATTTTTGTCCATATGTGGAATACCCAAGAATCCTGAATGCTTTTCCACAACTTACAGTGAGAAGCAAATGAAAGTTGCTGAAATACAGAGGGACTCTAATCCTTTGGAGATGTTCACTTTTTTTTTTTTTTTTTTTTTACTATACACAACAGTTGGTAGGTCCAGAGTTGGAGCCTTTTCATTGTGGAGAGTTTTGGTCTCTGACTTCAGTGTTGTTATAGCTAACTCACCAGAAAAGGCCATCGGGTGGTGTGGGTTGGGGGCTTTTTGTTTCCTTTCATTCTGTCTTGTTCTTTGAGTTGGGATTTCAGGTGTTCTAGGGCAGTGATGCCTACTGGTGCTTGTAAAAACAAACCTACAAACCCCTTGCTTAAGCACGTCGATTACTGTGTAGGCTTCATGTTTGGTTCTGTGCCTGGCTCCTGCCAGGTGATACTGGTTGATTCTCTTCCCAGAGTTGGGTTTCTCAAACCTTATCGAAGTTAGCAAAGTCCCTTAAGACACTAAAGACAAAGCTGTCAAATGTGTTAATTCTTGTTTTGCCCTCTGGTCCAAATCCAAGGGTGCTGACTGCCGGCAGGGCCCACCAAGATATTAGTGAGAAATATTTGTAACCTTCTGCAACATCAGTGTTTACAGTGAGTGGAAAAAAAAAAAGCCATCAAACTCAGTCTGCACATAATTTGTATATTTTTGGGGAATTGCTTTTGTGTTTTGTTTTTGTCTTTTCTGTGCATTCTGGGTTTACTGTATTTTCTTTGTGTGTGTGTATCTGGTTTTACCAGAAAAGACTTAAAAGTGAAGTAGGAGCCAAATATGTGTTTCTGTTCCCACTTGAATCCAAAGAGTACATTTGTACTGGAAAGTGGGTCTGGACTTCTCAGGCTCAGAAATTTAATATCAAAGCAATTTGGTCTACAATGTATCTAACCAGGAAGCTGCCTCTTCTAGTTCCAGTTCTGTTTGCCTTTCTTAACTTATGCTTTGAAATGTGGCACACGGTGTGGGTAGTGTGGGAAATGGAAGAGGTATCCATTGGAAAAGGCTAGGAATATGGAGTTATTTGTGAGGTAGCCTTGTACTGTAAACATAATTCACTAAATCCCTACTCTGCTTAAGGAAGTCATGCTTGGGGGGGTTTCTTAAATGGCCTTGTTAATCATTCAAGATCAATATCTAATTGCTTTAAATAATAGGCAGCATTGTAAATCTGTTCTAAGGGGGAGGGGCAGACCATTTCACTACTGGTTTACACAAAGTATAACATGCCCTTTTTCCACCAGAGTTTCATACTGATTTGGCTTGGAAGTTAAAGGTTATAAAGGCTCCAAAATAGCTGGGATCCAAGGGGCTGAGTAAAACAGCACAACAATACCATATGTTACTGGGGATGTTTCACTGCCAAAAAAAAATTAGGAAATTTATATGTTGTTCTTGTCTTTTTCCTTTTTTTCTTTTTTCTTTCCTTTTTTTTTCTTTTTTGTGTGTGTGTGTGTGGTTTGGGGGTTTTATTAATTTCCGTGATAACACTGAGAGAGTTGCCTACAGCTAATACGACTGATGTCCTTTCAGTATGAAACAACATCCAGGTGCCACAACTACAGGCTACAAACAGTGCTGTGGTTCTAGCAGCTCTCTGCATGCAGGTGGGGAGGGGAGGCTGTTTGTTTGGGATCCCTTTAAATTGTGGTGGCAGGAGAAGGAGGTGTAACTGCACAACAGCTCATATCACAGTGCGGGGTCCTCTTTGTACCTTAATGTCTTACCATATGATGTGTAAGTATATGTCCAGTTAGCTACATCTTACTGGACGTGTATCTGAGACATTGTGGCCCTGTCTCTCATACTTCTCCCCATTTTTAGTTGTACTAATATGGTAGCAGCCGTAAAAGACTGCTGGAGCTGTTGTGAGATTATAATAGAAGTATTATATTCTTCTGCTGGACAGTATTAAATAGAGCAATACATAGAGTTATCTGCTAGATTGCAGTACTAATAGTAGTGACTTAGTGATTCGTATTAATGTTATGATTTATTTTAACAATAATGATGCGGAAGTGGTTCATTATTTTGAATTAATGCACTTTAACAATAAAAGAAACCAGAATGGAAGCCAATGCAGAGAACTAAGTGCATTATTTAAAGGTGCAGTATATAATTATCATTTTCTTGAAGCACATATTTATTAAGAATTAACTTATTATTTAAAATATTCTGAAGTTTTGTTAAAAGACATTCCCACTAGGTCATCTCTTTGGGAGGATGTGAAGCACAGCTCCCAGATCTTCTGCATTGAGCCACTGAATTCTCTGAGTATGGTATGGCCTGCCATGAGCCCCTATGCAAAGAGGGAAGAGCAGCAAGGAGACAGAAGAGCCCAGACTACTGGGAATATTCACATTTGCATCCAGCAGAGCCAAGCCCGGGGCACCTCTCAACTGCAGGAGTCCTTGCAGGTGGGGGTGGCACAGGTGTTTTTGGCAGACAGTTCCAGTGCCTGGCTGCCATGTGCCTTGCACAGGGCTGACCCCAGTGGATGCAAGTTCTCCGTGAGGCTCAGGTTAGGAGGCTTCAGGATCTGCCTGAGACAGCTCTGTAAGAGATGTCTGTCTGTCCCACAGCTCCTGTTCCGTCTTGCTGGCTCGCTTCTCCAGCTCTGGCTTTTGCAGGGAGATGGTTTACAGTGCTCCAGGCAGTGCAGGGTGACACAGGGTGAGGGTGCCTGCAGTACTGCTAGGGTTTTCTCATGCAGCAGCTCCATGGCTCAGTTGCTCCTTTATCCCATCTCAAAGGCTTGATGCCCTCCTGAGGAAGGGGCCAGACCCTGTAGATGGGCTGCAGAGCCACACTTGTAGCCTCCCTCTGCCCTCACCTCTACCAGCAAAAAGGATGGGGTGCAGCTGACCGAGAACTTGCCAGAAATGATTGTTGGCCACCACTTGGCACGCTGGCTTCCACCCTGGTGGAAGAGCTTCTGTTTGGGCTTCCCTGCACTTGGTGGTTGTTTTGGCTGCTTGTGTTTAAAAGGGCACTTTTAAAACAAATACCCCCAAAGCAATTTTTCCCCCTCCTGTCTTACCGTTCATAGCATCTCTCACTGACATACTCTCTCTTCTTTTGATTCTTTCAACCTAGAGATATCAGGAAAATAATTATTTTTCCCATCAGCAAGCAGCTAATTTTGGTCAGTTCTACTGATGCCCGAAATAGCAAGCCTTTAACACGTAGCTGTGAAACAAAGGGAAAGGCCTTAAGCTACATCAGAAAAGCCGACGGCAGGGCAGGAAAACTTGGCAGAATACTCAGAGGACAGTGTAGTGCTAGAAGTGTTTTAGCTCTTTTCTAAAAATGTTAACGTTGCCTTTTATTTACTAAATTTGTCAGAACTGACACTGGATCAAGAGCAATATTTAAATGTAATGTACACCTCAGTGAACACTCAATGCAGAAATCAACAGTACTGTTTAAATTTCTCTTTCTGGTTTATTCCTGAACCAGATTGTTAAGAGGAAGAGTGTGCAGGGCTTGAGCAAAGCCATTTGCAGCTGAAGGGGGCCCTCCTCTGAGGGAGAGGCAGCTGCTCTTGCTGTCTTGCTCTCACCCACTCTGTATTTTCCAAAAAGTCTTGAATTTGGACCAGCAGAAATTCCAAACTCCAATGCCAGAGAACAAAATTAAAGAATGTGAAAATTGTGTCTTGCTGTATACTGCAACTTTAATAATAATGAGCACTTCTGAGTTCGTTATTGAGGTTTATATAATGCCTGAAAAGTTTATTTGCTGGTTTCCCTTGTCTCCCCTTTCGAAACACTTTCTCATAACAGCAAGAGTGATGCATTTTGTTAGGAGTCCTTCCCCATGGGAGGCAATTCCTGTTCATTGTTTTAGCTGTCACCTCGTGCAATGGGTGAGTGTAGTCATATGTACCAGTCCTTTGCAAGCCAAAACCTTGAGGAAAAAAGAGATGATGGGCACGTGTTGGGGTACTTAACTGATGCGTCGACAGGAAGTTTTTAAATTGGTGTACTCAATAATAGCAAATACACAATAATGAAGGATTGAAATTGACTTGCAGCTAGACTCTTCAAAATGGAAATTCACATCTGCATTGGTATAGCTAAAAAATGCATTTGTCCCTTGTGGATGTGCACCCCAAAGACTCTTTCCATTATGATTCTATAAATTTTGACGAAGGCATTATATAATTGTTTTCATCGCTTTCAAATCTTAATGAATCATATTTTATTGTAATATATATTCATTGCTTTCCTCAGTTAAAAAGAAAGTTACTGCTTTTATCTTATATGAAAAACAAGGGAATTTGGTAAAGCATTCATTATTTTCATATTACTAGTATTAACAGAATAGAACTAGTACTATTTAATTTTAGATCTTCATAGCTAGCTTGTTAATAACTCATATTTTCCTGTTGTTGTATCCTACTATTTTTTCTATTTTTTCCCAAATACTCTGCATTCTTGAGAAAAAGCAAATCCAGTGAGTGGATAAGTGCAATATTCATAGAATAAACAGGCCCCTCATCCAGGACTTGGAGTGGAACGTGCAGTGTGAAATGTTTGCAATTCTCTATTCATGCACTCTTAGGGGAAGGGGAAATGCAGGGGAGGGGGCAACTGGATGAAAACAGGACCCTTGGGTAGGTAGAGACTGACAGCTGGGGTGGCTTGGGTTGGGAATGGCTGCTTTCCGTAAAAAAGTATCACCTGTTAGTGCAAGTATACGGATTATGCAGCATGTTGCCAGGATTATGTATAGAATGTGCATTAACATCCTTATCAATACAGGACTTCTGAGCTGTGCTTGAAACACTCTGTGTAATCCATGCATGATTCTGTCTTCTGGTTTGTCTCTGCTGGTTGCGTCCTCTGTTGTGCTTCAGAATTGATGGTAACTTCAGAAGGGAAAATAATTCTGCTGATGCAGTCCCAAGTTTGGATGCTGTATTGTTACTTGTATTTATTGCAAGAGCTATGGGAATATTTTTACAGGTCCTTTCTTTTCTGTCCATACTGTTAACCTAAGAAGAAAAAGTCTTCATTTTATCTGGGTTAGTTCTCACCTGCAGATTTTCACAGATGTTTTGGATATTGATTTCGTAATTCTTGGCTTGCAAAGGTGGATCTCTCAGGTCCTAAATAAAGTTGGGCAGAAACTTTGCTCTTCAAAAGAGGTATTGTCTTAAATTCTGTTTGAATGGAAGGAGAACTTCCGTCTGTCAAAAATAATGTGACTTTACAGGTAGCAGCAAAACCTACTACCTTTGAAAAACTGGACTATTTTTGTAAGGTGCAAGAGAAATGTGAAAGGCAGAGCACTTGATTCTCTGAGCTCTGGGAAGTACATCTCCTGTGGCTCTAGTTCATTACTCTGGAGAGGGGGTGTACCTCAGTTTTCTGCTTAATTTTTGTCCTGCTGTTCTTAAGTTTGTCAAAAAGCCTTAATATTACCAGAGACCTTTGCATTCAAACAGAAAAACTGAATTCTGCAGCCATACTGAAGTAGTATCGAACACGTGATTTTGGAAAACCTCTAATACTTTACCAATTAGGAATCTGATTTTGAGGAGCCAGCTTAATTCTTTCACATGCTCTTGTCTAAACTGGCAAGAAGCCCACGAGCATCAGTAGAGTTACACTGACAGAAGACCTTTGTGGGTGCCCAGCATGGACCGTTCTCAGCAAAAGCAAGCTCTGTGCACTCTGTTCCTACACCTCCAAAGGGTGCACAGGACTGCTGAGCCTTGGTGCTGCCCTGCCGCGATCCACTGTGCTGCAGATCTTGCAGCTCTTTAAAACCAGCTGGAGCTTTGCTGCTATTTGCTGGTGGTTTTCCATCACCAGTAGCTCCTTCTCTGTCAGCTTCAGATGCTGTTTAGCCACGTAGTGAAGTGCTGTGTAGCAGTGCAGTGTTTGATAGCTGCCAACAGTACCAGTATGATGGTCTGAGAGCATGTTTGTCTAAGTTATTTTGTTTTCATTTGCTTTTCGTTGCTTGCTAGAAGCAGGGACCAGCACTGCGATGATGCATGGGGAATGTGTCCGCACACTTGAACTGTTTGATGGCCTCTGCTAACACTGCCCAGTGCTTGTGTTGCTCTTTCTCTCCCTCTGTGCTGCTCAGTAGTCGTGTCTGTTGTGTGTGTCTGTAATTTTCGAATAAAGTACTGTATGTAAGGCCAGATCCAGAAGCCCCCAGTCAGCTGACTTTGGGTTGGGATGTAGGTTGCTGTTGCTGCTTTTCCTCCTCCATCTTAGACCCAGTTTGGAGCAAAGCAGAGGTGTCTGTAAAAAGTCACCCATAACTCTGCTTTGGGGTGTCAGTTTTGTGGGGTGTGCATGCATTGCCAAGGGTGGAACGAGGAGATCTTTTCTCTTGGGTGTCCTTGCATTAGGGCTGGGACTCCGCAGCAATTCCTGGAGCGGAAGCTGCGCCGCACTGCGTGCGGACATGGCTGGCATAGGCAGAACAAAGTAGTTTCCCCCATTTTATATTGTCAGGGCTGGGCTGGTCCCATCAACTGTGTTCTTCATTTGTTCTTGCATCAAGGTAGTGTTGATTTTTAGTTGGAGAGTGCAATTTTTTTTGTTTTGTGTTTGGTTTTTTAATAAATAAATTTGGTTTAAAGCTTCACACTGGCGTTTTACAGACCTGTTCTTGTCAGCATAAGCCACTACTGTCCTGAGTTGAGACTCCTGTTTGTTACTGAATTAAAATTATGGGAATTATGTTGATAATCTGGAAAGAAATTAGAAATAACTATATTGGCAGGGGAGAGATAGATAAAATATGAGGTAAAAGATGTTTCTAATAAGGCCGTAAATTATTTGGTCTGACACTGCAGATGCTTTCTCTGTATAGATGGTTTAAATACATCACTGCTCTGTGATAGGATTTTTCATTACTGAGAAAAGTTGATTTTTTTCACTCCTTAATGTACTATGACAATCTGTATCCTGAAGCCACCCATCCATCAAAAGAAGACAAACAAAGGTTATATGCTTGTTGTAGTTGAGGCAGTTTGTGTGTCTGGGAGTTTGCATACACCGAGGTTCAGCTGGTGGAGTGGGCGAGCATGGCTGTTCTGTACCTGTCCGTGTTGGCAGGAACAACAAAATGTTGGCTTTAGTGACCTTTCCCTGATGCTCAGGGTTATTTGGTTACAGTGGTACCTGTCTTGGTCCCATTTGGTGGAGGAGAAAAACAGGTGGAAGGGAGAATCACTTGGCACTGAAAGAGACTTTTTAAAATATTGCATTTAATATTGAGGTAAATATTTCAGGCTTCTCCAGATACTCCCCATCAAAGCTGTTATTGACTCTGTATTTGATGGCTGAAAGGTAAGCAACATGGCAGCTTTCTCTGTGCAAACAGTTCTTTTGTGGTTTGAGAGCTTGTTCTTGAACTGCTTCTGTGTCACCAGGGAAGTAGTCATAAATAAACAAAATCCCATCATCACCCTTGGGGTTTAGACTAGAGGGGCATCAAATTCTGTCCTGACTCTGGGTCCCCCAAAACACATTAATTCGGTTTGTTTCTGTCCCCTTGAAGCAGGACAGAAAAGAATAGTGCGGTCACTGGAGCTTAGCCTGTAGCAATTAGTAAACTAGAACAAATAGAAAAGAAAAATAAACCTTTTAAAAAATGAAATATTTCAGTGAATAGCTGACATAACTACTTCCTACCTTGGACTTTCAGGGAAGGAGGAAGTTCTAATTGTTTCCAGTCGCTAGGGGGAATTCTTCTGCGTCATGCTGAACAGGCTTGCTGAAAAGTCTTGCTCATTACTCCTGATGAGTTCAAACCTGGAATATTGCAAAAGCAAAGCGTGTGTAGCGTTACAATGACTTTTTTGTACTCGGGATCCGAAGTGAGTGTTGTGGGGCCAGTAGTGTACAGAGTAAATGCGTTTCTGCTGTCTGGCTGACTTGCACATGACATCAGTGCTGTTCCTTTATTGCAGATTTAATTGCAGACAGCAGTGCTTATTACTCTGCTAGCAATGTTTAGGGAGAATCGTGTAGGTGAGCCTGCTCAGTTAAGACGCAATATCAAATGTCATGTCAGGAGAAGTCCTGCCAGCAGCTTGATTGATTGCTGCTTAGGCTAAAGTTCAGATGCAGATAACTCAAGGTTGGTGTTGAAAGCAGCTCAGCTGGCTGTGTACATCTGTAGCTGTTTCCAGAGCTGTTAATTAGCCCAGATTATCTCTGGAAACTGGGGGTAGTGAGTTGCTGAGAGCCTAAACCTCTTGGTGAATGAAGGCTGAAATTTGTTTGAGTCATTTTGCTCTTCTGCATTAGCAGAGCAATGGCACGTGTCTGGATTGGAAGATCCTAGAGGGTTTGCTGTCCCAAATTTTTAGTTGACGAAAAAGGAAAAAAATATGGATCTAGGCCTGGTCTAAGTGAAGTTTTGCAGTGGGTTTCTTGGGTGGTTGATGTTCTTAATGTGATCTTGAAAACTAGATGCTGTTGTCATTTCTGTGTTGGTGTAGAGCTCCATTTTTTAGTGGTTAGGTGATGGGAATGTACCTGGTGGGAGCTTGGAATCTTGGGAGAGTATGTCGGTGACCAGAGATAGAGAAATGTGTGGCTGGTCTTAGTGTGTGTGTGGTCAAGTTGGTGACACTTTTTTGTCTTTTGTTTGTTTTGTTTTTAATTTGGGAACCAATTTGTCTGTTCTAGTTGGGAAAAAGTCTAGAAGTTGGTGTGGTTTCTGTTGCAGTAAATATGAGAAGGAATTAGCTGAGGGCTTTTTTTTTTTTTAAGAGAGTTTATGGGCAGGAGACTGTTTAGTTTGTTTTTGGTTGCAAGTTAAGCTAAGAGAGGAAGAAGATGAGTCTGGGGAAATCCATTTTTGTGGTAACAGCTTTGGACCGTATTTTGTTGTGGCCTCTGATCCAGCTCCACTGAAGGTAGTGGAGTGAATATTGTTGATCATGTAGATGTTAGAGCATTTGGTCATGAAGTAATTCTTAGAGAGGTGACAGATATCTTGACATTATCAGCATGTCATAGCAAATATGAGCTAGAGACAGAAATAATAACTGTAGCTTCAAGCATTGTTCAGCTTTTGTTTAATTAACTTGAGATGCTGACCAACTGGATAACACTGTTTGTACAATGAATAGCTCCTGCAAGGGTCCAGGTGTGCTTGGATCTATGAGAGGTTTTCCTAGGAAAGGAAATCATAGGCAAATTTTTTGTATCATGCACTTCTCAGTCATCCCAGTAAAACTGAAATCCAGGAAAGTGACACTTCTTGCACTGAACAGTATCTTTTGCCATTGATGGGGAGAGTTATTGTTAATGAGGGATTAGATGCCCCAGTCTGCCTGAACTGATCTTTTTGTGACAAGTCCCTGAGTTTGTGTGGAGACATTTGTAAAGACTGGATGCAGATTAGAGTACTAGTTAACAAAGATGAGTGACTTTTCTATGGGCCAACACAAAAGATGCATTAGCGGTGAGGAAAACACAGGTCTCCTCTTTGCCAAGTGACCCTGGAGAAATTTCCCTCAGGCTTCAGCACAAATCAGCTGGGACCTGTGAGGATTTAGCTGATACATACGGTACTGGGGGCCTGTTTCTGTGACTGGGACAATAGAAGTGTGGCTTTGTCCCAGCAAGAATTAATGAAATCATCATAGCACAGTGTTTTCATTTGCTCTGGATATGACGGTGGTGGGGGAATGAGCTGTGCGAAGCATAATCTCCCCCTTAATTCAGATTTGCAGACTTTACTTGACTGCAGTGCCCAGTCCAGAACTGTGTTCAGAGCTGTCCTCGTGACTGTGCCCTGTGAGGGACAGGGAATGCG
Organism: Rhagologus leucostigma; assembly: GCA_013397725.1. Lineage (NCBI taxonomy): Eukaryota > Metazoa > Chordata > Aves > Passeriformes > Rhagologus > Rhagologus leucostigma. Next base: position 745,099 of record VZTD01004105.1, read on the forward strand.
CACAGAGGGGGCTGCTGTCCTTTCTGTGCCACAACCAACTGCTTGCTCAGAGAACTGCAAAACAATGTAAAGCAATTGAGGTTTGGGATTTTTCCCTAGAGCAGTGTGTTCTGAAGCAGTGAAGTAAAAACAAATACTTGTTTGGGAAATTTTAATCATGTCTCTGTCTGTAAAGGTGAAAACTCTGTATGGGTCTCTCAACAGAGAATGAGAAATACCATTTTTCTTGGGCAGTTGTACATGTGAAGATGCAGAACAAAGACTTCAGAGTACTGTGCCTAAAGGTAAATCTCAGCATTTCTCTTTAGGCATTTATTAGAGCTGGTGTTATTTTGGAACTGAACAGCATTTAATAATGGTTAATTAGGACTGCTCAAAAATTCCTGCAGGAAAGGAAAAGAATTTGAGTTCTGGACACTTACAGGAGAGGGAGTTGCAAGAAACATAAAATACTGACAGGTGCTTTATGAACTTAATTTTTCTCCTGGGATTATCACAGTCCTTGTGACTGTGTCCTGGCATACACTAGTGCTGTGGCACAGCAGCTGGTCACTGACACCTCTTTGCAAAAATTCAGAACCATGCATCTGTGATGGGCATGCGTGTATTGGAAAAGATGAGCCTAAAAAGGCCTTGGAGTGAATTACAATTGATAAAAGAACTCCTGATTTGCATGTTCCAGATATGCTGAAATAACTTGCATTGAGGCAACTTCAGCTCCTTCCAGGCACCTGCCATCACCCACCGTGGCAGCTCACAGGTGTCACAGTCTGCCGGGTGGTGGAGGGTGGGTGGCAAATGTTAGTGGAAAGGGAAATGCAGGATGCACGCTGTCCCTGCTCTTCCTGGTCCTCAGCCGTGCCTGAAGTCAGAGCTCTGCTGGGCCAAAGCAGGACCAGACCCTTGGCACAGTGTTTGCCATGTCCTGCAGGGCTCTGCCAAGCGCTCTGAGTGATCTTTGCTGACCCGAGTGCTGCTGCCCAGCCAGGATGCTCCCCCCTCCCTGTGTGCAGGACCCTGGGAGGTTGTGAGGGATTGCCAGAGTTTGAGGACTGTTTTCTCAGAGTTATTACAAGTTCTTGCAATGTGAACCTCTAATGTTTTCAAAGACTCAGGCAGAAAGGACTTGCTAAACGAACTGTACCTGTCATCTCCCAGTTCATTGATTGCTTGGACCAAAGGTGGTGCTAAATCTGATCTTTGTCTGTAATATTTATATTTTGTTGGATTTTTTTTTAAGTGTTTGGTAAAACAGATGCAGTGTCCTTCTTACATGAGAAATTTAGTCCCAGCTTGGGACATGGTAAAACTCCCTGGACCTTCAGGGCCCAGGATTGTTGCCTGTTACCATTTGAGCAGGCTTGCAGTGTTTGGGGGGAGGTGGGAAAAGGGTACTCTATCTTCAAATGCTTGCAGACTGTAAGAATTGACTTGTGATTTGTTTGTTTGTTTGTTGGTATTTTGTTTACAATGCCTCTTATGCCCTAAGGAAAAATAAATTTTTGACCTTTTTAATTGTGATCCAGTTGGTTTGTTTTGTTGAGGTTTTTCTTCTAATTTTTTTCAGTACGGTTTTGATTCCACTTGAATTCCACTGAATTTATCTTTCCCAGAATAACTTGTAATTTGTGCGTTCATGCAATTGCAAATTTTATCTTAGGCTAAATGGATACAGGAGCTTGTCTTGTTCCCTGGCCCAAGTTGTTACTGTGTGCTGTATTTTTGTATTTTTTTATGTTCCACAAAGTTTATGGACTAGTCACCTCAGCCCTCAAACATGAAGAACTTTTGTCTGTGTTGAGCAAGTTCTTAAGGTTGACAGTACTCAAGTAGGGATATTTTTTGGAGAAGGGTAGGTCCAAAATAAGAAGAAAAGCATAGTTTTACAAAAGTGGTCATTTGGTCCTGTGGTAAGAGTTGCTCTGCAAGGTGGGATGAGCCCCTGTGTGCAGGCTGCAGAGCAGGCGGTGCTTAAACATGGGATGCTAAAGTCTGATCCTGCAAGATTGCTGGGCACTGCTGACTCCTCTTACTCGTCTTTGAATGTTGGAGGCCCAGATAGCTCAACAAGTAGAAGTTCATTGCTGTGCAAAGCAGCAGACAGGTAAAACTGAAATTTCTGGTAATGGATCCCCTCTCCTTACATAGGGACATCTCTTGGGGATGCCAAAGGCAGTGGATTAGGGGATATATTGGGGGAGGAGGTTATAACAAGGGATGTAATAGTAGAGGGGTAACAGGGTTGTTTTTTAGCTCTTCAGTTCCCAGCCTGACTGTAGAAGATGTTCCCATGTGCTGGCATGTAGGTGGATGGTGCTCAAGGAGTCCTGTTCGGGCACCCCCAGCTCTCTGAAGGATGCCAGGAATTGGATCTGATGCAGCACACAGTCCTGGGCACAAACATAGTGACAAGTGTGACTGGAAACTGTGCCCCCTCTTCCCTTTGTGCTCAGTGAGCTAACCAGCTTGAAAGGGTTTTTTTGGGCTGGTGCAATCACTATATAATGAATCCGCTTTGTACACTGTATAACCCTTGTACACTGTAACTCACTGTTAATTGCTCCCCTCTTGCCCATTTTTATCGGAGATCCACTACCAGAATTGTGCTGCACTCAAGACTGATTTTTTTCTAGTCCTACTTAGGTGTAGTTGCAGCGTTTGTTAAAATCGATCTCGGGAGGAGCCGGGGGCTGAGTGCCGCGCCGGGCACTGAGCACCAGGTGGCGATGCCGGACCAGCGCTGCAGCTCCTGGACCACTTTCGGAGCACTCTCCCTCTCTTCTTCCTCCGCCTTCCCCTCGCCCGCCGCGGGCTGTGCCGCAGCCGGGACACCCCGGGAACAGCCCTGCATGAAGCAGCGGGAGGGCCGCGGTGCTGGGATACCCTCGCTGGGGAAGGTCAGTGCTGCACCACTGCTGGTCTTGGTGGAGAATAGTTTGGGAGCAACGGCGGAATTGCAGCTCTGGTTTGGATGCGGTGAGGTGATGGCGATGGCCTGGGGAGGGAGGGCAGGGCAGGGTGACTCCAGCGATGCTCAGCAGATGAGGATGCAAAGCTCACTGGGGCACGTGGCAGCCGCAGGAGGGAATGCACAGGCTGAGGCTGGCAGAGGGGAAACCTGGCAGATGTGCCTCTTGCTGATGCCAAGGAAAGGGAAGATTTGAGTTTGGCCCAGAGTGTTAGGACTTCACTTCTCCTAATCTGTGGCAGTGCTTGGGCTCAGCATGTCCGGCAAGTCAGTGCTGCCAGTTTCCAGGGCATTCTGTACTGAGCAACTCTGTCCCTTGCTCCTGAGGGAATGAGGAAGCTTTCCAGACTCACTAGATGTCCTCCCATCCTGGGGAAAGCAGGAGCTGGAACAGCTCTTGGAGGGCAGCACACGAGTGTGCAGACTTGCCTTGTCCCAACAGCTGGGATCTCCTCAGGCTGGTGTAGGAGAAAGCTGAGTTGGAGAAGTGGTTTCGCTTTACCCAGCCTGGAATGGTTTAGGCTAGTGAGGAACTGTTGGAGTGGAATGGCTTCACCTGGAGAGGCTGAGAACACCACTCCTGGGATGTCCCTGTCCCTTGGCAGATGGAGCACCCACACTGAGGGAGAAGATGCCAACTCAAATTTATGTCCCGTTACAAGAGCATGATCCAGATAGTCTCTGATCTACCGAACAGTTAAACAAAAAGATGAGGAGAAAAGCTCACATGTGCTGTATTGTAGGTGTGCTCCTGAGCAGATACCTGCAGCAGAGGATTGGGTTTTGAGGGAACTGGCATCACCTCTTGAGAATCCAAATTCCCTTTGGGTCCTTGTGTCCCTTGCCACATATTCAGAAAGCATCTGACCTCAGCATCTCGCTTGGCCAGACTACAGATTGTCAGTGGGCCTTCTCAGTATGTTGCTCAGTGCAGGGCTGGGATGGTACTGCTCTGCCTCATCTTCAGCAACCCTACTTGGCCACTACTAGGCTGAGCAGCATGTCCTGGGTTTCCTCAAAGCACACTTTCTCCTTCTTGTGCTGGTGGAGGGCACTTTTTTGTGGTTACAGAAGATACTGTAAACAAGGCAGTGAGAGTAGAGAAGTTGTGACTTCTCTCTGAGGAGAGGGTGAAGAGGCTCAGGAGTGTGGGGCCGAAGCTTTCAGGAATGCTGTTAACCCTTGCTTTTACTTCTGTGGCTTCCTTTATTCCTTGCGTGTGTGTGGTGTCCGCCAAGGGGACATTAATATCCTTCTCCCAATGCCCTCCCATCCTCATGCACTAAAGGAAAGCCTGAGATCTCTGCACCCAGCTCCCCCAAAGGAAGAGGCTCTCATGCCACCCTGGCTTTTACCTCAGCTGCTCATTGTGCTGGCCATCGTCTTTTGCTGCACTTACCAAACAGTAAATACTCAGTCACCCATGCTGCTGCAGGATATCTAAATCAACTTTATTCACGATCACAGTTATCCAATTTTTCACAATGAGTTATTCTTGTCTTTAAACAGAACACAAAACATCTTAAAGTAAAGCAATGAAATGCAAATGACACAACACAGAGGTACATGGGGAACCTACACCAGTCAAACAAAACAAAAGATTAGGATTGTTGTTATTTTTATTGGTTTTGCTGGTTGTTTTTTTTTTTTTCACCTCCCTGGAGAGAGCCTTGTTCTCCTCCGTGCTTACAGCTGGAGGCCAGCCTATGCAGGGGCAGGACTTAAACCCCAATTTTTGAACTCAGATGCTGGGGGAGCTTTCAACTTCTGCTAACTCCTAGAGTTTGGTCCACAGTAAAACAAACACAGTTAATATATTAAAACACTCTCAATTCAAAAGGTGAAAAGGGAATTCACACCACTGCACTGGTACCCATGGATGGAATTTCTTGAAAAATAAAATTTACCCCTTGGCTTTCCCTACATGGAGGGGGACTGGTCTCACTGGTGTGGTGAAGGCTCGGGAGGCTGCTTATTGCACGTTTCCCCACATCCACTATTTCATCAACACCTTCTTACCATTTGGGTTCCTCCTTTTTGAAATCTTTGCACTGGAGTTTGTGTAACTACTGAAAAAAGCTCCCTGTGTGTGCTGGTCACAGTTGGAGCTGGTTGTGTGCCTGAGGACCAGCTGTGCTCCTTGCAGGGCTGTTCTGACTTCCCCAGGTTGTGCCAACTGGCCTCCTCCTGCCCCTCAATGAGGGCATCTGGGCATGGGAGCCACGAGCTCTGGAGCTTTTGACAGCTGGCCTGGGGGACAGGGCTGGGTTTGGGTTGTACATCAGAGGTATGCCAGGAAATAACATAAATCCCTGTCACCCAGAGTATCAGTTTAACTTAGTGCTGCCCGCAGGGCAGGCTGGGGGGAGCTGCAGACCCCCAGGATAGGCTGCAGTGATGGTGGCACCTTCAGAGAAAGGCTCTACAATGTGCTCCCCAGTGAGTAGTCTCTTTTTGCATCTCCTTGAGAGACAGAGCAAGGATGTGCTTTCCAGGTGTTTTTAGGAGCAGCCTTTGCCAGTGTGGGTGGTGAAAACCCACCTGCTGCTGGAGGGGGGAGGAGCAGGGGACATGATGTCCCCTGCAGCAAGTGCATGTGTGCATTAAATGCTGTTATCCCTACACCCCACTGTTTCCCCCTATCCCATCAATGGCCAATTGCTGGGGTGCAAGGAAAAGCTCAGCAGGAAGGGTGCAACTCCGCAGCCTTCCCTGGTCTGCCCAGATGGGTGATGTGGTGGGGCAAACTCCACTGCTGTGGCAGCCCAGGCCTGACCTCCCCTCAGGACCAGACATAGTCCCTCCCTCCCCTGCAGCCCTGGAAGGCAGCAGGATGCGTTGGGAAGAGAGGCAGACAGCTTCTACTGCTGCCAAGCCACCCAGCCCAGGCCCAAGGGCCAGCAGCCCCAGGTCAGGCCTATGGCCATGGCAGAGCAGCAGTTGTTTGCATGGGAACCATGGGGGCCACCATTGTCCCTGCTGGGCACAGCTGGGTTCCTGACTTATGCACGAGAGAAGGGGATTTGTTTAAAAAAACCAAAGCAAACCAAACCCCTCAAGTTATTTTTTTTGATTCCTTACTTCCTAACATACTGCCTAAGGACAGCCGTGTCCTGCCGGTGTGGCTGTGAAGAGCTGAGTACCACCTGGCTGGTTTTGTCTTAAAGCACAGTGATAAAGTTACCAGTAAAGGTAACCCACAGACATGTGGGTTTATACATTCTTCCCCGGTGAGGTTGGGGTTTTTCCTCACAAGTGCTGTCTGGATGGTAGGGGGAGAAAGGTGAGGGAGTTATGTCTCCCTCTCCCTCAGGCCCATGGGAGAAGAGATGCTGCTGAATCCCTTGTGCTGCGTGGAGACCCCACACACAGGTTGGTGGTGGTGGGGTTCGAGAGCTGCTCGTCATGCAATGGGATGGTGACAGGAGGTGGCTGACACTGCTGGGAGGGAGCAGAGCTGTTGCCAGTGTTTGTTGCCAAACCCACCATGAAAGCCTGTGTCAGAGAATGGCAGTGGAGGAGTTGGGGACAGCCCTCAAGGGGCTGCCAGGGGTCTGCTCTTCTGTCTGCAGATATGGAGTGGGTTTTGCTTCACAAATCTTGGGTTCTTTTCTGCACTGGCCCCAGCCTCTCTGCTGTGAGTGTGCTCACAGCACCTCCCTTGCTGGGTCAGTGCTTGCCTTGCTCCGTCCTTTCTGAGGAGCCTCCTCTGGTCAGGCTGGTTGTACACAGAAACACGTTGCTTGTTTATCCTCTTCTCCTAAGCTGTCTCTGCATGTGGGGTGCCTCTGGAAGGAGATATGTAGCACTGAACCTTTTACCACTTGCTGTCTCTGCTAAAGAGTGGAGACTCCCCTTGGCCGTGCATGGTGTAGAAAAGGGATGATTGCACCAGCTGGCATTTTTTGAGATAAAGTTTAAAATCCACAAGGGAGAGTAGTCAGTCGCAACTTCCCTGACACCCAAGTTCAGCCCCAGGGCTTGCTTGGGGGGTAGAAGAGCAGCATCTAAGCTTGTCTCATCTGTTGTCCATGGAAGAGGAGGTCAGGGTGGTGGTGGGTGATGGTTTTTTGAATCTCCTGGGTGATTAATAAAGACCAAGACCTGTGTTGTTTCACAGCCTCCTCCCCACGTGCCCAGTCCCCACCACGGCATCTGCTGCTGCTCTAAGTGCTGCGGTATGTTTTGATGATATCTTTGATGGCCCGTCTGCAAATGGGGCAGCAGGCATTGGCCATCTTCTTGAGCTTCAGCCCACATGAATAGCAGAGACACATGTGTCCACAGGAGTAAATGACTGTGTCTACCATGTTCTCATAGCAGATGGTGCATTCATCTACCCAGGGCCCTGAGACGGACGGGGAGATGGGTGACTCAGGCAAGCTGCTTGGAGAGTTGGGAGCGGTGCCTGCAACACAAAAAAACATGGTCACTCCTGTTGCTTCCTGACATCCCCAGGTAAATTTTGCCCTGAAGCTAAAGAAGAAATGCATGCTCCAGGACCAGGGTTCCTTCCTGTGACCTGCTGTCTCACTCGCTGAGTCCTGGTTCATATGCCGAGGCTCAAGGCAGCAGAAAGGCAACATCTACTGGGGTCTGCTGCCCACAAAGAGCAAGCCAAGCAACAGCTGTTACCATTCAACAAGGATTTGGTAAGTTATGTATCCCACCATTAATGCCTTGGGATCATGCAGGTGTCTGGAGTTTTGTAAGTGCTGCAGAACAGCCTATGCTTTTTTACTGCATTTATCTAAATATCACTGTACTTCACTGGCATGTTAGAAATAGCAATATTGCATCTTACTGAAGGTGTGTGGAGGGAGGTGTAGGCAGACCCTTAGTTCCAGTCCAAGCTGGCGTGAGACGTGTCCCTGCCTCACAGCTCTCCAGAAGGAGCTCTGCGTCACAGGGCCACGCATACAGCAGAAAATCCGCTGCTTCCCTCGGGACATTTCACGATGAAAAGGGTTAGAGAAATATTGCTGTCTAGGCATCCAAGCGGCTTCCACATAAAACAGACTGAAAATAGCCCTTGCAGAGGCTCTCCCTTTCTCCCCAGGGGAGCTGATGGGATAATAATAATCTGTTGATTATTGTGGTTTTAGAGCCCTTCTGGGAGACAAGTGTGAGACTATGAAGGGAGGCAAAGGAAAGGCAGCAGGGGATCCCACCACTCTTACCACTGATAGAGCTGCAGAGGGGGCCAGAGCCACACGTAGACAATACGGGGCCAGAGACGCCACTGCAGAGGACGGTGGGGGAATTGGGTGTTGATGTGGGCGAGCTCGGTGTTGACAATCCCAGCCGCTCTGCTAATATGGTAGAACCTGTACCATGAGAGAAGAAATCTATGGTTACTTTCCAAAACTGAGGCTGACAAGGCACTGGAGATACGTGGCAGGGGTTGCAGCTCTCAGTGCTTGTCAGGATTGGTCTCATCAGCATGAAATCTAGGGAGGAGATAAAGGAATCCTCATATGCCTTTTTTTAATGCTAGTAGCTGGTCCTGAAGAGACATCAAACTCCCCTGAAATTTGCTGGAGCTCCCTTAGCCACCATAACCTTTTGCTTCTGCCCTTAAATGTGTCTCAAGTAATTTAGTGCAGTTACTTCCCGTGTAGTTTCATGCTCGTATGTGCCCCCAGCATTAGAGCCAGCCATGGGCTTGTAGCAGTAGAGGACACAGCCTGCGGAAGGGTGGGCTGGACCCCAGCACAAGAACACATCACTTTGTCAAAGCACTCTTTGCTAACCTAGTGCAAAACTGCACCGCTCCAGGCTTCAATAAATTCATGCAAAGTCACTCAAGGACTTTCCAGACACAAGCAGGAGCGTCTGGAAATCAGGAAACCTTAGCTATGCTCACTGCTCTGCCTCTTTCTAGGGCAGCTTCTGTCAGAGGTAGGGATAAGTCACCAAAATGCATTTGGCTCTAGGATGAACAAGGACACCTCTCCCCTCATTCAGGAATGTTTTCTCCACTTCCTGCATGTCTGGATGTGATGGCTCAGGAGTGCAAAGCCTCTTGAAGTCTCTTCTAGATGTCCCCAGCTCCATTACTTCCTGCTCTCACTGCCCACCATCAACTCCATATCAGTGTGCTCTGCCAGAAAATCCAACTCTGTCCCACAGCTGGTCTGGCTCTCTCCCTCCATCTCAGCCTCTTTCTTCTGCTCTTATAACAACTAATATCTTAAAGCCCCTTCCAGAAGGGAAAAAAACCTGAAATGCTTAAAACTCTGCCTTCTGCAAAGGTTTTGTAGGGGACCTTCCTTGCTGCCAATGCTGCCTGGTCTTCACTGAGCCAGTGGTGAGACAGCAGCACACACGTGCTTGAACTAAGGGGATGGTGTCCTGGTGGTAAGCACAAGCTTGCCTAAGGTTTTAAATTTCTAGTTCTCTGGTCAAGAAGACAACCAGGGTAACTCCAAACCAGAACTAAAATGCTCAGACTTCTTCATGTTACCATATAAGGAGCCAGAGACAGGGAGGGTTTGGATCCACAGTGTCCTCAATGAGTTGGAGGCTATTCTCCAGAGAAAAAGCAGCAGTGGGAGGTCAGGGAAACCCCATGTGCCAGAAAGGTCCTTCAGTTCCTATTTGCAGGGAGGCTACTGAGGACCAAACCTGGGAGACAGGGACTGCAGGTGCTAGCTGCGGACTGTGCAAAACAGCAAAAGCACAGATTCTCCTGTTCTTTTTAGCAGAACAAGACTGAGCAGTGAAAGTGGAACACAGGAACTGAGGAGGGGTCACGTTTGAGTCAAAATCTGTTTTGAGGACTGTGTATGAGAGAAGAAGCAATTAGCCTCAGCCTTCAGTCCCTCAGTTTCACCCCTCTCCAAAAAAAGGAGCGCTTCGCTTCCAGGCACAAGCTAAAGTTAAATTAGATTCTATAAAGGGCTTTGGAGCTCTCACATTTGAGGTACTGTAGAGAGGTACCTCGTTTATCACACAGATGGGAGCTGAGGCTAGAGTTTAGCTCAGTAAATATGCAAAGAGAATGATGCAGCCTCTAATGACAGCCACTAGCAAGAGCCCTTCCCCTCCAGTCTGACAGATGACTGAAGCAGAAAACTTGCCCTGTGGTAACACACACTGAACACAGGCCCAGCAGGGGCACAGGGTTCAGCTCGTTCACTGCACACACAAATACGAACACTGAGCAGCTGAACAAGTTTTTCAAGCCTTCCCTCTCCTCCCAACAGCCTGGAGACATTTCTTCCACTCGGCTGACACACAGCACATTGCATTTCTAACACCAACCTGGTCATTTCATTAAAGGCGAAATAAAGACTGTTAGGAGCATTTCTCTTCCTGGACTAATAGGAGAATTTGGAGGTGCCCCAAGTATCACAGTGTATGAGCTGATGAAGCATGCTGACAGCAGGGCAAATGGCCTTTCCACAGTGCAGGAAGAGCTCAGCAGTGTAGGAACCACGGTTTTCTCTGGTTGTAGCTGGTCTGAGTCCCAAAACGGCCTTACCCAAGGGCCAGTAGACACCTTGCCAATTCTTCCTCCTAATACAAGGCGCAGCTCTTGACTTTTCTCCAGCATAAGTATAGAGCTTTGTTTAAAACAATCTGAGTTCCCTACCAGACAAGACACATTTCTCCCTTGCTGACGGAATAATCAACATAAGACACGTTACTCATGCTTTAATATATTGCTGGATGGTGTGCAGATACCATGACAAGGAGCATGGAATGAGATCATGAGCAGAGTGGAATGAGTGTGGCCAGCCTGGCTTAACTAAAACCAGATACATGTGCTCAAGGCCAAACATGCTCATTGTGTGCACAGTTCCCACCAAGAGCCAGCTTTCAAACCATGACTTAAAAAACTAAATAATTCTAAGTAAATCAACTTAAACATTCTTTCTCTCTCTAAAGCCCCCAGATCAATTGTCTCTGCTGCTAACTTGTCTCATGCTTCATCTCAAACGTGCTGAACACACTGGAATTGACCTTAAATAGATTTTGAATCAATTCCATTTGCTGTTTTGTCTTTACAAAGCCCAATTATAAGGAAAGACCAATGCAGATTGATGCTTTCTCTGCACCTCTGTCACTGCTCTGGGAGAGGTGCAAATAAATGAACCTCTATGTCCACCCACCAAAGGAAAGAGAGTGTTGTTTTCAGAAGAGAACTTTACCATGGAATGGAAAGACAACACCATGCCAGGAAAGGCTGCTAGTATGCTAAAGGTTTGCAGTTCAAAATGGTCTGCCAAACTGGAAATAGGATCAGAAATAAATGGTATGGTATTCAATGTGATCAAATGCAAAATGCAGCACTTAAGCAGAGATAATCAGCTACCTAAACACAGGACAGGGAATTAGTCCATTCAATTTGAAATACAGACATCCTACAGAAAAAGGACTGGAAGTTGCTGGAGGTCACCAGATGATCATAAACCAACAATACCGTCCTATTACAAAAAGGTTGAGCCAATCCAGGGTCACGTGAGGCTGGTTAAGGACGGAAGCAGGAGCTCAGACACACTGTGGTATCTTTGTCCCTGGAAATACTCAACACTCAACTGGACAAAGTCTTCTGCTACCTTGGAAGTTAGCCCTGCTTTGAGCAGGAGATTGGATTAGGCAATTCCATGGGGTCTCTTCTGACCTAAAATATGGTATGATTCTATGATTTTTATATGGCAAGATTTTTCACAGGCTGCTGAAAGGAGTAAAACAATTTGTTCTTTATGAATGTTCTGGATAAGACAAGAAATCATGGGTTCAGACGCCTAAGGTGCTAAGGTTAGACATTATGTAGATAGTGAAGCACTGTAAAGCAATCAGACTTCCCAGAGAGACTATGGCAGCTCCATCATCAGAGCTCTTTCAGGACAGGAAGGTGAAGTAAAGAGTCTCTTGGGATCCCACACAGCACTTAAAATTTTTATGAGCGTGGCTATCTGAATCCATAACTGTCCTTTCATAAAATGTCCTGTGACCAAAATACAGCAGCTGTGGCTGTCAGAGATGCTTTTGATTCTCTGTGTCTATTGTGGTGCACAGGGTGGTTTCCCAGAACATTGCAATCCACTCTCCAGGGTGTGTCCTGAGGCTGTCCCAAATTTTAAGCATCTCTCCTAATGGCAGCTGTCTGGGGAGAGCTGTACTGCTGGAGGACTTATCATGGTAAGAAGACCAGACACAGTCAATGCTCCCTAAAAATACTGATTTTAATTAACTCTCCCTGTTAATTATTTTATAAAAATATTATTTCTACATACATTTCTGTAACAATACTGCATAACCAGTTGATCTGCACTCCAGAATCATCCTTTTTTCTCCCTTTGAACCCACCTCACTTAAACTTTGTTTTTCTTGGTTTACAGGATGCAGTCAGTAAATGCTCACTACTGCCCAGCTCACAGTTCACATATTTGATGATCTTCAACTTTTTCATGGGCTTTTTTTACCCATAATCATCGTGACAACTATTCCAGAAGCTTAATTAAACATTGTACCTAAAAGACAAAGTATGGGAGCATCCTGCCATAGTTTGTAAGGAAGATAAAGTCTTATGCAACATAGTAACTTGCCCATATGCTGAGTTTCATGTGGAGCACACTGACAGCCCCTTCTCTTTTATAACACTGCATAAATAGGACAAATAATAGAGATCAGGTAATTATCAATAGTAGTCACTTTCAGTGTTCTTCCATCCATCCGCAGGCCCCAGAGCCTCCAGCACACAGTGGAAAAGGTCAGTACAGCTGCTGAGGTCTGGCTGCAGCCATCGACTGGCATGTTTAAGGGAGCCCAAGAGATCTCTGCGCTTCTCATACATTTCAGTCTAGTGAGCACTGGGTACCTGACAGTCCTATGACTGTCACTTAGATGCCTTTTAAAACTCTCAATGTGATCTCCTTTTGTTAGGAGACAGATTTTTTAAGCATGTGAGCTAAAATTCTTACCCTGTCTCAAAAACTGTTCAATACCTTTTCTCACATTTAACAGTCTCAGTGTATCAGGGCCATTGATTTTGTTATCTAAACAGGACCCAGGTTCTTTCAAAAATCTGGCACAAATGTGGGTTCTGAGCTCATGTGAACACCTCTCTTAGGCGGTCTGTCCCGTAACGCATGAGCTGCTCCAGTGTGAGCGGGCTGTGGCGTTACTGAGACTGGATACTGGATACTGGAGCATCCGTATTCATTTCAGATTTTCTTGTTTCCAGCCAAGGCTGCAGGAGAGCTATTCCATCCCCCAGGGCCACTCAGGTCTTGCCCAACAGGGACTTCTGAATCCATCGAGCTAAAACAAAAGAACAAAGCACCTGTTGCTGCCTGGTAACGTGGTAGTTAAAGATCAACGATAATGTTAGGGAAGGATGTGAGCATATCCATCATTTCTGAATGCTGTAAAATACATGTATTTACACATCCATTTGTTGTGTTCCCACAGTGATGGGAACAATACTGCACTGGCCAGAAACCAGAGCTTCCTTCCCTTTGGGCTCAATGTTTTTTGACCAACTGTGCTCTCAGAGCTCAGCCTCTGTGCTGCAGCTCATCTCTGCCTCTCAGGTACATCAGGGCCTGGTGACCCACATCAGTTGGTGATCCATGGGCTTTTTTGCATTCAAGTATTTCCCGAAGGACTTAAAAACTGTTCTGAATAGAACACTAATACATTTTGTCCTTCACAGGCCCATGAAAACATAAGGGATTTTGCATTATGCTAAAGAAATGTCCGGAAATAGGTCAAAAAGTAGCCTGGCAGATTTTGCATGCAAAACCATAAGGTCTGTGTTTGCAGATGGGCGTCAGACAACCACTGTTTGAGGAAGTAAAAGTTAGATCCAAACCACATGGAGAACAACAGTTCAGACTTTCATGAGGAACAGAAAAGGAGTGTACTTTATGGCTTTACTGGAGCCTTGCTGTCTGCTGTGTCCAGAAGGGCAGCAGGGCACCAGCACATCTATTACCCTCCTGCAGTCTCAGGCACACTCCAGCTAAGCAGGGGAAACATGAAAGCTCCAGACACCGCAGACATTTTTGATTCAGCAGCTCTCACAGCCCAAATCCCTGGAAGCAAAGAGCACACGGCAAACTTACAGAGTATCTTTCTCAGTCTCACAGGTGAAGTTCAGTGGTCACTCAGCGCTTACATCCTGCAAAATCCTGAGGGCATGGACACCATGCAATGAAGGTCTGGCTGAACTAAAGAGTCATAGAGTTGGAGCTCTACCTCGGAACCTGAGAAATACTAGAGCAACAAAGCACCCAGGCAGATGCTTACATCAAGAAGAGGTGAAAAAAGAAGCCTGGATTAAGTAGCTGAAACCAGAAAAAATGAGACTTGGAGCTATCATCTTGTTTAAGAAAAACAAATCAAGGGTATTTGGGAGACCACAGCAAAGATAGTTCTGTGAGCAAAAGGAAAATTGTGCCTAACCCAGCACCACCAAGCTCTGTGCTTTTCCAGGAGGGACAGGTATAAACAGGGTGGTAGATGCATACAGGAAACAAATTACTTTCACTTTTCTTGGCTAGCACTCTCTGGATTTCCATGGGCACTGCAAAGGGATCTGACAAAGAAGCAAAGAAAGAGTTTATTCTGCAATGTGACTCTCACAGTAGCCAGAATAGCTAATTCACGCCAGTGTTATTTCAAAGAACAGGCAGATTTTATCTGTCCTGACAGACAAGTTGCAAGGCAAAGAGGCTGGTATGGGATGCCATATTCTGTATATTTACTGTAGGAAGGCAAAGGTGTAATGAGATAAGGGAGATCTATACCTCCCTTACTATGAAAGTCTCACAGCAGCCAGTAATTGTTTCTTATGCTAATGATGATAATAGTTCCTGCTCTTGTCAAGCAGAATGTGCAGAGGCCAAGACATTTGGGAGCCCTGTGGCTGTTGCTGGTGGAGGTGTGTTTGCTTTATCCAGCCTTTACCTGGATACCAACTCATACCTCAGAACACAGGCTGACATCACTGACCACCTGTGGCAAGCGCAGGTTAATGATGTGTCGTGTGTGACAAGATCTGTAGTGTATGGTACAAAGGTGCCACGAGCTGGTATTAACACTGACATTGCTGGCACTGACCACAGGGAAGTCAAGCATTTGACTGCATCCACCTCTCCAGTTTTCCAAGGCCCAAGTTATCACTTGTCCTCTCTTACACAGCATCTTCTCTTTGTGCTAACTCTTCTTTGAAACAATGAATATAAAACAGGAGGTGAATGGAGAGCCCTGTGCAGTGCTAGAATCAAGCCCAGCAGCTAAGAATGCTGTAATGCTCTTTGCAGTTATTTCAACTTACCATCAGTAATGTGTACTTCACTCAGAACGAAAGCAAACCTATACATGATAGGAGTGTTGATGATGAGGCACATCAATTAATACAAGTGGATTGCCTTCCAAGAAGCACAGAATATTAACTGTCCTCCCTCCCCCTAGTCTCTAACACCATAAAATAGCCTGTACCCTGCAATGCATAGGAATTCCAGGCTGTTAAATGACACACAACATGGGCCTGTTAGATCCCAATCAGCTTAAATGAGGCCATTTTCCATACAAATCAAAACAGGGAAGATAGAACTCTGGGGCATATCTAATTGAAAGTCTGTTAAAGGAAGAGATTCACTATGTGCATTTCTGTGCAACAATGTTTAGGCATTTATCGGGCTTCTCTTATGCTGTGTTTAACTCAACAATTTCCACATCACTGGAATGAACCAAGGTGGAGAAGGATCAAAATTCCAAATTGGTAATGTACTGGCCACCTCTGAGATCAGAGAGAAAAGGGGGTGATTTGCTACTGCAAAGAACTATCTTCTCTCAAACCGGAGAGGCTTCTAAACTCAGAGCTGGAGATCCTGGATGCTCCTCACCTGTGTGAGATACTTTTCTACAAGCTTACCTACAGTCTGTGCTGTGGGCAGTGTGCATAACAATTGCACATACCAATTACCATTTAAATATTTTGTGTGCTCACTGCAGTAATTGCATGTGCAAAGTAAGTATCTAAGTGGACCCAGAGAGGAGAAGCTTTTTGGAAGGGACAGAATCTCTGCCATGGGATTTGGAGCCCTGAGACAGTCAAGGAGCAACCAGGGTAAAAAACTTCTTTACATAAGAATGGACAAAAGTCTGGAAGACAAGGTAAGATGGGATCATCTCCCAGGAAGTCCTACAGATTTTTAGGAGAATCAGGCCATACAAGTGCCACAGCAAGACAACAGAAAAGAAGATAAAGTCTCCCCTGGGGATAAACTGGAGACAGTAGTTGCAGGGACTGTATCAGCAAGAAAAGTGAGGGATTCTGGGACACAGAGGAAGAATACTGTTTAGAAAGAAGAGGGCAGTCTCCAATGGCCTGTGAATCATTAGTGGTCTGCGGTGAGCTGGTCACTCACCTCAAATGGAGCAAAAGTCAAGGAAAACCAGAGAGGGGAGCATGATGAACATCACAGAAGGAGACAAAGTAATTCCCCCTGGTAAACCATTGCTCTCTGACACCCAAGCAAGACACTGGTCTGTTCATCCATGAAGTTTCAAGTCTTTCCAGTCAGCCCCAGGAAAAGAGCTGTTTCAACAAGGGCAGCAGTACCAGGGCTGCTAAGTGTGACCACCAATAAGAGTCATTAGGGGCACAGCTCTAAGCCTGCCTGTAACTGGGGCCGACTGCAGCTGGCAGTCCTTCAGACTGGCACTGAGGCCACTTCAGATCAAATTTCACTGTTGATTTAAAGAGCCCTTTGCCAGCAAATTGTGTCCCACAGTACTCTGCTGAACTAATTTCCAATTTGGTCCATTGCCCACTGCTGTTGTCAGAAATCCCGAGGAACTGAGGACACGGAGTTGTTTTTTCTGCAAGTCCCATGTCAGATGTTTCTTCTTCACCCCCTCAGTTTTGAGCACATTGTCCAATTTCAAGAAAGTCTGAAAGAAGGATGCAAATCTCAGCAGCAATTGATATCTAAATATTTTTCAGTGGGTAGGTAAGCAGGAGCCCCAACTCATGCCCAAGGTAAAGGAGATGGGAAGGTATCCCACGTACTGCGTTTATCCAGCATGGATGTGAATTCAGACTTACCCACACCAAATGCTGGCTCTTGGGTTGTTTTTTTCAGGCCTAGGGCTGGCTCTTGGCCAACATTAGGAGACATCAAGAGAGCTGCTATATTGTGCAGCTGTTTTGGTGGGGCTGGAGTTACTGAAGTGCATGGAAAGAAAGGACAGATAAGTTGGCAACTTGGCTTCATTAGTGTGACTGTTGATGGAACATGTTATTTCATTGCTCAAAAGAAAGCTTCATTATTGGAAAGGATGAAATTTGCAAGGGAAACTACAAAAAAACCCCAAAAAACAAAACAAAACAAAACAAAACAAAACAAAACAACTAAAAAGGAGATGAAGGAAGATGTTTTACTTGCGATTTAACTCTGAAACACAAGAAAATTAAAGAATATCCCTAACCATTTGGATCCTCAAACGCTAAATATATAAACTTCTTGCTGTGATAGCTTCTCCAGACATGAGTCATACATTTTGAAACCTTATGGGGTCAATCAATTTAGCTTCATAAATGAATTACACCACCAAAACCTGACCAAAACCAGACCATTGTATCCACACTGGCTCATTTCAACCTTTCAGAGCTGTCAATAAAACTGTGTGTGAGTTGAAATGCTCACCAGCAAAAGCTGAGAGCAGTAAATCAAATTTAATAGGCTGATTTTGTTGACTATACAGGAATGATGCCTGAAAAAAAACCAACCCATGCCTGAACTAATGAAATTCCTAAAGGATACACAAAGACTGTTTCATTTCTACATGCCTAATGATCTGGGTTTCTGTTTGGTTGTTTTTATGTGCATAATCCCCAGAATTTCTAAATTAAGACCAGCACTTAACCTATAAAATATTTAGAAGGGCTTCCCTGACAAAAAAGATCTATTGCCTCCCTCAATAGCTGGTTCCCATAGTTAATTACCCTCATTTATGTTTAATTTAAATTTGTGTCCCTTCATTTCCCAGCAGCTTGATATTCTTTATGCTATTATCTGCTACATTAAAGTGCCCTTCTCTTTCATTTATCTTTCCTCCATGTGGTCAAGTTGCCTTTTAAACTTTTCCTTGAAATAAACTGACATTCTTCTGCCTCTCCTACAGATGACTGTGGCCTCTCACTGCATTATAGTGGGGCTTGGGTTTTATTTATTTTACTTTTGCTGGGATGGCATGAAGAATAATGGTGTTTCCAACCTCATCTTTATTTTCTGCTTTTTTATTTCTCCTACAGCAAATATATTGCCAGTATACGATGCCAAATTGATAAGAGGAAAACAGAAGTCAGAATTCTTCACTATCCAGCTAACCCCGCACTGCCCTCCTCTCCTACAGAGTCCTGTAAGATCACCAGCCTGGGTAGAGATGGTCTCCCCTGATATTAGGAAATAAATGTTGTATCCACAGCACTGTGGAATAACTGCAGTCAGCAAATGTCAGCTTCTATGGCAAAGTCACAAGCCAGCAGAGACCTGAGATTGCTCCTGCTCTGCATCAGAACCAAATAAATAAAGTACAGGCATGAAATACAGTATCCAGTGATCAATACCTGGAGTCATCTTGTTCTCTGAGTCAAAAATAAACCTTGTCTAGGTGCAAGAGCGGCTGTCGATTCTCCAAACAAAACTGAAAAGCTGGAGAAGAAGCAAACCCAGCGACTTTGATTTTGTTTTATAGTCAGCTGTAGTGCTGATGTTCCCTTAACGCTGTATAACATCACTTTGGTTAATCTCATAATGGTGTGTCCCAGAAAGAGAATGACATCTGCTGTTTAGGATGGGTTTGGTACAATTACGCCTTTTGCAGTATTTGTGTCTCATTTCTTTCAAGGATATGTAACTTCACTTTTTCTATTAAAACTAGAAAAAGATGACTATAAATGTCTTCTGCTGTGATATAAAGCTCAAACTCCAAAAGACAGATCTCAGAAAATTACTCTTGTTTGCATTCTGAAGATGGAGCTTGTCATTAGAAAGATGAACATTTTACATTCTTCTTACATTTTCTAACATTATAATGACAGATATTATGGCAAGTACCATAATCTGTTCCACTGCAGTGCAAATAGTGTACATCACCTCCCTATAAAATTGCAGTAGTTAGAGATGGGAGTCCATTATTGTCTTTGCCTTCTGTCAAGATATTGCTGATGCATGTAATTACTGCAGTTGCAGAGATGCAGTTGGGACAGCATCAGTGCTTTTCTCTGGGCAGTTGCATGACACGGGAACTGTACTGAAAATGGGACTGTACTGCTCCCAGTATTGTTATACTGGAAATATAGGTATGAAAAGCTCTATTTGTATTTTAATACCTGTTAAAAATTAGAGGCAAGCTCCAATTTCACAGCATTTAACTTGGAGATAGCAGCTTGCTGCCCAAGCTGATGTGGATAAAGCTGTACACTCAGCAGGGTCCTACCCTTTCCTTGAGAGAGGCGAGGTCAGCAAGTCCAGATCTTTTCGCTTACATGTCACTTAAGAACAACAGCCCATTTTCAGGTTCTTTTCCAGTGACCAAGGCCAGGAAAGTCCGTCATGTGGTCACAGATACAAGAAGTGAGGGGTTTTCCAACTCTGCACTTTTCATTTCATGCATCCAAATGTAGATTTAAATGTGCACTGGGGATGTACTGGTTTGGCCTGAACTCGAGATCAGGCAGGGAGGACACAGGCAGGGCAGCAGGAGGTTTACCCAGGACACAGGAGGTCTGTGTTCACATCCCTGCTCTGTCAAATTCAATATGAGGATGTGATTCTGCCCCTCTGAGGAGACACATCCTTGCTGCCCTGTTTCAGAGCTCATCGCAAACAGGCTGTTTGCTCTGCGCCAAACTGCCAGAATTAGTGATCTCACATGAAAGGAAGCACTGGTCGATGATTTAGTTTTACCAGCAGCTCAATGACCTAAGTATGTTTTCCTTCTAACATACAGAGGAGCATTTAATCTCCTGCTTTGCTGGGCTCTGTTTGACTTCACCTACCATTATCACAATGAAATGTTGGTGGAGAGCAGAGCTAACCATGGATTATGTACAGTACCCACAACAAATGTAATCAGGCTGAATTAGCAGGGATTGAGTCTCGGGCTCCTGGAAATAAATTGCAGTATTACATTTGTCATCTGTGAGCCTTTAACAGCCACAAAACACTCACAGCATAGGCCTGTGGTCAACATCAAACAAATTATACAAGGCATTTCATACTGTGATTAAGGTGAACTGGACCCTGCGGACAAGATGTGTGTGTGCTGACTACAATTTATCTATAAAGACTGTCTATAAATCCTAGAAAAAGGAGGTGTTGGTTAGCTTTTGAGTTTGATGGGGAGGGAGGTTGTTGGGTTTTTTTTCACTGTTAGATATGAGGAGGATTTGAAGCAAAATGAAATATAAGTATAAAGTCCTATAACAGTATAAACAGAAAGGAGCATTTTAAAATCATCTTCATTTAGAGGGGTACCAGGAATTACATCATGTTCTCAGAATCCGTCCTTCACTATCTGACACCGACACCAGCAGAACCATGATACGGTAAAAACGGATAATCAAACACATCCTAATGGTCTAATACACACAAGAAAAATTTGATCCAGAGAAATATTATTTCAAAGCTTTTCCCTCCACACCTTTGAACCACGACTTGCAGCATTTAAATGAAGTATGTCAGCTAACAGAGCTGAAAAACCAGCAAGAACACCAAGAGGCCAGCTCTTCAGAGGTCTATCAACCTGTGTGAGCTACACTGCTTTAAACAGGGCTGGAGGACAAGGAAACCTTTCTCCTGTTGAGATGCTTGGTGCCACGCTCTGTGTACCACTGGGTTTGGTCTCTGCTTGCTGGCCTGCCTCTCACATACAAGCCTGGGGAAAGCAAGGGCACCACTCATTTGGGAGTCCATCATCCCAGATATCTAACACACAGAAAAGGGCATCAGATCACCTTTTTCCTGCTGGCTATGCCTTACTTTAGCTCAGCCCAAAGCACCTCTCATCTGCCTTCCTCCCTTCTCCTAGGTCAGTTGCGACTCATCTGTACTTCAGTGGAGGACCCTGAGGCTTAATTCATTATCTGGAAAGAGCTTTGAGACCATCACGTGAAGGGTGTTACAGAAGTGCAAGGAAGTTAAGTCTTATAACTCATACCCATATGCTATGTTTGTGCCTTTGCATACTTTTTCTTTTTATAAAACCAAAATCTGTACCTCATCCTAGAGCAGGGAGAAAGCCATTCACTCCCTCTCCCATGATATATCCCCCCCTTGCTTTCTTGTGCACAAGGTTTGGAAAAAGGGGGTCCAACATACCCAGCAATCGAATTTGCATGATGGCGCCGTGTAAAACGAAGAACATCCAGAGGGGCTGGGAACAGTCCGCGCAGACCTGCATGCCAATGCCGGCACCGTTGTGACTCAAGTGCAGCTCACCGTCTGAATTCACCATAAATCCCAGGATGTCTCCGCTCTGGAGGGGCACCACCACTCGGCAGATGGCCCAGAACTCCTTTCGGTCAACCAGGGATTCGGGGTTATAGGGGAGGTCACTGGGGCGCAGGGTGCTGGGGTCACAGGACGTCACCCCGTAGGACAGCGTCCCTGTGCGCACAGCATTGGACTTGTTGATTTTGATGAAAATGGTTTCGTTGATCCGAAGGGGTCTGCTGGTGAAAACCAAAGTCCTCTCCTCCCGGGCGTGCTCCAGGCGGGCCACGGTTTGGTCATCGAGGATTTTGACGTGGGGTCCCCGGAGGTGGTGGAAGCGGAGGTCGCTTTCCAGCTGGGACGGAAGGAGGTGGGAGTGCTGGGAGTTGAGGGAGTTCTGTGGGATGGGGCAGGTGGTGGCCGTCACATGGAAGGTGTCCTCCTGCAGGTTGAGGTCACACAGGCTGACCGAGAGGCGCGTGTCCTCTGTGTCCCGCCGCAGAGAGGGCCGGCGGATGGCCGTGAAGGAGCGGGGCCGCAGGCAGTCGGGAGGGATGATTTCACTGTCTGTGGAGAGAAAGAAAACAAAAAAAGGGGTCACTTTCAGAGAAAATTAAAATGTCCAGGAGCTTGAAAAAATACAGGTTTGCTTGATATGTTTAAAAGGGAAAATCAGAGACCTGCTGCCACCATTAATAAATTTTCCCCTTTGAAATATGGGAGCAGAGTATCATAAAATGTATTTGCAATCAATTGCTGTTCTTGTACTTTCCCCACCAGTAACAACATTTCCAGCTTCTGAGCAGGCAGACTCAAAATCGATGGCCAGAATTGCCCAAGGGAGGCTCTCCTTGGAGAGGGGAAGCAGAGAATAAATACCTGAAATACACCCTGAACACACCAATCCATACAGGCTCCAAGTTTTCATGCCCTCTTTATTGCCCACAGTAATTCTCATAGACTTATGAAATAAATATCTATATTTTTCTTAAAAAGAAATTGCTATGTTCAGTTCTATATTATTTATCACCATATGAAATTTAATTAATATTCCTGTCTATAACTAACCATTAGTGCTCTGGTGCTTACTGCAGAGCAGTACAGATACTAATTTTACAGAGCAGAATTTGAGAATATGCTGGGTTTTAGAAATATAATACAATCATTTATTATTTCCAAGCCAAATAATTAAAATTCAAATCTGCAGATATATAAGAAAGACGATGCTCAGACATTCAAATCCACCAGCTGAAACAAAATTGCACCTTATCCTCTTTTGTTAGTCTCACCTGCTGCTTCAAGAATTAATCAATTTATTTGATTCTTTTTCTGAGGAACATAATCCCATCTTTAATGCTGAAATTACTTACATTTAATACCTCCTTAGCCGTGCTGTTGTCTTAGAAATTTTAAAGAACAATATACTGAGAAAAAACCTTCATTAAAAAAACTGTAAAGAAAGCTGAGATAATGCAAAAACTTTTTCTTATGTCCAACTTTCTGAACTTTGAGACGCCTGTAGCATGAGGACACCATTCACTGTGTGAAAATTGAGTATGTGGGAAACTCCAGGGATGGTGTAAGAAGCTGTGACCCAAACGGACTGAAGGCTGTTGTGGCTTCGAGCCCAGGTCTACATAGCAGGAGGTGACACCACCCCATACAACACAAGGGAACACACCAGACCTCAGCGTGGGACGTGCCGCAAACACAGCACAAGGTGGAACAAGAGGAAGAGGCAAAGTTGTCCCTAAAGCACATGCAGGCCTTTGCAGTGGACACCTCCTCCAGCCACATATCCTTGGGATTTTCTTTATGACAACAAAAGAGCAGGACATCAGGTTATCTGAGGATATCCTCGATGGGATGTACTCTCTCCCAGTACACCAGAGTAGTAGCTCTGTACTGGTATGCCAAGGAATAATGCCAGCTACTGAGTAACCAACATCTCCTGCAATATCTGAGGTCTGACTAACAGCCTTTCCTGTCCTCCTCTTCTGGGAGCCCTGACAAGAGCACACCCACACAAGGTTTGGCTTCAGTAAAGCTCTTTGCTTTGCTTAAACTGGATTATTCCAGGCTCCTCTTTAAATAAACTGCTATTACAAGGGAAGCAGAGTCTCAAAATAAAAATGGGCTTTGTTTCTCATATTTGATTTTCTGCATACTGGTATTTCAGCCTCTCTTCCCAGAAGTTAATTGAAGAAAACGACGAATAAATAAAATCAGAAATTACCCCAAGTAATCTAGAAGTGGGTCATATTAATGCTTTGAAATATATGGGCTAGCATTTGCATTCCAAGTGCTCTTGCTCGATATCATTGGACTTATTTTACCCTCCTTTAGCCGGAAACCTACATAGGAGAACAAATTAATACTGGCAGCTGATGACAATCCTTTTGTGTAGGTGAATGGATAGAGACCTTTCTGAATAGGAACAGAAGGTCCTCTCTATTTTATTCCCTGTAACTATGCGTGTGCAGCCTGGTTGACAACTGTGATGTGTGGGTAGCTTGCAGCCAGCGTTTTGAAACAGCTTGTTTTCCACCAGGATGCTTGCATTTCCCTTTGGCTGCTGGACAGAATATCTTTTTTCATCTGAAAAGAGGTTAAGAGAGATGGAGTTCTGCAGACAAGACAAATGGCAGTGATAGCAAACCAGGGTTACATATCCAACTGTTTTACTTAAATCCCTCAGTAGCTCAGATGCATGGCCACCTAAGGAATAAGATGTCTCTAGCATATAGAAGAAACAGTGAGACTCAGTTCATTAATGTTTGCAAATACCCATGGAAGAAAGGATTGCCGTTTACTGGCTTCTGAAGTATGTTTGTGAAAATCTAGAGACGAGTCTCTAAGAGATGCTGGCCTGCATCACAAAATATCCAGCCAAAGGAAAAAAAATATCCCATTGAACATAAATCAAAACAGAAGTGGGATTCGTCTTTTGGGGTAGTAGGTAGGTTGGAAGAAATGTGGAATGCCATTTACCCAGAATAACTGATAATGGCCAAGGGCTATGAGAGAACAATTCTGGTGAAATGTGGAACAAATGAGGTGACTTTGACCACTTTCTTTCAGGAGAAGATGCCCAGGAATTAATTGTTTTCTTCTTCTAAAACTTCCGTTCTCACTTTTAAACACAGACCAAACTAGTCACGTGGAATACAGATGAAGCTCTTCATGCCGGAGTGGCCCATAACACAACCTTACCTCTGGAGAATATTTACAAGTGATCTTTAATGCCTACAAAGGAGAGACTCCTTTGTTCAGGAGCATTTATATTTATGGATACAAATCTAGAGGACACATCAAAAAGACTGAATGACTTCATGTGACGAGACTGTAAGACACAAAATGGGTCCAACAGCCCATTACCAAGGACCACCCAGCTTCAGCCTGAAGAATTTAGAAATCATTCATCTCCTCATTAAACATTCAAGGTTATAAAATTTCTTGTATAAGACAGTTGGCAGTGCTTCTTTGGGAAAAGTCAATTGACGAGAGATCTCCTTGGGTGAGAATAGATGGACTTGTGAGTGAAGACCACAGCTGTCACCAAGCCACCAGAGCAAGTGTTAATCTAGTGACTGGGACAAGCTGGCCTTGACCATGGCAGGTCAGTGGAGCTGGCTGCCTGGGTAGCTTTCTAGAGAGGTTTTGCTGAGCTCTGCATCAGTGCAGTTACGATGTTATTTCTGGATTTTGAGAATTATAGTTTCTGGTAGCAGTACAGACACAGCCACAGGGGAAAGGATTTCTACTAAATACAGATTTTCTGCTCCTCAGCTGGAGAATCTGAGACACTGAATTTAAAGGATGCCTATCTTCACAAATGCCTTTGTATCTTTTCCTAGCTTTGTTTAAGAAAAAAAGTAAGGAGGAGTAATTAATTTATCTAAGTAGAAATGAAGAGCACTTGAGCAGTTCAGCCACCTTCTGTTTTCTTCTCCTCTTTAGTGGGGTTCATCTGCAAAATTTAGATTCTCAGCAGGTCATCCCTTACACAGAAAAATAATTTGAAGTACCTTCCTCAGACCAGAGGTTTCAAAGCTTTCAATTTTCCTCCTTGGAGGGCATGGAAGAGCTTCCCATTTTGTGCAGGCTCAGTGTAACTGCAGTAACATTTTAAAATGGCTTTTACAAGGAGCTGATGAGCAGACAGATGCAGCTGTAATCACTGCACTTCGATCACAAGTATTTCACTACCACCTTTCTTTTGAACCCCTGCCAAATGTTGTCTTCTCAAAATACTTTATTTCCTTAAACATGTTAATATGCAGAATACATATTTATTACAGAGATCACATACATGCACATTGAATACAGCTGCAAGCACATCCAAACACAAAAGCATTTCTAACCACCAGCATGCACAGATCATCTCAGCCCCACACAAGCCCGAAGGGGATGTGTTGCTGTCAGACTGTCAAATCATCATTTCCCTCTTCTTTTTCTTTTTCAGTACTGTCTGTTACTGCCTGAAGGCTTGACTTTCCAAGGTCATGAGCAGCCAGTATTCATACACCTGTAAAGGATCTAAGACAGCAGAGCAAACTCAGCATGGACACACACACACACACTGGAAACTCAGTCCTGTTTAACTGCAGCTCAAGGGACACAGATCTCCTCTTGATCAGGTTCCTGAGATTGGTGCAATCCTATGACCTCCATGAATTGTGATTCTTCAGAGTATGAGGTCTGCAACCAGTCTCCAGGATGAGCTAAGGAACACCTACTATAAATAAACCAACTTTGAGACTACTACAAAAAATAACCTATAATTTGGGAAATCAGACCATTCTGTGAGAACCTAAGATAATTTCTAATGATCCTCCCTCCCAGGAGAGAGAAATGCTGAGAAGTCAAGGAACTGCCTAGTGATTCCTTGCATCTGGAGAACATTTCTGTCCTCAGCTACTAAGCCAAGAGTAAAAAACTGATAAGGCCAGAATTCTGCTGGTATGATGCCTCCCTTTCCGTGCAAAGACTCACGGCTTTTCCTTCCTTCTGTTCTTTGCTTTACTTTTTCACAAGTGCAGTTTTCTTCTCTTAATCCCTCACTTCACTGGGCAACGGTATTTTCAGTGACTACTGGCACTCGTGGTATAATTTCCGTGACCAAGGAACCTCAGGGGTGCTAAGGTACCAAAAGACACATTGAAGTCAGTGGCCCCTACAAGAATATTCTACGTAAACCTGCAACTGCAAAAGGATGTGTACTGTATTATTCCCACCACACTGGAGTGCCTCCATTCCCACTCAGGAGTGCAGATGAAGGTTCTTTTTCCCACCATCAGCTCTACCTGTCACAAGGAGTTACCCAGGGAGGACAGCTGATGTGCACTGCTGGGGGACTGCCACGCTTCAGTGCAGAAGAACCAGAACAATTTCTGTATGTTGTTTATAGCTCAACTTATAATGTATTTCAAGGTGACTGAGGGTTGAAAATACGGTAAAATGGAAACAACTTATATTCTCATTTATCCCTCCTAAAGTAAGGATGGAGAACACTGCAACTGGTGGCAAGGAGTAATACCTGTGCTCAAACTCCTTTGGTTGCCAGCTTGCCTGATGTGTGTATGGCACCCAGCTCACAGCATCAGCTCCAGTGGAAAGAAGAAAAGCATCTGTGACTGGGCTTGGAAGAGAAGGACCATGGTGCAGCCCTGGGTTCAAAATCCACCGAAATTAATGGGTGACTGGAAGCAGGTTTTCATGCAGCCTGCTGTGTAAAGACATCCTCATCACCATGGGATGCTTTGCTCTAGGCTCCCTCAGTCTCTGCCATGTGTATCTTAACTGCTTTATTGTAGCAGGAGGAGCTATGCAAGCAGGAGAGTGAAAATCATCCTTAATTAAAATAAGTACAGGAGAAAAACTGAGAAGTGAGGAATCTGAGGGTCCACTCACAGCCATTAAGAGGTAAAGCTCCATTCACAGAGCATGCCCAAAATGCTTTTTCCTGCTGGCCATGTGAGAGGAGATACTCGTAAAACTGTTTGTTTTTCTGCAAACTCTTACTCTCCATGTGAGGTCTGGAGAGGAGACTGGGATCTGCCACACTCAGCATAATGCTGCAGAGACCCATGCTCCCAGACAGATCCTTCTGCCCTGATGCTGCACACAGGTTCTCCCCTTGCTGCTTGTGCTGTTAAATTGTGAATTTATATAACCCGAGACCACTCCATTGTGTTTATTTCTCATAAACCATCAGGCGCCAGAATGCAGCTTCTCGGACCATACAGTGAAACCACTTTCAGAGCATTATTGTAGCATGTGGGAGGCAAATGTTTAAAATCCCTCAAAGGAATGATTCAGACTAAAAACCTCTTTTGCCATATACTTAGGAATTCACTTCTACAAAGTACATTTCTCTTTATGAACAACTGAGA
This sequence comes from Rhagologus leucostigma, assembly GCA_013397725.1. Taxonomy (NCBI): domain Eukaryota; kingdom Metazoa; phylum Chordata; class Aves; order Passeriformes; genus Rhagologus; species Rhagologus leucostigma. The sequence goes on from VZTD01004105.1 coordinate 772,923, forward strand.
AATCAAACTGCCTGAGTTATTGCCTCTGATCAACCATTCCTTCTAGAAAACACCCACATCAAATCAAGGGCATCAGTTAATACCTACTTAAACAGTGTCTTGCTATGTGCATTTCACTACTTCATTGACAGTATAAATATCCCATTTCAAACGGAGCTGCTCCCTTTTGCTCTCACTGCCCTGGCTCCTCTCTTTGCAAAACTACGGCCAACAGACAATACCACTTGTACCAGCTATTTATGGAAGATGCCAGGCTGCTCTTTAAGAGACAGTAAAATCTGCTCTGGGGCAAACTGCATCTGAGATCAGAACCCAGCTGCCAGGCTCTGCAGCAGAAGACACTCCTCATCATGTAAACAGAAAGGATATATAAAAGGTGAGTGGCAGGCAGGAAGAATTAATGTTCTTATTTTATAGACTGGAAACTGTGGGATGGATTGAGCAGTCCAAGGGGATAGATGGCTCCTCTGGCACAGCTCTTAAGTGAAGCCCCTTAGGGTTTAGCTCAGTGTACAACAAAACCACTCCATTTTCCATGGTACACCCTCTCATTTCCTAATTCTTCATCAGTGCATTATTCTCTACCCGCTGCTTCTCTGCTTCTGTGTGCAAGTTGCTCTTCTCGCCTCAAAACTCAACCTACTTGGGACTCCTCATCCCCTACAGATCCCAGTGGCCAGCATGGAAACCACTATTCCAGAATTTCTCCTTCTCCACACACCAGTTTGGTATCACTGCACGGTCAGTGGAGAGCAAACACACATTTCATGTGCATTGACGTGGTTAAAGCAGGACCTAATTGCTACGTGCAAATACTGGCTTCTTGTTCATTGCAACCTGAAAGGCAAATTATCTGGTATTTCATATCAGCCCTTTTCACTGCAGGAGTGGCAGGTATTTAAATCACCTGAGTCCATTTGTTTGCCTGTGACCAACACAGTCCTTATCAGCTTTCTGACAAGATACTCAAATGTTTTTTCCAATATTGATGGAAACATTGAGAGAATTTCTACAGTAACCAAGGGGCAGAAGTCTAAGCTCAAGCCAAGGGTTACAAAGAGTCCAAAGCTGAAGTTCTTCTGTGGGAGAAATAATTCATATTTACACTAAAAATTGTCACCAGATTTTAAAGCTGTTTTACAAAAGAAAGCAGATCATTGACCCTGGAGAACCAATTGCAAGGCTACAAACATCTGCCACTTTAAAAGAAATGAGTGGAAATCAACAGTGCTTAAGTTCATCTCCCTGGACTCATCTTTGCTTTGTGTTTGCATTTGCTTGGATAAAAATCAGCATTTCTTTACAGGCATTTTGGGAGAGATTGAGCACTAAAACTATTTGGTTTGCATGACTCAGTTTTGGAGAGGTGATAAAACATGGGATGGAAGAGAATAAGCCTAGTTTTTTTGTTGTTACCAACCGCTAGGTGTTTGATAAATTTATTGTGCAGATCTGGTGGCTTCCTGTGGCCATTTAGCACCAAATCCTGCTTTGAGGGAATGGTGTTTTTATACCATCAGGCAGCCGGTGTCCTGCCAAATGAATCTCAGGAAAACCCTTGGGATCTGTTCAGAGCGCTTTTCTAAGAATGCAAATATGCACCCTTGGTTTGCTGTGACTATCACAGATTTCTTGTCATGGGTTATCAGTGTTGTACCAATAGTACAGACAAAATATCATAGCAAAACAAATCGGAAAAAAACAAACGAATCTGGATTCTAAAAGGATGTGAGCTCATGTGCTGCCAGTTTCCAAGTTGAAATATTCAGAAAGGGAAAATAAAATTCCCTGAGCTTTAGAGAATTGTGGCTGTTTTTAAGCCAGAGTGAGGAACTGCAGTTCCCAGGCCAGCTTAGTAATTGAATTGATCATCTGCATATTCTTCAATAAAATCTAAGGAATGAAAGCATACAGTCTAATACATGGACCGATAAATTGTAGTTCTGCGGCATGTATTATCTAATAAAGTGCTCTGAACCAGTCCAGTTTATAACAAATATTCATGCAATTCTGCCTAACATCTGTAAGCATGTCAAATTGATTTGCACATGTGAAACAGCACAAAGAGCATAACTAGCCTCATAAAATTGAAATAAATTACTGTTCTCCTTAGAAAATATGAATGTTCTGAAAGAGTCTGACAGTAGGTTATGAAGAACAAACTTCCATATGTGTCTTACAGTTATGCATTTGTTTTCTTTTCCACAAAAGCTGATGCTCAGAGTCTGCAGGGTATTGGCAACATCTGTGTTACAAACAACACATTTTGGGTTTCATTCAGGCCTTTCATTAGGGGTAAATTCATCCTCCCCAGCCAGCAGTTTTGAAGACTGACAAACATCCTTCAGGTTGAAGATGTGCCTATCCACTGCCACAGCCACCTCTGGATATTGGTCCCTCCTGGTCTGATTCCCTTTATTGTGTTCATGGGTTTTCTAACTCCCCTTAAAGTCAGAGAAATATGGTTTAAGCAGAAACCATGTGCCCTGGGTTTTGTGGAGACAACCTAGATCCTGTTATTCACTCCTTAATCCATCTCCCACTCACATATGAAGTCTCTGAACTTTACTCCCACCCAAATCAATGATTTTCACCTCCATTGCCCCAGGCTTCCTAGACTCCATGATCAATTATTACTATCCCTCTTGGAAACCACAGCAAAACAATCATCACTTTTAGGACTATACCAATATTATTTTAATCTCAGCCCTGCCTCTCTCTGCAGAGTGACCCACCTTTTCTTTCCATTTCCTTTGATTCTCTCTACAGCTGGAAAGCCTTTTTTACTTGTTTTAATTAGGTGTAATAGACTTAATTCTCCCAGGAGACTGTCAATTGTCACTTTATCTGATTTTTCCTGGTCTTTAAGATGTAAGTTTCTCTTGAGAAAAGTTATGGATTTTTTTTTTACCTTCTTCATGGAAAATTACGGCAATAATTGCAAGTCCGTATTGTCTAATAACTTTATAGAGCTGTCTTCTCATAGCCAGTGACTCTATTACTTACTCCTGGCACTATCATCCCTTTCACCCTCCTTTCCTCCTAGGAATTTTGACCCTCTTACCTCACCTATTCAGGTAAGTTCACAATTGCATGCAGTGTTAACCCCACAACTTTACCTCCCTGTGCTCTGCTGCAGATTGCTATGGGTCCTCCCACAACCCTATTTCCAAGCCTTATGTCACTGTGCAAATGTTTCCATAGCATCTCAGTGCTCCAGCCAATTTCCAAGCTGCATCAGACACATTCCCTCACCCCCTGTATCACCTGACAGCAATTTGCTTCAAAACAAGCACTTTCTGCCTCCTTCCCATTTATCATCCTCCCTTCCTGCATTTATCCTTTTTCACTCGCTTTCATTTACCCCTGTGCCTTCACGCTGCCATGGAGATGATGGCTCCTTCTGCAGCTTCTCCCCACATTTCTCAGTGTCAGGCTCCTGCCATCACTTTGCAAACAGCTGCTGAGGGACAACTTAACCCACCAACAACCACCTCGTACCTGTCAGGGTCTCTCCAAGGGCCAGCATTTTACCCAGCACCATTGCTTATCGAACTGATTTAATGCCACTGGGGGAAGACTCAATTCCTTAGGAATCCCAGGAACCTGGGCTCGCTGCAGTCCTATTTGGTTCAGAAAAGCACTGCTAAATGCTAAACCGCCTGGACAACACAAGGATTTTGCTGCTAAACTCATCTACCAGACCTAAAAGCACATTTTCTAGTGAAGATGCAGCCTGTGAAACACAGTATTAATACATAATATTTCACATCCTGCCTGAAGAAAAAAAATAATTGTGAAGATACAGTATTTCAGTCTAACCTGAAGCAGAGTATACAGTTCATCTTACTTCCTTTTATAAAAGCAAATGAATATTGGACCAAGAGCTTCTCCAGTTGGTTTCTGGGGCTTGTTTAGAAATCACTGCTGCCAGTGATTTTTCAAGATTAAAATGTTATTTCAAGACTCAACATTGAAATATAGAATTTTGAAAATAGCGAAAGAAAACAGCTAGAGTTCGCCAAAAGCATTTCAATTTTTCAACCATGACTAACTAAGTTTACAGATCTCTCCTCCTCCAAGCTGGTTCCTCATCTAAAGATCCAACAAACATATATCTGAAAGTATGCACATAGTGCTATTTCTCCAGAATATTTTATTTGTTTTAATTCCTTTTAATATCTCTTTCTTGGAGAATTTCCACCCATAATCCAGCATGAAGGAGCTCTCAAAAAATTTCTGACTCATTTTCCACATGTACAAAATGACAGTGCAGCCATTACACCCCATCCACCCCACTCCTACTCCAGAGCTGGTGGAGTCTGTGGGATGCGCTCTCAAAGCTGTGCATGGAAGCAGTGAATCACGGCCTTGTTTGATGAGCTTGTTTTAAAACAGCTCAATTACTGCTGTCTGCACCAATTCAGAAAAGTTCTGTACGGGTTTAGGCATGTTCCATATCACGACAGCACTTCAACATACACTTCCTCTAAACAAATATTTATATCCCACTGAAGGCAATAGGTTGTACACATAAGCATATCAGCAGTCCCAAACCAGGAGCACACGGTAAGGTTTAAAAACTACATTCCACACAACAAAAAATTCTTCTCTAAATTCCAATTTCCATCTGGCCCCTTGCATTGTGCCAGTGGAGAAAACAGCAAAGGAGATTTCCTGAAACTAAGCCTAGATCCCCCACTCTAGCTGTCCCTGCTGGACAAAATTATGGGGTAACCAGAGAAAGAGTCAATGCTCACTTCCACCAAAGTACATAACTGAAAAGTCATCTCTTCAACAAATTCTTCACAGATTTTGTCATGGTAAATGCTCATTAGGCTTGTGATTTCTTTAAAAATTATTTTGATACCCTGATCTAACGGAACTAAGGAGCTGAATCTTTCTACCAGAGCTTCAGCCAACTCCTTAACAAGCAAAAGACAAATTTCACTCTCACCTACCCCAGAGAAAAGCTTCAACACCTTGGCTATCAGTAAAGATGATTTGAATGCACAGATCATAGGATCCACTTCATCCACAGATCATTCATCCACTTGTCCAGTTTCAATCTGTCAACCAATCTGGTAACCAGTATAGGGATGACTCTCCCAAACTCAAGAATTTCTCTTCCCATTAATAGACTCATTTCTCTTCAGCTTCTGCCACCTTCAGCATCAAAGTTTAAAGCAATATTTGGTGAGAATGTTATTGCGAACCTTTCTACACCTACTCTGAACTGCTGTAGGGAACTATCAAACCCTTGCTACATAATAATGAAATTTGCAGTTTGATGTGTTTTCATCAACTGAAGTGTCACCACCAACACCAGTAATGCCTTGCTCAAAGGAATCTGGGACTGATCCCACGTCTGTCTGGGACCTGGATATTAGAGCAAAAAGACCTCTCCCCACTGTGCTCAGTACAGTCCCACTGTTGCTGGTACTGTAACAACTAAGACTTTATAAATGTCTTTGTTTCCAAGCACAGATGTAGTCCAGTGATCAGAGCAAGAGCTGGATAATTCACATCAGCACTCATTCCCACCCATCACAGTACGGTCCTGGGAAGTCACATAGCTAAACCTGTAAAAGCATTTCTGAAGGCAGAAAAAGCAGGGGATAGGGTCAAAGTCTCCTGGTATCTTAAACAGAGAAGAAAGGGTTACTGCTGGCTGTACTTCTGTTCTGTAATTTTTTTTCATATCAAAGTATGCAAAAGGAAAAAAAAAGGGAAAAAAAAAAGGAAAAAAAATAAATCCCAATGAGGCACAGAGATGACTTATGCTCAGGAAGAAGTCGATGGACATGTGCAGAAAGGGCCCCACAAAGCTGTTCACACTCTGCTCCAGCCTGGGAGAAGCCATATCCCCAGCTCCTTTGCTCTGTGTCCACAGAAGACACAGAGCACCCAAACAGAGGCTGCCATAGCCACCCCTTTATGTCCCAGGGTCAAGTTCCCCTCTGCACAGAAAGATTATTTATAAGGTGGCTTAGGTGTGCCTTGTGCCTGACAGTTAAAAATGGGAAGTCCCATCCCAGGGGAGCTTATGGCCCTTATTAGACATAACACAGTGAGACGGTACAATAAACACAGGGAAGAGGGTCAGGGCGAGATGGTGAGATGCTGCCTATATGCCCTGTCAGCTCTTTTATTCTTCCTGTTAAACACTGTGAGGACTCTGTATCCCTGCTCATTTTTGCAAATGTCCTGCTGGTCTGTGACACTGCAGCTGCTCAGGGATGGCACAGCCCTGGCTGGGATGGGTTCCACAGCTTCTCCAGGTCAAGCTGAACTCTCCACCCTGGAGCTAACAGCCCTTCTGAAGAGTTGTGAAGTCCATGAAATCCCTCCTGGCCAATTATCCTTCCCTCCACTAGGCCACAGCGCTGAACATGCAGGTCCTGCTCCATGCTGCCAACAAGGAAAATGGGCTGCTCTTGGCAGTCCAACCATTTCCAATGGGGCATGGCATCTAGGGGAAAATGGGGACAGAATTTAGTCCCTAAACTGGCACGGAGAAATCATGGGGCTCATCAAGACTGCTAGGGGAGGCAAAGAGACACCCGAGTTACAAAGACTCCAAGTCACTACAGCCTTGTCCCCACACCCAACACACCACAAACTGTTACTAGCAGAGGGACAGAGTGACAGCACTGAGAACAGAAATAGTGTCTGTCTGCTGGCTTGCTGACAGCCAGCACAGTGCATCTGGGATGCTGCATCCTGCTGGGGAGAGGTGAGGGTCACCCCGTGCTGCAGGCTCTGCCCTCTGGCTCCACCACATCAGCTCTGTCTCGTCAGCTGCCTCGAAGCTGGAAGAGCTGCCACAGCAGAAAAGCTGCCCTGTCTGCATAGAAGTGAACAGGGACTGCCACCATGGCCCAAATCTGCAGGAGTGGTGATAAATGACAACTTTGCTACCCACTGCATTTCAGTGATTCGTCCTGCCAGAAGCATTTCACTCAGGTCTGTCGAAGCTGCTGCAGTCGCCCGTGCTCTCACAGGGTCAGGCAATGCCAAATCTTCCCTGAGTGAGTTTTGCAGTACTTTGAAAATTCATATTTGTGAGCAACAGGAAGCAAACATAATTTATTAAGGAAACAAATAACAGGATAGCTGCTGGGTTCACATTTACATCTACAACAAACAAAGCATCTATGGGGTTACCAGAATTTTTAACCATAGGAGAAGCTGCTCACACAGTGGTTTTGCTGGGGCGCAGACAGCTGCAGCACCTATGGGTGCAAGTTAGAGGGACAGCGTGGCTTGTGTGCCTGCCTCATCCTGCCCACTGCCACATTAACCCTGCCAGGAGCTCCTTAAAGGCTGTGATTAGAAGACATCATCCTTCACCTCTGTCCCCAGGAGGAGTCACCTCTACATACATGTCATCCTGTCAACAGTTGCCCATGCCCCAGAGCCCAGTTTTTGGAGGTGAGTCCCAGCTCTGGGTGTCAGGGTGGCCCTTTCCAGAGACACCAGTGCTGTGTCAGGGTTCATGGTCCATTTGAAATTAGCCATCCCAAAGTAACCTCCAGAGTCTACTTTCTCCACCTCTCAGCCCTCTGGGAAACCCTCTTCTCCCCAGAAATTTGACATTTCTTAATCTTGGCTTGTTTTCCAGGTCAGCAGCCTTGTTCCCCAGCACTCCCAGCCATTCAGCAAAGGCGTGTCAAATGCTGTCACTGTCTCTGTGCCTGTCTGCCATGCCTGCTCCATGGGCAGCTGGAGGCAGAGCCTGGGAGCCAGCTCCTTTGACAACAGCTACACACGCACTCAGGGTATGCTCTGCCACTGCGGTACCTGCCAAAACACCTCAAAGCCATTACCAGCACACATATTGCTGGTCCCAGAAACCGGCAGGGGGGGAACGATTCAAGGAACAAGGAAACCAGGCGTGGCAAGGATTCGCCACTGAGCCCTGCAGGCTCCATGCGTTTACCTCCCTGGCCATCCCGGTGCCATGCCCATGGCCATGCCTTGCCTGCCTGCACGGCACAGCTACCTCTGCTTTGCTGGAGATCGCAGCCTCTGCGGCTGAATCCAAGGCTGGGCAATCCAGCACCACCAAGGAAAAGGACCAGCATGATGCCAGACAACACTCACTGCAAAAAATTGACACTGCTGCAATGAGAGCACCCAAACCTCAGCCTGCCAGATCTGAGGCAGTGCTGCACTGGGATTGACTGCTTTCTCAAAACTGAAAGAAAAGGTATTTTGCCCTAAATTAATTGTAGTTAGCACTGTCACCATTAGCCCAAGCAAATCTCATAGTGTCAAGCCATCTAACTCTGCCCTATTGTAGATTTGGGGCACTCTCCTGCCCCCACAACTTCCTGGGTAATTAAAAAAGGGTCACTTTTTCCCAAAAAAAAAGAACAAGGTGCCCGTGAATTCGTGTGCCTAAGCACCTCCCATCATCAAACTTCATTTCCACCCTAGACTAAATCCACAGCTTAGGCTACAATTTAAAGCAAGAACCATTTCTGCCTTGCAGCAGCTCAGCAGCATCATCAGTTTTCCCCGTGCACATGGGAGTGTAAATGCTCATAACTATTCAGCTGGTTCTGTGGTTTTACATTGAAAATATGTTGCTATGGAGAGCACAGCACGGGAACGTGCAGCTACCACAAGGCACCATGACACGAGCAGCCCACAGCTTCTGCTGATATTTTCAGGCTCTCCGCTGCCATCCACACAAAGGCTGAAAATAGACTTAAAGCTCAAATGAAGCATCTGTAATACTTCATTTCTGCCCATCCCTCCCCAAGGCACTGAGACTTTTCACAAAAATCCTACCAAGCATCCCACATACGCTCTGACGTCACCTTGTGATTTCTAATTCCTCGCTGCACACATGCCTCGAAAAGGAAATTCCCTCCAGCCCCATTTCCATTCTATGTCCTATGTCTGGGAAGCAGGTTTCCCTCTGGAACCACCCTTCTGCCAGTACCCAGAGGGGCTGCTCAGTCCTTGTTACTTTTTAGCCACAACATAAAGCAAATCCCTTGTGCTGGTCCACCTTGCTGCTCTGCTGACTGGGAAGGACCTGATTCCTGCCATTTAAAGCTGACCTTGGGAAAGGTCATTCAGCAGCAGCAAACTGATCTGCAAATTCACTGCAGGGAAAACTTGTCCGTGCTGTTGAAACCCCAGCCTTCACAGTGTCCAGAATGCCTGGGCTGGGTCCTGAAGGATGCTGAGCATTTCCTGACCTCACTGACTTGATGAGACTTGGGAGCGCTCAGCCAAGGCAATGCAGACTTGATCCCACAGCACTGTGAATGAAGGATACCTTTGGGCTTTTTCTTTTTTATGAATTTTTAAAGGATCTGAAATACTGTTTGTTTTCTTTCTCGTACTCTGGAGGAATTGATAAATCCTCAACTCCACTATAAACATGCAGTCATCAGCCCTTGATTTCTAAAACTGTGTTTGTATTAAGCTATGAAATTATTTACAGTGGCCATAAACATCCTCCCAGCATCTGGCAGCTGAGAGAGGGCCTTGGAACTCACTAATTTACTTACATTGTAAACCACTTTCTAATAAATAAATAAGCTCTTAATATCTCACCCACGAGAAGAGGCACATTGCATACAATACTATATTTAGGGGTCCTTTGGAGGTCAAGGATTCAGCAGCTAAATTTCTCTGAGGATCTTTCTTTGGTGACTGTTTGTTTATGCCCAAATGAATTGTCAGCTGAATGTCTTTATTTTGAAATCAGTTTAAAATTCTCACATTGCTTTGAATGCTGGAGAAGCAGCTGCTTGTTTCTTCTTCTGCCTGAACCAGGGTCAGATTCTGATCTAAGGGGCCCAAAGGGGCATTTAAACAGCCAAGTAAATGATTGCTGATCCTTCAGTAGGGACCTTCCTTGTAGGGACTATGGAGCCTCCAAGGTTGGTTCCTGGGGTGGGGATGCTCTCCAGGCCAGGAGGATGCCCAATGCCAGAGCTTGTAAAGAAAGGAGGTCAGGACACCCTCCCTCCTGGATCAGCATCCTGCAGCCCATTCACTGCCTGCCAGTAATGTAAAGGGGGCAGAAAACAAGTATCTCACACATCCCATCGGCTGCTGTGCAAAGGAAGAGCCGTGTTAGGGCCTCTAATGGCTGCTGAGAGTATTTAAACTGATGGAAATGGGATTTTCAACTCCTGTGAAATGCATTGCGGTCCCCTTAAGGACAAAGGAGGGTGAGTGGCTGGCTCAAAGCAATCCTGGATTGAAAACAATACTGTCAGATGAAAATTTGTGTTTTGTAAAAAATAGTAATAGTGTTTTTACAAAACTTACCATAAAAAAGGACTGTTTTCACATACTGCTTCACTTATATAAAAATACAAATCAAACTCTCCCCTAGCTGCAACCAGTGCTGGTTAAATGAAAACTGGCAAATAGGAGAAAAAAAAATGTTTCATTCACTCTCCCTGCCCTAGACATGGAAGAGAGGAAAGAATGAATCAACTATTAAAAATCAATTTTGTTTCAGTCATGTGAGGTTGTACTCAGGGACAGCTAGAGAGCTGAATGAAGAATTTTACAGTACGAACCCCAATGTAACCAGGTCCTACTGCATCACCAGTGCTCTGTGGACAAGCTCCGTGTGAGGGTCTAGTTATTCCATTTACCTACATTTGCAGATGGCTTCAGAGATCTCTGACTAACTGTAGAGTCCCTCTGCTCTCCCCTGCAGCCCCCATCTGCTCTATTGGAAAAGATGGAGCTGCACCAAGACAAAGCTGGACCACACAGAGTCGCCCACCGTGCATGGCATGGGCACTTGGCACCCTTCCTTTCTGGTGGCACAGCCAACCCCTGGAGTGCCCTGAAGAATCTCTGCCTGCAGCAGAGTTGTGATGGTCTCTGATGTCTTCCCAAGCACCCAGGTGCAGAAGAATCAGGTCACAAGGATGCTGGTAGCAGCCCCAGTGGGCCAGAAACACATAATCAGAATGTAAAACTGCTTTTAGAGATGCACCCTGGTTCCTGCGAGTTGTCTCCCACATGCATCCCCCTGTTCAGTCAGTGCAGAAGCTCTGCAGAAACCTTTCTCAAACACAGTGACCTACATTTTGCTACATTTTTTTTTTATAGATAGTAATTTCCAGTCAGCAATGGACTATTTCAGTAAAGCTAAGCAGAATCCGCTGTTTTCTTAAGAAAGATAAACAAAAGGTAAATGCAATGGGATTGCTGCTGATCTTCAACAGAAAACCAAGGGATTTTGCATGTCCTCTCTGCAGTAGTTGAAGCAGCACAGACTGCTTGTTGTTGATCAGACAGATCTGGAGGGGTGCGGAATGAAAACAGGGGCAATGGTCTAAGTTCACCCAGTGTAACACTCTTCCCTTCACCTCAAACAGGAACTTAGCCCTACAGTTTTGAAACTATGCATGGACAGCCTGAATAAATCTCATCACCGAAGGTTTCCTGACATTCCTGCTGAATACCCAGTCCTATTAGTCAATGTCGGGCCCTGGGCAACATGAAAAATTGCAGAAATCCATCCTGGCTGTCACTGGAAATCAAAGGTCAATCTCAAAAACTGAGAGACTCCTTCCAGACTTGGAAAGCATTCACATTTCAAGATTACAAAGTGCAATTGTCAAAGCTCTGCACGTTCATGTGAAACAGGAAGGAAAAATAAGACCCCGGACAATAGGACCCTGGAGGAGTGGTGGAGGGATCAGGCTTTTCCCAGGAAGCAGTTTGCCAAAATGTTAAAATAGAAGCTATTTACACAATAGGTTGGAAAATGTTAACAGCCAAAAACATGTTAGACAACAGGATTTCAGATTACAAACACTGGGCAGGTTGTCCCCTGAGGGTGCTCTAACAAAATATATGGATTCTCCAAACTAAGCAAAATGAGTGTTTTCTGTAATGGCCCTTTTGGTGGGGTTTCTACTTTTGCTTTTGCTGTTAAGGTTCCCTGCACTCCATACCCACAATCATCTGCCTCCATCTCATCCCATCCTCTGTCTCTCGCTCCTCCTGATCCCACCCCTGCCCAAAGCTTCCCTCCCACTACATCTATAGCCATCAACTGCACCATGTGAACAGGGTGTGAAGTAATTGTGCTTGAGAATAAAGGGCAGAAAGTCAGGCTCCCCAGTTTCTATTCCTGTCTCTCGTCCTCCCCAAAGAGCCTTCAGGAGGTCTTTTAATCCCTGTGATCTGCGACTTGAGTTCTCCTCCTGCAAGCAGCTTGTGATGCCATGAATACCCTCCGGTATTCAGGGAGTGAGGTCCTGGAGCCCTCGGTGACAGATCCTACACTTGCCTTGCTAAATGTTGAAAGGCTTTAGGTGTTAAAAGGGAGAAAAGGCCCTTTTAAGCATTTCTCTGAGGAGCAAGTGGCCAGCAGCTGACCTTCTCCTGGAAATCTGTGTCATTTTAAATGGGAAACACAGCCTATGAAATTTTTAATAAATCTATTGTAGTCTGCACAGTCACTGACAATCCACAAGTGACAGTCGCAATCCACCCTGTCCTTGCTGTTTCAACAGGCTTCCTGAGGCTGAGCATGAAAGGCTTTTAACATAACTGTGAGCCTTCCCAGGGCCGCACGGGACTCCTAGTTCCTGCTTTTGGAGGAAATGCTGGGATCAGCTCTCCCTCCTCAGCCAGCTCTTTGCTCTGAAGTTTCCACAATGGCCAAATTTGTCATCACCACCCAATGGCTAAGCAAAATCATCAGAGACTTCGTGTCTGATGGCTCAAAAGCTCAGACTCGAGCCTCAGCTTTCAGCAGAGGTATTTCCTGGCTCCCCAAAGAGAAACACAAAGCACTAAGCACATTTCTGCTCAGGGAAGATGATGCTGACAGACAGACAGAGAAGGAGACACTTGGCATAGCTTTTAAGTGCCTCTTCATTAAGGGCATCTATCATTCTATACTGCAACACTGCCAGTGTGCTTCCCAACGTGGTGCTCTAGAGTGATCACACCTGAATGTTCTCCTGGCAGTTCACTCAACAATAGGTGATGGACTTCCTGCTGGCAGGCAGAGTTATGGGGCTGAATCTTCTGCCCACCTTAAAAATAAACAGAGTAGCTATGATCTACAAAACTGTAGGACGCCTAAAATTCAAACACATCGGGTCCTGCTCTGAGTGCTCGGTTCCCTGCATTGCATGTGTTCAGTTGAAAATGTTTCATCCCATGCCTGAAGGTGAGCAGGGTGAAGGGAGGACACAGTCTCTAAGATATTTGTCTTCACACTTGCTCCTGCTGTAGGAGTCGCCCAGAGGGGAGCCTAAATATTTCCGTGTGGCTTGGTCTCTGTCCAGGCTCTCCTGGCAGTGCTGGATATCTCTCCTCCTGGGGAGGAGGGGGAAGAAGGAAAGAACCACAAGAACATGCCAATGCATGTCCAAGGGGAGGAATCAAGAGGTATTTAAGTGTGCAAGAGACTTGCCACACTTCCTCTTACACGGAAGTTGCATCTTGTGCTTGTTGTGCAACACTGGAAATCACAGCACCAGGGAACAGTCCCAAGACAACGGAAACAACAACAAATCCCCTCTTCTCCTTTTTTCAGATCCTCAAAGTATTTTAAATACATAACCTATGAGAGCTAAACTCCTTCCTTCACAGTTTTACTTCACTTTCAACGTGGTAATTCTCTATTTTTCAGAGAACCAGAGATGATGCCCATTCTCCTGTCTTATTTTTATTTTCTGTATATGCTGAAGGTTCCAGCTAACCTCCTCCTCCCTTTTAGGAACTGAGCAGTGGGGACAGCTGACAGTCCTTTTCAGCTGCAGCATCTCTTCTGAGATGTAATGCCCAGGTGGACAGTGAAGAGTGGACAGCTTCCTCTCACCATTCTCTGAAGCTTTTCAAAAATTCCTCCTTGCTGTCTGCATGTGATCTGCAGTCCTAGGTGAATTCCCTTTTCAGCTGGATGCACTGTGTTATTTCAATATAGCACTATCTAGACTACTGAAAAAAGTGCAAACAATTTAATGTATTACTTTCCCCTTATTTTTTATGGAAATGGTGAAAGTCTGGAAGATTTCTAATCTTTGTGCAGTGTTTCAAGTATTTTGTTTGTTTGTTTGTTTTTATATTTACACACACACATATATATATATAAAGAGAAAGCACTGTAAAAAATTCTAGAGAGAGCTTCAAAAAGCCATTATTTTCAGCTAGTCAGAAACTTTGTCTCACCATCATGATTTATACAAGATTCAGTAATTTATCTTAATTCAGACCATTCTGTGAATAAAATAGTCACTGTCCTACTAGACAGAAAGCAGATACTCTCCCGCTTCCCCTTGTAAAGCAACCCACAAGCCTGAGGAACAAGGAGCAGCAGTTTTTAAACGCAACAGAACCAATCCTTCCACCCGCTGAACTCCATCCAGCCTCAACACTTCCCAAAACTGAAAAAAAAAGATGACACTGCAAAATGTCTTACATAGATTTTGCTGTCCCAGGAGCCTCCACAGCCAATCCAAAGGGTCAAAGTGCTTAGAGACCAGATTCTTAAGGATTTCCAGCTCCCACTTTCCGATCTCAGCGATTACACAGAAAGCAGCCAGCATCACCCTTGACAGGTCCCCACCACCACAGCCATAAAATGTTCAAATTTTTTTGAGCGCCTTAGCCTCTTGCAGAAATCTTGGTGAAGTCTGGATAGGAAAAAGCCAGCCATCAGAACAGCATAAAAACAACCCTAATCTATTCAATTTAAATTTTAAAATTTTTTAAAGAACATTTTCTAGCATTTTCCCACTACATACAGGAGATTAGGTAAGCAAAACTTCTTGATGTCTGCGTATGTGGACAAGAGCGGAAACCCATGTGCATTCCCAAGTCTTGAAGCCACCAGCAAAACAACATCTTCAGCGCCAACATGAAGCCCTGCTCAGTGCTGCCTGGCTGGGCACCGGCAGCTCAGCAAGGGTCACTCCAAGAAACATACAACGTGGAACAAGGAATTTTTTCCCTCAGCACTTGGCAGAGCAGTATACTAGCTATCTAAACTTAGACAATAAATACAGAACAAATTAACTGCTCCTGCTCCCTTGGAATTCCAGAGGTCTCCTGGGAGGCCGCTGTGCTCCGTGCCGCAGTGCCAGGGCAGGCAGGGATGCACCTTGAGGGGGAGCTGGGCGAGTACCCCAGCACACAGATCCTTTTCTCCTCTGCGCTCACGTCGACTTGTGGGTGGGAGCTCCAAAAGCGTGTGCTTCCTGCTGATATTTCTGCTTCTCCCAGTTTCTATCAGGGCCAGGAATAACAGGAGAGCAGGCTGTCCCCCAGCCCCTCCTCTTCTGGTCCTGGACATGGCCAGCGGTATGAAGAGCGGGGGCTGAGGAGTGCGCTTCAGTTACAGAAGCACATGTTTTTTGGTGCCTCTGGATGTTCCAAGTTAAGCTCGGATCACACTGCACTTAGCTTTCATGCTATCCAAATTACTCCAGGAGGGCCTAATCCTAATGAATAGCTGGGTAGCTATTAAAATTGTTTTCCTTGAACAGCTAAATGGAAATGCGAGGGCTTGACGCTTGAGCTAGCATTTAAAACAGGTTCAGGTAATCAAAACACCAGATCAGAGAGCACTGGGGGTTTTGGAGGAGCTGAGATTCAATTCAGCTTTGAACCTTTAGCTTATTATAGCAAACAATTCCCACCCCCAACAACTGAAACTAGCCATGGCTCCTTGCAGAGACTGATTGGACCTGATCACGTGGGCTCACGCTTGCTGTTTATACCCCTTACGCCAGCAATGCTTCTCGTGCAACCCAACACCATCTGTCATTCTGTCGTGTCACCTCGGGATGCCGCTTGGGAAGAAACATGCCACTGGTCATCTCTCACTGGAGACATCTGAGATGCCAGGATTGCTACCACAGCCTTCTCTCTGTCCGGGCAGCAAACACTCCACTCAAATTTAGAGCAACAAACAGCATGAAGGCAGCTCCAGTGCCTGCAAATTATTTTTCTGCATCCATGGCCAAGCTGGAAATCAGTTATCAGAGAATGACTGGTGAATGTGATGTTCTGTGTAGAGGACACAGGTAGCTTTTCACTGCCACACACCAGCAGCACAGATACACAGAAGTGCATGTTTCCGTCCAGAAAAACCACAGCTAGAAGAACCTGACTTATAATGTCCACACAGATGAAGGAAGAACAGAAACACAGTCTGGGCATTCCAAGCAAGTAAACTGGCCTGAATACTTATGTGTGTGGAGGCAGCTGTGCTGCATGAAGAAAAGTCATCAGGTACTGAGCCTCACCAGTCTGTTTTCCTAAGCAGGCTGAGAGCAGACTATAAAGGATTCTTCTCCAAGCCACAACCCTACAAGGAAGCCTGCATTAAAAAATTAGAAAGGAGGAAGCAACCATGCTTTGAGCTCAGCCATTGCACACTTCACTAATTGCAGCTAGTCTTAAAAACACTATTGTGGGCCCAGCCTGACTGCAGAGGCAGCAGACCAGCAGTGCTCCTTTGTGGCAGCCCTGGGTGGCTGCGGAGGCGACACCATGCTAACTGCTCTCCTGAGAGGACAAGGGGGAAGGCTTGCTTCCATAACCACAGCCACGTAAAACAATTTGGTATGAACTGTGGCCCCTCAGTGCTCATTTCAAAACACCTGCTGTTGTGTAGCATGAGGACAGCAGCAGTGCTGCAGGGGCTGGACACAAGTAATGCAGGAGTTAACTGAGAGCAAGGGGATAAGAACCCCAGAAAAAATGTCGATATCATAGACCTGATATATGAACAAGAGCTGTGACTCAGTCTTCACCTAGGGACCAAAGATGATGCAGAGATGCATTAAAAGCTTCTCACTTCTCCTTATTTAACCCTCATTCACTGCATCAGGACAGTGCACACCAGCTAAGGGTGCTATGTGTGCCCAAGGGAAACAAAGCCCAAGCACTATGTGTGGCTCTCCGGGATGTATTAGGAAATTTGGAAGCCACGTAGTGTATCCCATTAAATTGCAGAGCACTGTGCAGAGGCCTTTGGTACCTCATGCCATCTACGGGGATGGAGCTCCCCTCTTTCCAGGTGGTGGCATGAGACACTCCCAGAAGTCCCAAGGGCTCCCCGATGTTAAGCCACAGGTCAGACACAGCAAAGCAAGGAAGGATTTTTCAGTCTTCCCTGCTCAAGAGCTGCCGGCGCAGCACCACACCGCAGCCCATCACCCCCACAGCTCCCTGAGGGACGCGCCGAGTGCCCACAGCCAGCACGGCAGCCCCCATCGGCAGCGGGGCCATCCAGCAGTGGCACACGGCCTCGGCAGCGGGGCTGCCCAGCTGTGGCACACGGCCTCGGCACGCCGTGGCTTGGGGGAGCATACGGCGCAAGCCGATTGCGTAGCCTGATGTTCAATGAGACTTGACAGGTCCCACCGAGGTCTGCACGCGGAGAAAGAGCCCAGGGCCCCCAGGCTGGCGACAGCGCCTCGGCTCTGCTCGGCCCCAGCGCGCCCGGGGCACCCGGGATTCAGAATTTGGATCATCTCAGAGCAGCTGGCAGGGACCCAGCGGCGTGAGCATCATCCCGTCTGCAGGAGCACGGGGCTGCCTCCCAGTGCACTTTTACCCTTGGAGTGTGGCGGGGGGAAGGGCGACGCACACGCATGGATATTCTTCACTTGTCACCCCCAGCCTCGGGCTATTTCTTTCTTTGCAATCACCTAAGGGTGAGGAGGAGTTGAAAAACATTACACTGACAAGTGCTGTCGGAGCCGCGGATATAGGGCCTTCCGCTCCACGCCAAGCAAACCTTCTGGAATGGTTTGGACACGATAGGTAAACAGTGTTGGGCTTGCTCAGCAGGGAGACATTTGTATTTAGATGTTATAGATAAGTGGTGCATATTTGAGACATCTGAAAGTTATTATTCCAGGCAGTTTCTAAACAGAGAATCGCAGTTGCATAGCCCCTTAACTCCGAGCTGACAGGCAGGATAATGATTTAAATTACTGTTAAACATGGGCTCTGTTTTAAGTGGATGGAATTCAACAACATGGTAGGTTTAGGGGAGTGGGGGTGTATTACAAAACACAACATTTCCAATTTCTGGAGCACTGATCCACGGGAGCTTCTCTGCCAACACCAAGCATCACTATTCACGCTATGAAAATGGCAGCTGTAGAGATCCTCAAAAGGCAACATCACTCAGCTGCGTTCTGGCTCATTACCACTCCCTCTAATTGCAACAACTTCTATTAAGGGAAATGCCTTTATGAAGGCAAAACATAGCGTTTTTCAGACTGTAAAACAGAGTTCAGGAGTGAATCATAAGTATTTTTTTTATAATGCTTTTGATTTATAAGTGATTTATGCTTCCTGGAGTTCAACAGGGTTATGTTTATTATGTTATCACTCTGTTTTTAGCTAAGAGTATACTGATTTGTTCTCTATTATAAGGCATTTGAAGCTCAACTATCAGGTTGTACTAAATCAGTGTCCTACAGTTGTCTCACGTGTGAGGGGTTTGTTTTCCAGTGTTTTCAAGCCGGGCTGGTTGGCTCCCCCAGGTCCCCTCCGTGCTCTGGTACCACCATCAGAGAAGGCTTTTGGTCCCCACCATAAGCTGCTTTCTGACATGCCGAAGGTTAAGTGTGACAGCAAACACTGGCTCCACACTGCAGCCTTTACACAGGCAAAGCTCCAGCAAAAACAAACTCGTCTCTTATGGGGAAAGGAGAAAGGGAAGGAGGAATTAATTTCTTGCTTATTCAGCATCTGATTGCGTCTCTGTGTCACGAGCGAGCTCCCAGGCAGCATCTCCAACCTACAGCACCTCATTTCCCAGATGGATAATTCAAAATAATGCAGACAAGAGGGTCTCATCTCTGCTCCTAGCACGAAGATGCAACTGGGCCTAAAACAAAAGCAATCCCACGTTGCCACTTAAGGGAAATTATATGGCTGATTAATAATGGATGAGCCTCACAAAGGCCACCCATTCTGCTCAGCATGCCAGCATCTTATCCTAATTCTCCTCACCAATAAAGCCTAGAATTGTTTGGAAACCTTAGGGGAAATTGAGTTCACTCACCTAAGCTTTAATAACCATCCTGTCCAGCAGGGTAGCAGCAGCCCAGCACAGCCTTTGGCACATGCAACACAATATAAAACCAAATTATGAAACAGTAACTCGGGTCTCTGCCAGAAACACACTCACAGGGCACACGAGTCAAACACAGATGAGGCACTTCTGTCAGACCAGCAGCTTGGCTTGCCCACTTTAGCATGTGAGGAGTCCAACAACTCAGAGGAGTTGAAACCCACAGTCCCCTGTCAGAGTGAAAAGCAGTATCTCTGTCCTGCAAAATGAAAGCACTTGTGTGATATGTCTCAGGAAAAGGAGTAATCTGAGCCTGAATCAGGAGCTGAATCCTTTACCATTAAAACTAAGGATGGCTTTTTGTCCCTCCCTGCTAACCACTAGTTATTGATCTGATGTACTCACACCAGTGTGTAAAGGCTTTCTCCAGCAGGCACTGCTTGGTTGCTTTTCCTGCACAACTAAATCCTAATAAATATCCTTCCCTCAGAAAAATAGTGGACCAATATCTCTCTGGGCATTGTTTTCCTCTTTTCATGTAAAAAAAAAATATTCATAGAGCTTGGTAGGAAACAAACAAGCAAACAAAAACCCCAAGTGGGTATTAAAGCAACCAGTGCCCTCTTCGAAGAACCCAAGAGAAACACAAAAGGAAACTGCAGCAATCAATAGAACATATGGAAATGTTTCCTTAGCCCTCAAGCTGGACATTGAATTTGTGCGGTGACAAACCCCACAGGGCCAGCTCAGGGGTCTTGCCTGCTCCTTCCTGCAGCCCTTGCAGCTCCTGCTCAGCTGACAGCACAGCCTTCAGAACAAGGAGAGGTACAAAGGCAAGTGGAAGCAGGATTTCCTCCTGCCAGAGGCTCTGTATAAGGAAAGGGAAGCCTCCTCCTGCCTCCAAACCCCTCCTGGCCACAGCTCAGCCCAACAAAACAGACTGACAGCACTCCACCCCTTCAATGGGCAGTCCAAGCAGTCCTGGCCTCTATACATAAAATTTGAGAGACAAAGATGTATTGGAGACAATAAATTAATGATAAGGGCCCCAAAGAGAGTATTTTCTACTTATTTTTCATTCTGTACTGATTCTGATGTACTTTTAGTACATTCTGATGTACTTTTAGTAACTTCAGATAAGCTACTAATTTAAATAGTTGAACCCAAAAGGATTCCAAACCCATCCAGGGGAAACATCTCAGGGCAGTTTGCTTTGGCAGAGGATCTAAGCACAGTAGTGCTTAGATCGGATACTTCTAAAAACTCATTACCTAATTCTCATGTCCTGGCATATGCTGATAAGCCACTGTGTCCCATCCCCACCTGTGAACCAAGAGTTCTTAGTTTCCAGAGTAATAAATCCTTATAGGTTCTGTAGTCATCTTTATGCTGTAGAGCAAGTGTGGACTCAACTCCCCAACGATGGGAAACTGCAACACTAAAACCGCTGTGGGATATTCTCTGGTGTCACCTTTCCCACCTGTGGCATCAAATGCCAGAACAATAGACAGGTCTGCGGACAAAATTACTGCAGCCTCCACTGCTCTGCTCTACCTCAGTCAGAAAAAGGATATTAAATACGGAGACAGGGTTGCAATCAGCCTTTCTGAGGAAATAATAACCTGGGAAATTCTGACTCCCGCTGATTTGTGATCAAGGACTGTGACTGAGATACCAAAAAAAGGAATTGAATCAGATTTTCATGGCTGTGTCAGAATGAATTAATTCTCGTCATATAACTGGAAAAGATTTAACATCACAGAAGCATTTTTAGAATGACAGGAGGATGTGGAGGCTGTGGTAAAGAAGAAAACATGATTATTGTTCTGCATAGACTGACAGTGAGGAAAGATAAAAAAGAACTAAATATACCATAAACTAATAGCTTGGTCAGAGAGTTGCCAACAGGAACAACCTGGGGAGGGGACAGCAGTTGCCAGCATCTGGCCCTGCTCGCTGCAAAAACACCCCAGACAACACTTATGACAGAATTACCAGCAGTGACACATCTCCAGGAGAGATGGCAAAGTTATCTTTAAGTCTACCCAGAATAGTCTAAGAATCTCCTTGCAGTCACTGCTGGTTTTCACCTTTCAGCTAAAGATGTAAGAGGTGGCTGCCTGGCCTTCTCTAGTGGCCACCATTCACCCCATGCCTGTCTCAGAGAGTGGTTAAGATTTTTTTTTTTCACACTTATGTGGTTGTCAGCAAAACCCCTAAAGTAAATCAGATGTCAGGTGATCTCACTCTGAATCTAGCTAAACCAGAGTCAGGCTATTTCAATTCTAAATGTTTGCCCATAGCAACTATTCAGGTTAGCATAGCTAGTTCTTTTTAAAGTCACATTTGCTATTAATTTGAATTAATTTTCTAGGTTGCCCATTGCAACTAAACCCTCTGCTGGAAGAATACTGCACTCACTACGTATTTCAGAGATGGTGGCTTGATTTTCTTTTTCAGCCAAGCAAGCTAGAGACACTGCTAACTGGAAGATCAGACTCTAAAGTCCAACTCAATAGACAGGAGTTTATCTGGCAGCAAATTCCACAGACACAGATGGAGGAGTGTGAAATCCCCACTGCAAAGCACAAACAAAGGAGTATCTCTCATCTCTCCTCACAAAGACTGCTCACCTTCATCCAAATAAACCCTTTGATAGTTAATTCTGTCAATATTTGTTATTAGCAGAAAGACTTCTATAATAAATTAATTATATGATAAAAAGAATCATTGCATGAAGAGGAATAAGTGTTATCAAGAGCAGAACTTAGAGCCGTCAATCTAATTCAGGATGTATGAAACAAATCTGACTCAGATTCTTTGCCCAGTGTTGTTTTCTCCTGTATCTTCATGATCTCTATGATAGAGAGACTGTCAGTAGTATGTGCTTGACCTGATAAAAGAGCTCACTTATCTTCAGGGAACATGCCAGACATTCGTGGTGACCCATACAAAATAATTCAAACACACCTAACACCCTGTGCTGTCCAGATAAAGTGGGGAAAAAAAAAAAGGAAACCAAAGCCTTTGGGTCATGAATCATCAACACAAAGACAAAATGAGCCACTGGTGTCAGTGAAGAAACCAGGCAAGAAAAGGATGGTATCGTGGTCACTGGGTTATCCTTGCCTTCCCCATCAATACAACCTGATCTCTCTTTGCCAAACCTGTCCTTCCACTGCTTTCAGACAGCAGCTCACCCTTCTTCCATGTTTTCATTTTCCTGCTCCCCTACCTCAGGCATCTGGACCCCTTCTTAACCCTTCCTGCGCAGAAAGGACATGCTTTCCAAGAAAACCACACTGCCTGGAGGCAACCTTTCTACTTCCCCTCCAACTTCAACAGCGCATTCAGCCCCTCCTGCTCATGTTCTTGTCTCTCTTCCTCCTCCTCCTCCTAAAAGAGTCTTTGCTGCCCAGAAAAACCATTAAGCACAGAGGCTAATCCCTGCATAACCATTGATTACTGATTAACCACAGACCACAGGTTTTGACCTAGCAAGCCCTGCACAGAACCCAGTAACAAGCAGATGGCAAAGAAAAGGATCCAGCAAAGCACTTAAGCACATGGCTATCTTTAGGAATGTGAATTAACATACTTATTCAGGCATATACCTGATTTCTGGCATACCATACAACTACATATGCATGGAGGTGAGTAGGGAATTTACCATCCTGTTGAATTCGGGCCCTGCAGCCTATGCAGTATTCTTTCCTGAGCAACTGAGAATGGGTTCCAATTGCCCAGATGAAAACCATACACCTTTAAAAAAAATAGTATTTGACTTCCCATTGAATTTTCCCTCCACCAGCTTTCATCCCTTAGCCTGCCAACACAGAGCACCCTCTGCCTCACCATCAGATTGTTACTTTGACTTTTCATATCTTATCTGGTTTTTGTGGAGCGCTGATCTTTTAGGTATCACATCCAAAACTGAAGCACTAGAAATTATCACAAAAATAGTCATAATAGTGATTACAGCTCAAAACCAAATTATTTATGTATTTCTCTAGAGTGCACAATTAGGCTGAGCTGAAATTGTCAGTCCCTGCAGCTCCATGGTGAAATTCTCATCAGTTCAGTTTTCTTTCCAACTATCTCTAGCTCTGATCTCCATCATGAGGCCAATTTCCTTCCACCTGGCCAAGGGGTGTTATAGACAAGACCCGCAGGCTCTCCCGAGTCAGGAATGAAGCAATAAAAACGCATTCTGACAAATGCAGGCAGCGTCAAGGCTCACCTCTGACATAAGCATACACATTCCAGTGTATGGAAACATTGAATCAAGACTATCTGGAACAAACAGGGCTACAAACAGGGACAGAAACCAAAAGGCCCAGTGCTTTTGTCAAAAAGACGCTTGCACACAAGCAATGCTGGGATAACAGAGCGGACTGCTGATGTCTGGGAAGGGCTCAGAAGAGTGATGGCTGCTGCCTACAAACACCAGAGAGAGCAACGAAAATAAGCCAGGGAAACACCACTGCAGAATGAGGAGGAAATGCAAATATCTGTGGAAACATATTGAACAAATTGTCACCAGTCTCCTGGTTCAAGTGAACACCTGTGGGGCTCAGGGGTCCTCTGGCCTTGGGCAGGCAGAGAAAGAGAGGGCACTCTGCATTGAAGATTTTAGAGACTTCAGATCATTCCTCGCAAGTGGTGCAATACTTATTGGCACAGCACCAGCATGGGAATAGGATTATTGGATTTGAAAGGCTTTTTCCCTGGAGTGGTCTTTATCCTCTTAAAAAGATAGAGCAATTAAACATTTTTTTTTTCTGAAGAGAATTAATCGTCTGTGAACAGTCACACTGGTAGCCAGATGCATCACAAGAGATTTTCATCTTCTTAAACACACCATCCATAGTCAGTGGCCAGCAATCTGTTTTATCAATCTTTTATCCCTAGCTACAGACCAAAAATTTACCAATCACAAATAATTTTAATTTCAAAATCTAATATGAGCAGATGGAATGGAATTTTTTAAAAAAATATTTTGTAAAGGCCTTTAACATCAAAATGATGCTAATGTCTGAGAATCAAAACTTGTGACTGGACATACTGTTCTAGCCAATAGACATGGAATGCTTTGTATAAATTTCACAAAGTTCTGCCAACACTACCCCGCTATAATTTCCAAGAAAACAGAGGAAGCACTCACCTAGTGCATGTCAGTACAAGGCATGATATTTTCACCAAAAGCCACAACATAGGGGAAACATTTAAAAAGTATTGTCAGAAAAACATATTATGAAAATGCAGTTAAGAGAGCATCATAGAAGAATGCAAGATCGAGATTTTCCTAAATATCTGAGTAGGAGAGAGGAGTCCAGGCTCTCACTGAGCACAGCACCTCGCAGGATCAGCTGCATCACAAACACAGCTGATGTAACATCTGCATCAAAATTGGGAGTGGATTCAACACAAGTAGAACACCTTTAGAAAAGAAGTAGTAGCTCAGCATGACTAAAGATGATCTAGTGAATGGCATCCCTGCCCATGCCAGTGGGATTGGAACTAGGTGATCTTTAAGGACCCTTCAAACCCAAACCATTCTATGATTCTGTGAAGGAGAAGTTCTGGGTTGAATCAGCACAGGTTCAAAAATCAGCACAGTCAAAATGTTTTGTTTTCTTCGGGACAAGCCAGACAAGGTCTGGAGGAGCTTCTGTTGCTCAGTGTTTGGCCAAAAACAAGGGATGAGTGAGCAAAAACCCAGGGCTAGACTCTGCTCACAGTGTAAAACCAGAGTGACTCCACAGTTCAGGCTGGCAAAACTGAGAGTAGAGTTGGGCTATAGGTAAGGACTTCTATACTGAGCCCAACAACAACAGTTCTGCTTATGCAGCTAGGGGAAAAAAAAAATGAGGCTTGGACTACAGAGCAATCTCATTTTTAGCTCTGTTGCTGATATGGATGGAAAACCCAATTTTATTTTATTAAAAGTGTCAAACTTTTTTAATAACCCAGACACCTAAAGGGTAACAAATTCACGTCTTCTGTGCGGTAAATTGCATATTCAGCAGCTGTGAGGCCAATTAGACACTGAAATGACAAAGTGCTATCTCAGGCCAGCAGAGACATTCTGCACAGTGACAGTGTTTAGTTTCACCATACAAGCAGTGTTTAGCTGTCATCTGTCATACAGGCTTAGGGGAAAGGGCCTCCACAGCTGGAACAGCTGCAAGAGCTGGAATTGCAAGATTAGCACAATAAATTGTTATACTTTGACCAGATCACTCAATTCACATCCAAAACTTATCCCCAGCTCCAAATGCACTCTTTTTGTCAAGCTAAAGCTTTATGAATGAAGAGGAGTTAGCTTTCAGCATTACAGCCCAGGGTTTGAACAGTTTAAATTAGTTGGCTGAATATTTTTGAAAAAGGTATTAAGAAAGCTGCAAAGATTAATTTCCTCTCCCAAAATATTCTCTCTCTCTTTCTTTTTACAGACATCTACTACAGATTTAAAGAAAGGAACTGTGTAAGACAAACTAAGGAAAATGCAATTATATGTGGCATTTAGTATCAGTTAATAGAGTGCATTAAGAAAAAAAAAGCAGCATAGATATCCCAACGGTTTGAATGAAAAAGCTAAAATCTTTGCTAAGGTAAGGAATTCTTTGAAATGTCTCTCAAAAGAATACACTGCTCCATTAGTGGTGGATTATTATTCCCTAAGGCCCTGTCTATGCTAGAAACGTCTGTAACTAACTATAGCTGTGTAATAAATTCAGTATACATACCATTATTCAAGTAGTTTATACCTTTATTAGAAGTAAAACAAAGCCAAAAGCCTTTCAACTGGAACCCTGTTTCCAGACTCTACTTTCCACACTTCCAACACTTAGCAAAGGCAAAATAAACTTCTTAGTGTAAACCAGCAACATTTACCTCCTTAGAGCAACAGCCAATTCAATCATCACAACAGATATTTAATGTGAAGACTCTACTTTTTTTTTTTAACAGAGGGGCCCATCTTTGCAGTGTCAGCATCTGAACTACAGCATACCCATAACATAAACACCACTTACAATTGTCAGAGTTTTCGTATTTCCTTGGCTTTTTATGGCTAAAGTGGCCCTTCTTGCCTGTGTTAGGAACGATATTTCAGCTTACCAGAACTAAAGAAACTTTATAGCACAGAATGTATTTTTCCACTGGTTGTTCTATCCTGTAGCAGTCTCCATTTTTCTCAGTCTGGGCAATAAAAGCCAGACTAATCCCTTTTAAATTTATTCCTACCCAGGTACCTCTGCAGGCTCTCCTGATGCCGATGTGGACATTTTGTGGATATAAAGTGCCCTACAGCACATTATGTGCCAGATTTTGTCCTTTCTGTTCACCTGTAGCAATGCCTTCCCCTCAAAGAGGTCCTGCTAAGGCAAAGGTGCTTCAGGTGAAAGCAACAGGTTATCCAACGCACGAGTGAGGTACAGAGCCTCTGTGCAACTTTGTAATTCAACTCCTCCTCGAGACCCGGTGAAACCTGAAATGCTGATCCCTCAGAGACCTTATTTCACTCGGCATCTGCCTGTTCTGACTTTCTTGGTGTTTGCCATTTGCTGCTCAGCCCAAACGCCCCACACCAACCACGAGGGCAGGCGGATGCTGCCTTCCCCAGCTTATGGGCACAAAGTCTCCACTGCTAACAGTCAAAGACAAAGAGGAGAAAAACATAACATAAAGAGGAGAAAAAAAAACCCACTGCATTCACACAGCTGAGAGGAGCTCTGGCTTGCTTTAAAGTGCTGTGTCCAGCAGCCTCATCATCACAACCTAGACAGGCAGACCTAAAGGACAGACAGACCCTCAAGCACACAGAGTTGCCTGGGTCCGTGGGCTAACTTTTGGGTGCCTATTGCATCTGGAAAAACAGGTTCCTCCAGAGGTGCTAAGGCAAAGCAGGGATTAATTAAAATGGCAAGAGATGAGTTATTTATTAAACTGTTTTCACATTTTCAGCTGTGTTAGAGAGCTTCCTGCAGCTGCCATAGAGACAACAGCTACAGACAATAAAACTTTATGAGCAATTTAAATTCTCTCTCCCCTTAGGAGATGGGGAAAAACAAGGACAGCTGACTGTTTGCAGGTCTTGTGGATCTTGCCTTCATTAAGTAGAACTCTTTTTAAGCACTTATTATGCTTTTCCATCAGATAGTCAAAGACTTCCACAAAAAGGATTAATTGTTTATAGCTTCCAATAGCTTTCAACAATACCCTATAAAAATACACTGCAGTCATATCTGATTATCCAATTTTGTTCAGTGCGAAGCACTCCCGGCACATCAGTCTGCTTATTTGCACGTGTCAGAATAGCAACAAAATGGACTCCCATGGACAATGGAAAATAAGCTTTGCACTTGGAAAATAAAATAGTAATAACCACACAGTAAAACTGCAGATGCGTGCAATAAATTAGATTTATCATCAGTCTTATACCATTCACACCTGAAATTTGCCCATAAATCTACCCCATTTGAGGCTTATTTAATGTTTCTTCTAAAGGTGGCCTGGAGCTAGAGATTTAAACTACGTAAGAACTGACAGACATAAAGAAAGAAGAACATTTCTTTCTTTCCCTACAAAATGTGCAACTTCCTTGTCAAAGAGACACCAGCTTGAGGCACAAGATGGGTACATTTCCATCCAGGATCAATTCACATTTTAACTTTGATACTTTGCAAACATAAAACAATAAGAAGCTAGGAAGAGGATCTGGTGAAAGAAGAGATTTCTCAAATATCTAATACAAAAAATACAGAACTCCCATTTAATTCTCCTAGGATCTGTATATATACTTATGACTGAAATACATATTTATACTGTTTCTACTTCAGGTAAACCTAATACATGCACATTTAATACACATGCATTTAAAATTTTCCAATCTTGCAAGGTCTTACTAGTTTTTCACATATTTTATATTTACAAGATGTGGTGAGACTTAGCTTTTAACAGGTGCCTCTCAGTGTGCCAATCTAAATAAAATTATCTTTGGTTTTCTAAGCCTGCTCTGGTAAAAGACCAAGAATACTCTGAAATACTGCATGAATGAAAATACTGATGTATGGGAGAAGAACGTGAACAGAGTAATAAACAGTAAAGGGGTGTGATTGCTGATCACAGTAGCAAAGAATGGGACCAAGGAAAATGAGCAAACTGTACCTCACATTACCCCACTGGAAACACAGGATGAGTAGTGAGGTACGCTGCAATCATAACTGTTTTGCAGTCCCATTTTCTGTACTTTTAGAGCACCTGCATTGTGCTTCGAAAGAAAAGACACTAGGTGGTAGGGCTAGATGGTCTTCATAGGGCCTTTCCCATCTTAACCACTCTGCAGTGCTGTGCTGCAATGTCACTGCCCAAAAAACGGCCTGATTTTGAAAAACGAAAAAAAATGTTGTGATTTTCAAAAAGGCACCATAGAGAAAAGGCAAACCTGTAATCCCCCACCAAAGGTAAAGGAAAATGCTGAGAACACTCATCATGCTGTACTGCACACATGACTGAGGGAAGTTGCCAACCCTGCTGTCCTGCAGCGAATCCACAGAAGGTGCACATGCCAGGCTCAAGCCCAGTGCTTGAAAGAAGCAGGTTAATATGAGACAACACCTCTTGGTTCCCATGAGCTGCCATCCTTCCTCCACAGCTCTGAAGACTCTAGAATTTAAACAGCTGGGCCTTTCCTTTTCTGTTTTTGATGCTTTATTATAGCAGCAAGGCAGCAGATTGCTTATATTCCATTTTTCTCGGACTCTTTTTAAAAGTGTGAATGAGCATGTGTGTATGTTGAAGTGATAACATAAGGACAAGCCACATTTTTAGTAAATATTACTTTAAATTACCCTGGAATGTAAAAGTGCACTTGTGCAAAACTAGCTGCCCAAAAAGGAAAGCAGAGCTGTAAACCATCCTGCCTGCAAGTTGAGCATGTCAGCAGGAGAGTCACTGTATAAGGGCATGTTTACAGGTCATGTAAGCCTGCACCTACACTGAAACTCATGCCCTAAAACACAGAACATGCATGCACTCCACTGCCACAGACTCCTCTATGAGGGCCCTTACACTGCGGCAGAAAACCAGCTGAGACCCTGTGGTCAGAGGAGACGAGATTCCTGGGTGAATTTAAACCTTTTCATCTCTGTAATGTGGGTAGAGGAGAGCAAGAAGCAGCCTCTCACCTGTGACTGAGTGTCAGCACTGTGAACCTCATCACTGAAGCCACCTCAAGGTGGATTTAAACCAGTCCCTCCTGTTGACTCACTCCAGCAGTGACAGGCAAACCATGGCCCCAGCTCAGTTCAAACTCCCCTTGGCTGAGGTGCAGTGGACCATGCAAGCCTTTTTCACCTGGTTCATTTCAAAATCCAGCTGGCAAAGAAGCTGCTCAAAGGCCTCTGCCTTTGAACATACAGCAAGGACAGTCAGAACCAGGAACATCTGTGACAGCCACATACACCTGTGCAGTGACAGCAGTACTGACATGTGGGTAATTGTCAGTAAGGCTTATGCTGTGGGTAAAGCCATAAGCAGAAGGAAATGAAAAATTAAGGTACAAACCAGCTGGATTTTAGTGATGCCAGAATGTTGTGCAATGCCTGTGCTGCAGATAGAGAGAGAGGCAGGACTGAGCTGGGTAACAAGGCTGATGGCAGATGACACCTTTTGCTCTGGCAAGTCATTTAACTCTCACAGGCTTTGGGCCCCCCTTCATTCAAGTCTTTCTTTATTATATCTGTAAGACAGGAACAGTGTCACTAGACTTAGTCATTACCCTGTTTTACTGAGTTCCCTGTTTGGGCTGGAACTGATTTGCCAGAGTAATGCAGATAAGCAAAATAAAAACGTGCAGTTTTGGATGTTGTCACTTCCGGGAACATAAACGCACACTGTCCATTTCCCTGCAGAGCTGGGATCTTGCAGTGACACAAGACTTACTGCTGCAGGTCTCTCCTTTGGCAAGTCTCATTTTGGAAGTGAATTTACATTACTGGGAGTGGGGAGGGAGTAATTCTGCAATAAACAGCAAGACACTGGAAATGGCAAAGTTTTTGGTCATATTCTTACACATAAAAGCAAATGGAGACTGTGCAGAGGTGCAGTTTGACCTTGTAACCGTACAAGCATTGAGAAAATAGTGATACTTGAGAACAAGGAACACATTTGGGGTTGGGGGGCAATAAATCACTGAACTGGAATCTGAAATGCTATGCTCTTCTCTTCAACATACCACTGCAGCATCCCCAGCCTCCATCAGATGCCCTGCATGCCATACCAGGCTGAATTCGACCATATGTTTGTAGCTAAGCTATGAAATTCATTTGTCAAGTCCCGGGAGTTTTTGGCAAGTTGTCCTGTGCTGTATGTGTGGTCTGCTACACTAGAGCAGGCATGCAGAGCATAGTAACGGGTATGTCTATAGGATCCAGGGGCAACACAGCTGATGATTTCCCTTCTCTGACTTTTAGTGCTGTTTAATAATGAATGGAGATGCAGAGAACTTGGGTGGAAGCCGTTTCAGCACAGTTGCAGGCTTAAAGCCTGCTGAAGGCTGCTGGAACAAGCTATAAATACGTATCTGAGCTCCACGCCAACTGTGTAAACTCAGAAGCTGCTTGCTTCATTCAGGGACTTCATACCCACCAAAGAGTCGGGAGCCTCTTGGACTAGAGGTAAGTCCATGGCTGGCAGAAGTCACATTTTCCTTGTGAAAGGGGGATGCGGAAGACGCTAGGACAGTGCTGGGGCGGATGACAGATAGGAAATGATTTCTAGGGTGTTTTGAAAGGAAACACATAATCCAGAGTTACGGACCCTCATTAATCAGGCAAAGTAGTCCTGAGGTGCCAAATCTCACAAGAACAGCCATAGGGCTCGGAGTCGTTCGTAAGCTCTTCCTAACTGAACCCTTGGCATGACCTTTGCCCAAATTCTCCATCCCAATTCAAAAGCACCACCTTGGCCTATGAACAGTTGCCTAGTGGCTCTGATTCAAGCTGATTCACAACAAAAGATAAATCTTTCTGCACCTAAAAAAAGAAAAAGCTGCTGAGAAATTCTTCAATTCCTCTGCCTTGTGCAATCTTGGGCCAGGAGTTTTTGCAACAAGGTCAGGCTCATTTCTTCATCTCCTGAAAGTACGTCCCTCTTCCTGGCTGTGTTGATTGTTACGGGTAGTTCTGCCACCATATTTTTTAATACAGCACAGAATGCAGAAAGGAGGCAGAACTGTCAGAAAGAAGGTTAATGGAAGTTTTTGATATACAGCATGAAGCTGTCACTTTACAGAGATTAACAGGCTGGATGGCAGGAAAAAGCCAGGATCTCTCTCAGCCTCAGATCATCTCATCTTCAGAAGGAACCTCAGCTCCTGAAGGTCAGCAGGTACCCTCTAACCTTTTCCATGGTGAAAAGAATACCCATGAGTCTACTGTTACGTGGAGAAGTGCTGCAATTTGCCTCCCAGTGACAATGCAGAGCCAGCTCTAAGGCTGTGTGCTGACAATTCTGGTCCCCCAGCAACCTTGCTGCCCTCCAGTCCTCGGAGAATCTTTTCCATTCTTCTAAGATGTATAAACTCATATAGCCCAATCCTTGACAGCCTGCACATCTGGGACTATGACTAAGTCCTCCTGAATGCCAAACTATCTTCATTTTACTGAGGATGGCAGAAGACACAGGCACTCGGCACTCCTCATCCTCCAACCCCAACTGTATACCCAACCTTCAGGCTCCAGAGGACAACTCACACTCCTCTGTGAAAGCAACATCCTGGAAAAACCAGCCACAGATTCTCTCAGGTAATTTGGAAGATAGCCATGTTTCAAATCTGTCCATTAAACCTGACAGAAAATCATAACAGTGCCATCCAGGAAGGATTTAACCATAGCACGTAAAATGCACTTCCCCACTTAGGCACAGGGAAAGCAGAAGATGAGATAAAAATAAAGTCTTACGAGGTGTATGACACACTCCAGGCTATTCTCTGATAGAGATACACCTCTGAGCAGAAATCCACTTACGTAGAGCTGACTTCTAGTGCTATATTGTAGCAGCTGTTTCCCACCTCCCACTGATGTTATATTTACATGCTAAGTTTCCTACACCCACTGATCCAGGCTGAGGTACTGAGATGCTCTGGGGAGGACTGACAGCTGTTTCCCTGTACTTGTCCCAGCACAGAGAGCGGACAAGCAGTGTCAGCCTGGCCCTTTGTCAGGGATGGCTCAGCATCACCCCGGTGTTTGGACCCAGGTACTCACCTAAGAGCTGCACTCCACGGGTGAGCCCATAGACATCAATCAAGGCCCAGAGGGGCTCTGCCGTCCTCACGCCACTGAAGAAGAGCATCGCAGCAGAGTCGTTCACCCGGTAGAAAACCCGTCCCTTCTTGTCCACCCAGAAGGCTATGATGTTTCCCTCGTTTGCAAACTCTTCTGGCAGAGCCTTGGCCCAAAACCCGCTTTGGGAAACCAAGTCAGGGCACGCATACTTTGGCAGAGTGTCAGGGTTAATCCTCGATGGATCCTTGGAAGTAAAGCCAAGTCGAAGAGCCCCACTCCAGCAACACTGCTTTTTAGTGATCTGCAAAGACAACAGCAGCAATAGCAGCACTGGGCACTTGAACATCAACTTACACTACGGGCTTTATGACTCGAACACTAGTGGCCAGCGTGCAGACAACCTCACCTGATCTAGGAAACATTTTATCCACCAAACACTGCTGTAGCTTTTTCAGTTGCACATAGCAATGCCGCTGCACACTTAGGATACAATGCCCATATTTAAAACCAAATAAATCAAATTAAATCTATGTGGATAGGTGAAATGTAATTACAGCTGCATGATGATTCATTTCTGTTTCTAGGGTAATTCCTTTTGGCCTAAGAATAATCCTCTCTCAAAATGTGCCAAAAATGGCCACAAGACCTTTCATCTCAGCACCTTCAGCAGCAGCGTTCTTCTCACACGCTGCTCAGATGATGGGGTCTCTCATGACCCGAGGGAAAAGCATAGACTCCAGAATCACAGTTACCACCACAGGGTCTTCTGGGTTTCCCAGGCAAATGAAAGACAGTCTTTCCCCTGTTTAACTTGTCATATTGGATGACATATTGAAATTACAGCCTTGCAGCAGAGAACTTGTGTGTGGGAAAGCACAATATAGAGTATTTAACTTTGTTAAATACTCAACTGTGAAGCAATAATAGATGTTCTCTTATGAGCGGGGAAAACCTACTTATTTCAGCTGTGAACGGTGTTTTGCAAAATATGTTGTGCGTAACTACACCCCAACCTGTCAGAATGCAATTACCCAGTGTGTCTGGGGTCAGGAACATCTGCTATGGTTTTTGGAATGGTTCATTTGCCATACCCATCATTCTGCACCTGACAGACAGAAGGACAAAGGATCACAGATATCTCCAGAGTCATCAGCTTCTACTCAGAAGAACTGAGCCCTGGCCAGTAGGGGATCTGTGGGGAGCAGGCAGCAGGTCCTAAACACATGAAGAACATTGAAAACACTATCCAGTTATAAGGTCTCTTTTTTTCCCATGGAAGCAGGGAGTCTTCCAGAGTCAATATGGTACTCAGATTATGTCCTTGGGGAAGATTTTCCTCTCATTTTATTGTTTGAGTATGAACCTGCTGGGAATTTTTCCTCTCAAAGGGATTCAGCCTGTCAGCATCCAGACTATGAAATGAAAGACCTAAGGATGCTGGATCCAACCTTGATGTGGGGCCAAGACAGTTCCTGCATGCCAGTTGACACATAATTGCTGTATCTGTTCACACACTGAACCTCCAGCAAACACAAAAGCACTTGAGATAGTCCTCTTCCATCAGTGCCTTGGCAGCCTCAAGCAATTCCACTGGCCGCAGGACAAGAGCAGAAACATGGATAGGTACCACCTACCAGATGTCACACAAAACTTGCTGCCTTTCTGTAATTTCATGCTCTGCCAAAGCACTAACGGCTTGGATGAAAGGCAATGACAGAGACTGAACTGTCCAGGACTGCAGGACTTTGTTCTCAAAAGCCTGACAGCAGCCCCTCATGTCCCAGCTTGGAAGCATAGAATTTTCACTGAGGGATTCTACAAGACATTTTCTTTGGACTTCTGAATTCTCTGCTAATCACATTTGTAAATACTGCGTTTTCCTTTTACATATTCCTCTCCAAGGCAAATCTGGAACATGTGCCCTTGGGGTCACAATAATCTCACAACAAAGACATTGTTCAAAGCCTAGAGATTTCTGTTTTATAATTAAAGTACCAGAGAAAATAACTCAGAGGTCAGAAAAAAGTTATCAACAGACAATTTTTCAGTTAAGGGAGTGCTGCTCTTTATCCCTACTCAGTCCATCCAGGCACCTAAATTGTTTACATGGAACACTTCGGCACTGACCTCAGCCCCAGGAACCATGGGAAGCTCCTGCTTGCAGGGTTGACACTGGGATGACACTAAAAAGGACTGAAGCAGATTTGCTGTTTTATATACCTGGCCAGGGTGGGATGGCATTGTGCGTGTCCCCAGTAGAAGTGGGGGTTAACAGGGTGTGCACGTGACAAAACAGGGAAACATAATACACACACTCCAAGAAGAAGCCTGGGTTATTTTTTGCAGCAAATTTACTGCAAGCCCTAAAAGCTTTCGGGTCTAAGATAAATATGGCCTCATTGTCATTTGTACAATTCAGTCTCTTGCCAATACTTCACAGCAATCACAGGCAGCGCGAAGTAAATATTCATATGGTAATTGAGGCTGCACATGTTCCATGTATTAATCAGCACCTATAAACAGTTCTCAATACAGTCTGACCACAGGCAAACTAATATCCAAATTAAAATCAAGTATAAA
Organism: Rhagologus leucostigma; assembly: GCA_013397725.1. Classification (NCBI taxonomy): domain Eukaryota; kingdom Metazoa; phylum Chordata; class Aves; order Passeriformes; genus Rhagologus; species Rhagologus leucostigma. The sequence continues at coordinate 807,846 of VZTD01004105.1, forward strand.
GCCTGCCAAGAATTAGACACAGCTGGACAAAGGGCTCACAGTTTTGCTAAAAAAGGCAATGGTTAATGATGGACCAAATTCTCTTTTGAGCAGCCACTGCTAGCAGAAAAGCTTGGGAGGTCCACCGGGTACCAGAAGGGGAGGAGAAGACAGAATCAACATCCAAACTGCTAAACCATTGCTGCTTTCACAGATTCAGGCTCCTGATCTTTATTGCCTCGTGCCATCTTTGAGAACTTCACTTCCTAGCAATGCCCTGAATTACGTGGAAGAAACCATACTGGAACATCTGTGTCTGAGGCTGCTTGACAGCCATATTCCTATATTCCCAGAGCTGCAAAATAATCTCAGAATAAAACCTGAGATACAATAGCTAATAAACAGAATGAAATCTCCTTACTTCTTTCCTCGGTTTTCCAGAGGGAGTTTAGACTTTATAGGACCTGAATGACTGGGTTCATGGTTAGTCCGTGGCTGCTAAGAAGGTCTGAGATGTTGTTTTCCACAGGCACGAACAATAGCGAGGCAATTACAGGATGAACTTATCATACAAAAGCAAGGATGTTTTCACATTTCATCCCTCCCTTGAGCACAAGTTCTGTTAAGCCTGTTGATTACTCCCATGAGACCTTCCCATTGGAGTTAGCAGGAGCTCTGCTCATAAATATCTTGTGCAGATTTGCATGCATATCCTTCACACACGTTATGCAAGCTAAAATCCCCAAATACACAGAGATAAACAAGTGTGAATATCCAGAGATAGCTACCTTGTTTCAGAATGAGGAAGAAATAACCCAGAACCTTTGCCTAAACCACTAAACCCACTCAAATCTTTGATGATGTCTTCAAAAGTGAAATGCTGCTTTCATCTCCTCCCAGATTATTTGTCGCAGTTGCTTGTCCAAGCTGCTGGCCAACATGGGAAAAAATCTCATTAGGCAATGTGAGAGATTCCTGCTGGGCTTCCAGCCTGGATAGAAGCAGTAAGAGCTCCACAGGAAGCATAAAAAAACCTGTAGTGGGGATTTTCTGTCTCTGGGCCTGAGCCTGAAATCACTGAAATCTCCATATATTTCCAAAAGGAGGCATCTTCCTCATTCCTTGCTCGTTCGCTGGCTGTGAGGGAAGAGGCAGGGAAGGCTGATGCCACTGTAGGGCCCAGCACTCTGGGACCTCTGGCAATGGGCAACAGCAAGATCGTTCAAACTGGGTATCTATATGCTGACAAACCTTCCGGAAAACTCCTTCTGCACAAATGAAGGATTTGCAGTCAGATCATTCACATGTGCCATGAACTAAAGTGGCCAAAGAAGATGACCTACTTTGTGGCAGTGGAAGGCGTGAAATGAGCTATGAACAGAAAAACGCAGTCTCACAAACTAGAGGTCATAAAGATTGGAAGGTATCTGTGGATGAAGTTTCAAGGGTCCCAAGCTCCTTAAGGTGCTGATAATCTGAAAAGTGTTTCAGTTCCTAAGGAGATAGAGGAGTTTCTTCATCAGAAAGCAGCTCCTGGTGTACATGAAGGCATATTGTCTCAGAGGAGCTGGATTTCCCTTGCAGCACCAGGAGTATGAATTCCATCCCCCAGGCTACCACAGACACAAAGGAAGTGAAATCAGCCTGTGCCAGTGAGAAAAATGCGATCCCTGCAATTTTCTCTCCTCTGACCTTAATGCTATCAGGTGACTGATTCAACAAAGCAGTCAGCAGAACGCCAGAAAGATCCTTTTCTTAGACAGCAACTGTGACTGTACTGACTTCTCCTTTCATCCTTTCCTCCAAACTCTTTTGTTTTTCCTGCCAAGCATGTGAGCAAGAACCTTCCCCTCCAGGTTCTTTTTGACCTCTTATCTCCTGGCCTTCTCACCTCCATGAGACCAGCTCTCATTGCTGCCTTGCTTACAAGAACAAAAGTGCTTCTTGTGGAATGGAACACCTTCACTAACTCCTCATCCTCCCTCAGCCTGCGCAGTAAAGCTCCTTTGCAGGATGGGAGCAAAGGAGCCTAGAGGAGACATCTTCTAGATCTATCTTCTAGAGAGATACTGAGACTGCTGCCTTTCAGACTAATCAATACATCCCTTTTTTCCTGCTGTTTTCCAAGTGATCTCAACTTAATCTGTCGTATTTGTCTAACATCAATATAAGTATTTTTGGAATGTAGATTTCTCTTTTGTTCTCAGTTCCACAGCAGTCTGTACCTATGGCTCCAAGAACTACAGTGGCAAAAGCAGAAGTACCAATGAAGATTGCAGATCTTTAAGGCCAAGATCTGACTACTGTGCTTTTCAAGGGCTAAAGATTTGCTGGCAAGCACCAAAGCCCAGTACACCCCAGCACATTCCCAGCAGCTCCCATGGCAAAAAGGGAAGGTATAACTTACTCACCTTAAGCCTGACTTGTTCATAAATAACAATGGGCCTGTTGCTGAAGGTAATGGCATTGCAGAAGCTAGCCTGGCGCTTCACCGCCTTCTGTGTTGTGTCCATGATGATCTGGGACCCCTTCGTGTGAGGATGGAAAAGCAGAGGGCTGATGGACAGAGTTCCACATTGTGGGATGGGGAGGCAGTGCTTCTGCTTGTGGTGGCATCGGTGGGAGGAAGTTGAAAATGACCCACCAATGGAATCTGAAAGCAGAATGGGGAAAAAAGGGTTTCAAATCTGCTGTGACTAATAAGGAAATCTTCAATGAAAAAAAAAAAGCAGAGGTACTTCAGATAGAAAGTATAGATAAAACAAAAAACGTTAGCTAAATCCTTAAACTGTAAACCACTGAGGGATTTTAGAGTATCTTCAGCAATAAAAGACTGCAAGGATACTGAAGACTCCTGTCTGGACAATCTGACAGTACAGAGCATGACACTGAGACTGCATCTCAGCACTGAAATCACAGGCCATCTTGAGGCCACAGACCAGGAGAGAACACAAGAATTGGTTCTAAAACTGGAGCAAAGCACTTGTGAAGTTGCTGTAACAAAGCTGTCACACCTAGGGAAAAATCTTCCACTTCTAGAGGAAGTGGAATATACACTTCTATACAACTTGACCATTTCTCTCACACCTCCTTTGCAACAGCAACTCCATTGATCTTTGCCTCCATGTGACTCTGGGTGCCCTCTCTACTCATGCCATGTGCCAGCTCAGGCACACACACTGCTAATTTATGCTCAAGCACCACTCAGCACTAACCCACCTGGATCTCTCCACCAACTCCCATCCATTCTCCTCTCCCCTCCACTGATAAGAACCTCAGCTGAGATCCCACACGTCATGAAGGCATTGATCAGCACACTATGATTACAGTGAGGAAAGGTAAGCGGGAGAAAGGCTGTGAAGGACGGAGATTACATCTTTCTCCACTCAAGACTCTACAGAAAGACTTGACGCAGGATCAGCAGAGCCATGACAGCAGCTTTGTTCCTGAACGAATGGACTGGCACGTTTCTTTTCAACGGGAAGCCTGCAGCAGTTCCAGCTCAAAACAACCACTCTACTGAGCACAAGTCATCTGCTTCCTTTTCCTTGTGTGCACATACACACTACATCAAGCACATATGTTTGGGAGGAAGTACTCCTAGAGTTGGAAACAGAGTACCAATAGAATACAGGACTATTCTGTGACAGACTCAAGGACGCTACAAAAGCAAATATGACCTTAAAAATGTGCAAGTTTGTGCTGTAGTGATGCATGACTAAACAGTACTCTTCAAACACACAAACTATAGAAACTAATTATCCATATTCTTCACACAAATTAATTGCTCACTGCTATGTCTTTCTATAGCTACTATAAAATGCTTACACCTCTAATATAACTCTTGGTTTTGCAGTAAAAAGCCCAGACACTCTTCCTTCCAGCCTTTTGGGCAGTCTTAGCGTGTAGCTACACAAAGCTGTAACAGCACATCATCAGGGTGAGTGTGATTTACTATCAGCAGAACTCAGAATGCTGGCTTCTGAAGAGAACATTATAATTCAACTGCAGCATCTGTCACTCTGGCCTTCTCTTCTCATCTCCTTGCTAGGTTTTTTTCCTCCCATTTTCAGCAACAGTGGTGTTCCTTCAGAACAGAGCAGGGAGGTCATAAAGCAGGGCTGTTACCTTTAAACACTTTCATTAATGCTTTATGTGAGAGATGAACCAAGTGGGAAGTTTTTTGATGCTAAAAGTAATGTGGAATATGTCAACTTCCTTCTTCTGTTTCTCACACATGGAGGAGGAGAAATAAGGTGCAGGGTACCAAGAAAAGAGAGGTTAACCTGAGCAGGCAGGTTACGGAGGGAAACCTGTGGGAGGAACAGACTGCACAAAAGGGGAGCTTGACAGGGGAAGGTCAGGATGCAGAAGCTCACATGAGCCTGGCCTTTTCCCTTTGGAAAGGTCACTGCTGACCTAGGGTGGTGCACCCTGGCTTTCCCCACAGACCAGACTGCATGGTCAGAAGACAATACAAGCTGCAGCAGGCCCACAGACAGAATCTTATCAGGGTGCTGCCTAAAACCTGTTTAATTAGAGACTGTCTCATGCCCCAAAGAACAGGAGGTTGAATCTCTTCCAGTATCACCAGATTTTTGCAAACTAGGTGTGTTCTCTACTATCATCCCTTTGAAACCGCTATCTTGTGACAAAAGTCACAAGAGCAAGATCATGCCTATCTGAAAACAGCCTCTGTGCTGAAGGGCTGCAAACCCAGAGGTGCACCATGGAACCCTGTACAGCTTTCCAGCTTCCATGTTGGGGGTCACAAAGAGAAGCAGCTGATCACTCCTTAGGTTGGACTTCATTTCTCCATTCATGCCTGCTTATAGATGCTGTTTGAACTATTTCACCGAGCACTGGGCTTGAACCCTGAACACAAACTCCCCATAATACCATAAGCCCTGCCAAGAGCATAGCAAAAGTGGTAAAGTATCCCTTGCTCCCCTGAGCCACAAGGCCATGGACTGGATCTTCTGAAACCTTTAAGTGAGCCAAGGTGAAGGAAATGCTAACATGAACCACACCATTACACAGCTGAACTGCTCTACCTTCAGTGTCCCACTCCTAAGTGTATCCTTTTTGGAGCCGTTTGGTAAAGTAGAGTATTTCCCCAAAGGTGGCACACTCCTCCTTCCCTGTGCATTAGATGTGCCTGATCTCTTGGATCTCAAGGCCTGAACAACATCCTGTATACAACACACTTCACACAAGGCAATACTGGGAGTTCTCACCTTAGAAAAATGCAGCTCAAAGCCTATTAGGGGTTTTCACCAGAAGTGTTCATGCTCTGCAAACATTAGGCATAATCTTAACGGCTTGGGATTTCTTAAATGCTGCAAGAAATTTCTGGATTTAGTTTTTAAAAAATACATTTTTGCCAGTTGTAAATATCTCGATAGGCCCTTATGAGAATACTGTAAAAAATAATTTCAGATTGAAAACTGACTGTAAGGTATTAAGATAAATTTCTTACAGCATGTGAAATAAGTATCATTCAGAATTGAAAGAAACAGCAAAGAAGACTTTAAAACAGAGCCCAAAGGCTCACACGCAGCAGCAAACAGAAATGACATATCCTTGTCTGCCTGGGGAGAAGGAGAGGTCTGGGGTGGGGACAGAGGTACCTGTGCTGCAGGCAAGTGACAGTGAAATGAGTGTGCAGGGCAAACATCACACTATGAATGGAGAAGAGTGTTTCCGAATTATTACATTATCAAAAGAGGCTGGCAGACAGCGCTTTATCTGGGAGGTGGCCTTACTGGATAAGCACTTAACGGGAAGGATTTTGAGAAGGAAGAAAAGGAAACTATGTGTGTGGGGGGACAGGGACACCCGCACAGTGCAGCAGAAAAGGCCTGCCCCTGAAGGAGTATCCACACAGCCTTTCCAAAGCTGGGTAGTTAGTAGCAGCACTGGGGGGAAAAAATCAACTGAGATGAATGCTTGTAATCCTTAAAATTTCTTGAGCTGGACCCATACTTTTGAAAATTATCAGTGAAATACAGCATAACTAGTTACACTGATCCTTTATATTTGTTAATAAAAAGCTCAGAAGGAGAAAACATAATGAAATTGTTGTGCTAGGCTTTGCAAAAGGATTCTTAAAAGCACACTTTGAGATACAGTTTACTAAAAATAAACATTAGCTTAACACCAGTGGAAACTTGAAAGTGGTTGCAAACCTTGTTTTCTCACATGCAGCCTGACCCAGGGCATGTGCACAGAAGAAAGAGAACCATAAATTAATGCAAATCTTCACTGCCTTTAAAAACATGTTTGCCGTTCCTGAGGGAGTAAGTAATAATGTATCTCCAGTCTATATCCAACTCTCCCTGGGCCTGCAGGATGACAATGACCCTGTCAGATTGCTGTCACCACAAGTGGTGACTCATCTTTGCATGGCAAGATGACCAAGAAGCCAAAGCAAAGCTTTGCTCCTCCACAGGAACAGACTATAGCTTTGCAAGTGTTGGGGCATTCAATGATAGAAATGCAAAGAGTTAATTCTAGACTTAAATTCTAGAGTTAAATCCAAATTAAGGAGCATCTTGGGTTAAACTTTAGTGAATTAGGGAAATATCTACAAGGTGGATCTCAGCCAGCTGCTCAGATCTAGCACTCCCATCCAAGACTCCAAAAGAAGTCAAAGCCAAAACATAACTTATTTTCATCTGTGCTATTTTAGCGGTGACAAGATGTATCAAGCGAGTAGGTTCGCTCATAGTGTAAGATTTTCCATTTAAATTGCAAACTGCAAGACAAGAGGCAGGTGCAGACAAACCACATGCATATGAAAGGAGATAATACCAGTCCTTTTTTTTTTTATTAACCTGAAATGCAAAGTTCTCTAAGTTGCCTAAGTTGTCCTTACAATAAGAGATATGAAAGACAACAAGGGTGGTTTTACAGCATCTCTGAGAAGCCTCCCCCTACCCAGTATAAAACTTGGGCAACAGAAGCTGGAGTTGTTTGCAGGATGATCTGCAATGCCTTCATCTTTCAAACTTGGCTGACAAGTGGTGGGAAGGGAGTGGTTAATTTGTGAGGAGCCCTCAAAGTGAAGAGGCTGATTTTCCATTTCAAAAAGAAAAATTAAATTAGTGAAAGAGATGCAAAAAGTGACAGGAAGGACAAAGGGCAGGAAAATAGGTGCAGCAGGTGAAATTTGTAATAAATACAAGCGTGGCAAGACTTCATTTGTCAATGGCAGAAGAGATGACTTCAAAGCTTTCAGAACAGAAAGGAAAGTGGAAAGGCTGTGTCCTGAAGATGGGATAGATGCAAGTGGGATCTACAAGATTCACGATACCAATGTATTTGAGGGCATTTAGGAGGATGGGCTGAGAGAGAGACTCTGAAATGACACAGAGAGATGAGAAGATGCCTCTGTGCAGAGCCTAGAGAAGACTCTGCCAGACGAGGAAAGGAAGGTGAGGAAGACCGTCAAAATGCAGGAGAGGCAGAAGGAGAGGACAGCAGGGCGGGACTGAGCTGGGCAGGCAAACCCCACACATTCCATCTCCAGGAGGAGCAATCTAGCTGATAGCTCTGCAAGCACTTAAAAAATACCAAGGGTGATCAGGCCCTTTTTTTTGTTGAAGAATAGATACTAGGAAGAAAGGTGCGAATATAGTTCTATATGCACATAAGGCTGTTGAGAAGAAATCTCTTTCCCTTATAAATTGACTTTTAAATTTCATATCTTTGGTTCCAATGCTGTGTAATCATTAACCATCTCCTGGTCGCTAATTAGGCACTGTTTACTCAGTGTCTGTCAGTCATTCCCAAAAATTCAGCTACTCTTGTGACACACCACAGAGACCCCGGTACCACTCCACTTCCCGTGGGTGCAGCCCACCCTTTCCAGGTCCCTCCTTGCCCTCTCCCCAGGCAAATCCCCCCGAGCCCCTGCGGACCATAAGCCCACTAAGCCCATAAGAACAGAAGAGCATAAGTAAGCAGCCATATGCTCCCGTCTGCCAGGTAAGGAGAGAGGGGGTGAGCAGCCCCCCTGGAGGACGCTGGGCAGGAGGAATTGCCTCGGGAGCTGCGCTCGCGGGCTCCAGACAGATCATGGGAAGGAAACTGACATCCCTGCATCAGCAGCAGCCACTCCTCCCTACAGTAGCCTCCAGCAGCTCCTCTGATCCACAGGCAGGAACAACTTGCGTGTGCCATATAATTAAGTTTTTGACAGCAGGGAGGCACTTCTGACCTTATTCTCTTTGCATCTTGGTGATACTGCATCTTTATTGTTCTTACTATGGCTTACTTAGGCTAACTTATTATTGTAGGTTGATGTTGTGAGTAGGAAATGAGGAGATCAGAGTAAAAAAATGGTGCTCTGGAAGCATCTAAGATTTCTTTCTTGATGTAGAACATTTTTGCTCTGCTGTGATCAGGTCGGCTCTGTCAGCAGTGTAATGAGAAATGTAATAATAAATTTATGTCTTCTAATGAAAGCAAGTTGTCTAGTTTGGTTTACAGTTTAGGAATGTTTCAAAAATTCTGTTTATCCTTCTCTAGCAAATGTGCAGTTTGGGAACCTTCGCCTTTTCTAATATCTGATGCTTCAGGAGGAAGAGAAACAGCTTGCCCAGGGTGATGGCTGATCTGTCTGTGCTGCAGATGGTGGGACATAAGGAAGAAAAAAACCCAGAACTTTCCATGCTCTGTCCTGTTGATAATCCTTATCTTCTCAAAGATAAGCTAATACACTGTTGGCCATAAGATTAAAGTTATGTTTGCTTTTCTGACTCACTGCATTATCAAACCCACTTCTTGCCATAGCTACTTTTCCAGAAACTGTCCAGGTGGGATAAGCCACTGAACTCTCCCACCTACTGTAACTCCAGTTACTCATTTTCTTAGTATAGATCAGAACCATGCACAGAACATGTTACACTTCTGTTAACATTACAGAATTCTTCCTAATTTATAATCACATACACTAAGCCCAAGTAGTCATTGTAGACATTCAGCTTAGAGTTGTGCTGCTGAGATGAGGGCCAGCAGCCCTTCATGCCTCTCTGCACAGGTCACAGGGTACAGTACAAATACAAACCTTGCACCCACTTTGAACCAAAGCCTCACAGTCACAAGTCGGGTGTTCTCACCATGGTGCTGCCTGCACTGCTGCTTTTCCCCTTCCCCTCCTGCAACACTGGGCACAGCCATGATGAACAGCGAAGCTGCTGTCCCAGAGGCAGCCCAGTCTCACTGGACAGCCAGAGTCAGCAGAGCAGCCACTCTCAGAGAGTTCACGACAGTTCATACTGCAAAAAAAAAAGTAGCAACATAAAAGCAGAGCCCAACTGCAAGTATTTTATGGCTGCGTAGTATTTCCATACACTACAAATCAATGTAAAAGATGTTTTCTTCAAGGGGCCTCGTATAGGCTGTGTTTTTAAAATGCATTCCCTCTGCTAAATATAAATCAGTAAGAGTTTTTGTTCTTCCAAAAGATTAGCTAGCCTCAGTATTTTGGGATCTAATTCTGGAATACTTGTTGAGGTGCCAGCATTCTCTTCCAATTTAAATACAGTTTAATGGAAAGTCTATCCTGGGCACATTTTCCATCTGCAGTGTAATAGCTTGAAAGTCTGAATACTGAGAGTTCACCAGAAACAGAGGTAACCTATCAAGGTTAAACTTAATTTATTTGTCAGGATGAGAAAGAATGTGGGAGCAATGGCGAGCAGGATAAAGCAAATGTAAGAGCAGTAGAGACAAGCAAATGGATCTGCAGAACCAAAATCCAAGAGATGGTAGAAAGAGTGCAGCCTATTGACAAAGCCATGCAAAGAAAATGCAAATTAGAGAAGCTGTGGTTCTGAACTCAAGCACTTGAAATTGCTTTGAGTTTTATCTGTGTAAAATCAAAGATGCGCCCCTAGACTCAAGATGCTGAATTAGGCCCACATCAGGCTACTCCCACTGCATATTTACAATATAATAAGATGCTTTTCTTTGCACTCTATCACCAGTGGAAAGAGACAGAGTACTTTGTGGAGCATATCTGAATTATGCTTCTTATCTGGATGATCAGCTGGAGGATGCTCCCATATCCTGAATGTCTTGTTTAGCACAGCTTCCTAATCAGAGACCACCTCTAATCAAGAAAGACATGCACTGGGATGAATGGTAGAAAAGTGGAAGAGCGTCTCCTCTTATCCAGCTGGAGAGTGTAGATTGTGTTCAGTGCCACGTATCATGAAGTTTTATGCTGTAATGCCATTTCTAAAGACTCTCAGAAGGAAGTTTTTCTTCTATGATGCATGACAATTACACTTGGAGTGTGCTTTTTTTCTAATATAAAACATCCATTTAGAGTCACTTCAAGATACTGTAAAGCTGGGTCATTTTGTGAGCAGTCTTGTTTAAAAGCACAGTGCTCAAGCCATGCTTGTTTCATACCCTTCCTCCTGAAAGTCCCCTGCTGTTTTTCCTTGCAGGGTCTCTTGAGAGTATGACTGCTAGGAGCAGCTCCTTACCCCACCCATATTTAAATTTGTGAGGTGCAGTGATCTTTTGTCAAAATTTTCTGGTGTTGATGTGCTGATGTCCCCAAACTCAGGTCACTGCGCTTTCCTTCCTGTAGACTGGTGGCTGTGGAAATACTGTCACCCAGTATGTATTTTCTATGTCTTTTTTTTGTCTATTTTCATTTCTGATCAACTGAAAATGCCCTTTTTCAGCATCAGAAAACTGCACGGCTTGCTTTGCTGTGAGTCAGAACAATCTCCAAACTATTTCCATCTGCATCAGTTACCCAAATATCAAAGATTTCCATTCAATATAAAGTCCAAAAGCAGTCCTAAAGGGAAGTTCTTTAAATATGTATCTACTCAGGGTCACCTGGCTGCTGTTTATGCTGGGGGGTTTTGTAGGGTTTATGTTCTTGTGAAATGGAATATGAATGTGCTTACAAAGGAAAAATAACCTGAAACTCCAGTCTTGCTCCACACTGACTAACCCAAAAGACATTGATTCCACTGGCTTTATTTCCTGTTTGGCAGCAAATAAATCCTTAAAGTAAGGAGTTATTTGAGCTAGCAACTTATCAGGCAGGTCAAAATTTACTATTACTTTTACTATTTGGCCACATTTAACATCCTCTTAAATGTTTCAGGATTATAGGAGCCACATTTTTTTTTTAAATTCCTCCTTTCCACTCTCTCTTCCTCTGTCCATTTCTCCTTGGGGAAAACTCACAAAACATACAAACTTCCTCTGCTTTCTTTGCCATCCCTTCCTCCTTCCTCCTCCTCCTCTCCTCCTCTTTGTCACAAGTATTAAAGTTTCTCAGCCACTTCTCTCTTTCAAGTCCTCCCCTTCCTTCACTGGCCTGACTTTATCCAGCACATTTCTCTCTCACTTAGATTTACTCCTTTTTTTTTTTTTTTCTTCAATCTCTTGCACTGTCCAGATTTGTTCTCCTCATGCTTCACACCTTCTCGTTTAAAAAAAACCCAAACAACTCCCTGTCTCCTGAAGCACAACAGGCCCTTGTGATTAACCAAGGCTCTCCAATCTCACAAAGTTATAAAGAGATGGATTTATTTTGGTAGACCACTAGTTAATATTTAATGTATTCCTGCAAAGTAACTTGCACTGGGTACTAAATGAGGCAAGAGTTTGTCATCAAAATGGCATTTTTTTTTAGGTGCATTGCTGGGATGAAAGCACAGAGCTCCATGCCTGACTCCCACCATCAGCCTCTTAAACTCCCAGTGCACCTGGCAGAGCCAGCACAAGGGCCCACATGTAAAGCTCCCAGCCCAGGGCAGGGCACCAGCCCTGCCCTCCAGAAACTTCGACGCACAAATAGAAATTATGAACAAGAACTTTTGCCCAGACCAAAGAGGACTCCAGTAGCATTAGAAGTGTTAACCGCCACACCATTAAAACATTTTTTTTTTCCAGGCAAATAATATAAGTACTGCTGAGGCAAAACCAGGAGAAAGGGCAACATTTCTCCCTTTACGCAAGAATTTGGCCCTCTATGCACACATTCCTTCATTATTCTGCACTTTCTGTACCACAGTCACAAGTGGAATCTAAATTACTGACTTTCCCACTTTCATCTGGCTCAGTAGGACATCGCCTGCACCAGTTTCAACACCCTTTACCAGTAAATAACTCTCTTTCTTTAGCAGACCAGAACTCGAACTTGGACCACTGAATTAAAACATGAAACTTCACCAGCCAGTCAGACCATAAAGTTACAGTTTATTTTAACAAAAATAAACAGTATCGCTGGTGCTTATTCAAAGAACCAGTGTGAATACTATTCCACCATCCCTCCTAGCAATTCCCACGCCAGACCCACGAAGTTATCACTTAATGGTTTGCTACAAACAGCTGCTGGAGCAGTCCATACAGGAACTTGCTTTCCTTAGCATTTGCTGCCATAAGTCAGCCAGTAAAAGACCAAGAGTGTTGAATCCTTATTGTCTGAGGACAAGAGCACGTAGACCTGTTTTATTTCTTTAAAAGTCATCCTACCTGCTAGCCACCACCTCATGCTGAATCTCACAAAGACAGAGAGATGGGTCCTGCCCAGAACTGTTTACAGGCTGCATACAAGAAGAGAAATAGGAATAAGAGGAACATAACTTTGTAAGCAAGCATATTTTTCATCTGAATTTCTGTTATTTTAATGAATCTGTTCAGGACCCATGCTGTTCCATACCCACGGCCAGTGCAATTCCTTGCACCAGAGGACAGCAGGAGGTGACTCCACACCTCTTCTGTCACCACAACAGCACATGGAAGAGCTCCACTCCTCTCTGATTTGCATAGGTAAAAATACACTTCAAACTAGAAGCTCTAAGCCCTTTCATTATAAGCCCTCACAGAAGGCCCCCAAACCTTCATGATTACTTTCTAATGACTTGGGTAACAGAGTCCACCCCTCAAGCTGTTTTGTAGAGGCAGTACCCCAATGTTTCCTGTGAGAACACACCAAGGAAGCTTCGCCACTCCAGCTTTGAAACTGTATTTAACATCAGTGTGTACAAACAGGAGAAAACTTCCCAATGATTCGGTTTTCATCAATTTTATACTCCTGCAGCTTTACTTGCATGACCGTTCCTGACACAGATGACCAGCTACCAACTCTTGAAGTTGGGTAATATGTAGCAGGTGACACAGGAGGAACATCACGAAGATGAAAAGTTGACTGCATTTCTAAATAGCTGAAGGAAGAGAGATGGGCTAGAAAAGCAAGCCAGCTTGGAATGGGAACAACACACTGTTTAACATTTCATGCAGAGGGGAATTTTTGCATAGTGATGTATCGATAAGAGTGAAAAGAGGAAGAAATTTGATATCACACGAGTCAGAGCATTGTTCCTGATGAAGCCACATTCATAGTGTGACTGCCTTGAAGATCACGTTTGAACTGGAAACAAGCCTAAAGGGCTCAGGGGACTTTATTCTCTTGGTGGAAAGACACATACACTATTTCAGAAAAGCAAGGACCAAGTAAGTGTTGGATCATTCATCAACTCATTCATCCATTTTCCTTGCTTTTTTCAGCTAAAAAAATGTGTAACATCCTTTAGTCGATGTTCAGATAAGGGGCATTTCTTCTGGTAGGAAAGATCACTGGAGCTTTAATTTTTTTTTAGGGGTTTTTGCTGGGGGTTTGTTTTTTTTTTGAGTACATAAATGGTCCTGTTTTTCTAAGCCACAGCACTAAATTATAATGTAATAAGGACCATGCTGCATCCCTGACAGATGCTCCTTCCTGACAGCACAGAGAGATGCAGCTGTTCAACTGGAGTCTGCAAATCCAGATCTCTGGGCCATGAAGCATTTCCCTGATTACTTTTCTGCACCCAAAAGCAGATCTCAATTCAGAATCTGAATGTACTGCTGTAAAGAGAATATACAGAGGAAAAACACAAAATATTTGTTATCAAACTGAAGTTGCACAAATCCCAAACCACTATCAATCTGTATTTTTTTTTCCCAGAGGGTACACTTCAAAATCTCTGAAATACTGAAGTTATTTAGGGTAATTTGCCCATATTTACACTTTATTACAGCAGCTCACACAGTATTACACACCCCACTAACTAAGCCAGCAGTACCAGCCATGTGTGTATCACAAATAAATGGCTTCTGCCACACCACTAAAGACAAAACTGATAAAGTCTGTCCACGAGGGTTAAAGCACGGATTTCCCAAAGCACAGGATTAAGAGAAGATGGAAAGTGTGTATTGTCATGTATATATAGCCAATAAACCTCAAAATATTCCAGTTATCAAATGCTAAAGAGCTTCTGAATCTCCAAGCAACTGCTTGTACACTGGCCAGTCTGAAGCTGCAAATAGCTTGGGATGAGGCATGACCTGAAGTCTCCAGGGAACAGCTTTGCTGTATGAGGGTTCAGAGCAGAAAGGTCTCTGTGGGGTAACTCATGAATGGGTAAAGAGAGGTCAGGTAGCCATTTAACAGATAACAGGATAGAAACATCTCCCAGCAAAAGGGCTAAGGTTACAGGATCTCTGGTGAAGAGCATGGTGAGAACTGCAGTCAGCTCTCACAAACACGGTGAATGCCTTTAGCACTCTTTCGAATCTATCTGTAATACATTTGTAGGATATTTCTCCGAATTTTATCCTTTCTACCATGGGTACAGATAGCCTGAATGTTTTATCCTTTGATAAATGCCATTGCACACCTGTGTAGGAAGGATGCAGGGAACTGCGATCGCTGCACCTCCATTTTCAGGAATTAATTTCTAACATGGTGCAATATTCTTTGTAGCATCCCAAAGACAGCGCTGCCCACTTTCCTACCTAAGCCTGACTGCCAGAAGCCATGTACAGAATAGCACAGGCCAAAGAGAGTAAGATCATTTTACAGTCAGTAACCATCCAAAATCCAAGTGTTGAGATACAGAGACACAATATCAAGATACTGAATCACCCATCCTTGCTTAAGCAATAGTGCCTTGGGCTGGTCAGAAAGGAGACAGGTTTGCCCAGGAACCTTGTCACAGCCATGCTGCTTGATCAAGGTCTCTTCGGCCAGTTTTGCAAAGCCACTGATGTGCAGAGAGATTAAGAAAAGAAGAACAGCAGTTCCTAACATGCTGTAGCTCCAGCTCCATGTGAGATCTGTACAGGACCAGCACCCATCAGGACTCCCAGTCTTGCGTTCCTTCTAAGCACATAGCTTCACTGAGAATCATAAAACAAGAAGGCAACACGAATGATAGTCTCTTACCCTTCAGAGATGAAAAAACAGAGGGTGGCATTGAACTGGTTTAAGATAATGAGAAAATAAATTGAGCAATTCTCCTTTTGCAAGTTGCAAGAAATTAAGAACATCAGTGATGCCTTTGTAGAAGGAATTAGATTCTTAAAGCTCTATTTTATATTTGATAATCTGATTCTACTTGGTGTGCAAAGACAGAAGTCATTTTGATCTGGTATACTTCAGTACATTATAGGCACCCATATATTTCCATCTTCTTCAAGAGATTGAAAAAAATATATATTTCCATCAGAGACACTTTTTAACTTTTTCTTTTTTATCTCAGTCTCTTTGTAAGCTGCCATTTTTTTAACCTTTGAAAAATTCTTAGCAACCCTTATGTCTTCAGTCAGTCTTCAAACAGCCCTAGAGAAAAGTAAGGTTTTATTTAAAGTACTTTTAGTTGAGTCAGTGAATATTAGAGATAGGCAGATCAGAGATGAAGCTGTGGCTTTCAAAACTCTCACCCAAAAGCCTTTCCTTCACTCTCCTCCTCCCAAAAGCTAAAGAAAATGAAATATTTCTATCTGTCTTTCTTCTGACCAAAAGCCTGGTCTGATGAACAGAAAATAAAATCCAGGATTTATTTCATTCCAAAACAGTATCCCGAACACTCTTGCCACCAAGTTGCCATTTGTCCAGTTTCTAACATTTAAGGTTTCCAACCAAGAAAAGGATAAAATCATGGAGAAATTTTCCTTAAGCAAAAGATGTTTACCGGAAATCTTCTTTACGTTACAGCAGGAACCAACCCAGAGCAGGGATCGCATTTACGCCAGAGCTCTGACAAATGCCTGTTGAGCTGCAGCACTTAAACCACTTGCATTTTAAACAGCAGTTTGTCAAGTGATACTAATTATTTGGGAGGTCTCTGCTCCTAGAAACGTAAACATTTCTTTTCATACCAATCATGTTTTCTTTTCCACGTGGTGCTTCCACTAGAGACTGAAATTAAAATGGCTTCTTTGTGCCACAATGTGGTTTATGGCTCAAACCCCCCTCTACTCTTGCAAACAGGGGATAGCATTGCCCTGGGGCTCTGCACAGCACTTTCCCATCCCTGCTTTGTAGGCAGAAACCTCCTCTCAACAGGTAGAGAGCTCTCCCAGGATCAAACCCATCCACTCTTCTCAAGGCTGCGCAGCTTCCTTCTGGTTGATAACACAGGTCTGGGACTTGCAATAGCCTGAGGATCACTTGAACTTCATAAAGCAAGCTACGGGCTCAATTGCTAGGGAGCACTGCAGGGAACTGACAGACAGGCTCTTGCAGGAGGCCGAGTCAAAAAACCCACAACCAATCCCCAGACCTGCCAAGGCACAACTCAAACACAGGCACGTTTCATTCAAACTCCCTCCTGGTTCAACAGGCGCTGCCTGGGCTCTACTTAAGCCAGGCCACAAGCCTCAGAGTTTCTTGAAAAACACAATTTCAGTCCCACCCCGGTATCTCACAGCAGGTCCTGCTTTTACTGACAAGTCTATTGGCCAAAAACTTCCAGCGCTGTATCCACACGGCGCCACATGGCTGCACAGCAGGGCCTATCACAGAGAAAATCTGGCAGTGTCAGCCAGAAAAAGTTTCATGAAATTTCAGCAAGTAGCCCAAAGACTTTACCAGAAGTGAGACTAAACCAGTATTTTCACAGTCACACTGAGCCATCTGCAAGTCACTTGTGGGAACCTTCTTGTTAGGGTAGTCAAAGACGGGATGAGCCTCTGCTGTTCAGGCAAACTTTATAGAGAAGTCACATCCATCCTCCTCGGGACAAGTGTTGGGTCCTTTTCTGTTTTCCAGACTTCATCAAAGCCTGCTGTGAGCAAGTTGCTGAGCCCTGGGAGCTGACCCAGCATGTCTGGGAAGGTCCCCTGGCACGGACCTGCGTCACACAGCCTCTGTACAGAACCATCCTGTGAGGTACAACGTGATGGGGAAAAGTCAGACCACGGGTACAAGTGTTACTTGACCCCTCCATGTTCCCTCTCTGTATTAGGATGTGTTTACTGGTATAGGCAGAAAAGGATGTAAACTGAACCACAAAAAGGAGCTAGTTTTCATAGCAAGGGGCCTTGGTTTAAGACAAAGGTTTCTCATGAAAAAAATTATTTTAACTTGATGGAGAGGGCAAGAACTTCAGATTTCTGCTGATGCTGGCTGTTACGGGAGAGGCAATCAGGAGCACACTATCATGTTCATGAATATATACAGCTTTTATTATATGAGCATTTTACTATTTCCTTTCTTCTTTAAAACAAAAGTGCTATCAACGTTTCTAATGAGGAAAGTATGTTCATGCATCCAATCAATTATCGTGTCTCACTCTGAGCCCACCCCCTTTCAGTTATCAGGCCCATGGTAAATCTCAGATAAACCAAAGGACTCCTCTCCCCAGCACCTGCAATCAACTGCAGTTGTCTTGAATGTTATTTTTAACGCCAACAAATTACAGTGTCCCTTCAAGAGGCAATCAAGGACAGAGTCAAGGAACAGAAATACTAGTGAGACTAACTCAACAAGAGCTACAGAGAAGGTGGCTCTGACTCATTTTGGACTCAGAGAAATACATTTTCAAAGTAAAACACTGATTTAGAGGGGAATAGACAAGAAGAAAAATGAAAGGACAACAATGGTCATAGGGATCCACCCCAGAGCAAAGCCCAGGGACCTGCAGGGCTGAAGCACACGCACTGACCACGGGCACATGCACTGCAAGGCTCGTGGCTCACAGCCATACTCATATAGCTCAGAACCCTGCTGTGTCATCACTGATCCCTGACATCTCCTGAGAGGAAACATTAATTCCACTCTTTGGTTTGCTTTCACTTTCCAGGAAACTCCCTTTCCTTTAGGGTTAATAATTTTTTAGACTGTTCTTGATGCCACCCTCTGCACATATAGATACCATTAATGTAAAATTCTTTATTGAAACTAAAGCAGCCATATCAGTTTTGAGAATATATGTATAGAGATAACCTCTTCTTAATTCCTACTAATGTCTGCAATGGTAAACATATTTGTTTAGTAAATTTATTTTATACTATTAACAATATGAATCTTCAGGCTGTGGGAGTACTTACTTTGATTAAGTATACAAATGATTCCCTAGAACATGTCAGGGGACCCTACAAACCTTCCTGAAGAGCCACCTGCTGCCTCTAAACTAATTGAATGATAGATGAATATATCACCCATAATTCTTAAGAAAACAGGAGAAGTAAGGAAGAGGTGAAGAAGGATCAGAGCTTAGAATGCATTGACAAAGACGAGAGAAAGGAGCAGTCAAAGAGGAGACAAATAAGACAACAAAATCTGACAAACAACATTCAGTCCCGAGGTCCCACCAGAACAGAGCACCAAGCTGACAGAAAAGTTAATGAGAAAATGCCATGAAAGCAAAGGACAAAATGAGAACAGGAACAGTCTTTGCCTTCGCCATTGTAGCAAGATCCCTACACTCAAAAACTGCCACGACTAATGAAAAACTCATTTGTCTTTCATAATAAATAAAACAGTTTTCAAGTATAAAGATGGTTACCCATAAAATCTCTACACACAGAGATCCTACACACCTCCTCGTCAGAAGTGTTGTCAGCAGCTGATAACGCTCTATCATCGGTCACCTTGGGACACTGGCAGGTGATACACAGGTCAGAGGAACACCCCGAAATAATCTCTGGAAGTTCCACTTTCAGCAAATGCCAACACTGCTTTGGCACCCTGCCCAAGGTCTTCTGCACCAGTTAATCCAACCCTGAACAGCATTAATTCCTCACACACACAGACTCTTTTGCTTTCAGTGCTATATAGCAATTGTGCTGAAAGCAGAGTTTAGAAACAACCTTTTCTCCTCAGTCCTGTATTAGTTCTCAATAAGCAACTGTCTGAAGGATGCAGGAGATGTTCACCCCTTAGTGAGTCTGATCCCATCACCAGTCACTCCATCAAAAGGCAAGTTAGCCCAAAATCTAGGCAATAACTCAGAGATTATTAGACTATAAATCAACATTAATTTGCACAGCAATCTCATTACTAGTTGGTGTTGTAGGTCTTCATTTTTTTTGGTGTTGCTGTTTCTTATTTCTTTTGGTATATTTGCAGTTTTAATCAGGTGTAAGAAGATGGAAATTGTTAAATTAGAATACACGTGTGCATTAGAGGACAACGCTGTTTAGTGATATTAACTGCAAGGGTAAATTGTGGTAATTAGAATGGTTATTGCAGTATAGGCAGTGAATAGGTGGCGAGAAACAAAGCGCGGGGCTGATTTCAGCACTTGCATGTACATACACCATTCACCACTCTACAAGGAATTCAGAGAAAGAAAAAAATAGAGCTCGATAGTGCAAAGTAAGACTGACAGAAGTTGCATGCCGTAGCCATTTTTCACTAGGGAAATGGCCTGCACCCTCTGCTCTTCCCCAAAGCCCTTCAGCCGCTGCCATGGGGGCTGAGGCTTCCACGCAGCACCCGAATGTCCCGGATCTGCCGCCAACATGTGAGCAAGACTCAGAAATTGTTTTCCAGGAGAATAAAATGCGGAGGAAGGATCACGTCAGGGCTTCACACTCTTTTGTACGGGAATAAACGACCAGCCAGGAAGGAAAGGAAAGTCCACAGAAAACAAGATTCCAATAAAATGGGAAATTAATCCAGACAGCCATCCAAAAGCCTATTGCCATGCAGTGTGGATGAAGTCCTGCTATATCCTAATTCCTGCTTCCTTCTTCCATTTCGCAGCACACAAGTGTGGCTGCATTGCTCACCAGACCTAGATATGGGTGGTGTAAATCTAGTCCTGCATAACACTTATGTGATCCTCTGTATACACCACACAAAGACACACGAGCTATTATTTATATTGTATTCACAACTTACAGAGCACCTCCTGCAAGGAGCTTAAGAACTCAGCCATTCCATTTGAAAATCACACCTGTCAATCAGCACCACCTCCCGGGCTAAAAACCCAACGCACTTGGGACTTCCTTGCAATTACATTGATGCCATACAATTACAGTTTGAAAAACGTGACTTGAGATACCTTTTCCCCTGCCCCTTGTAAAAATGATTCCACAGCAAAACTCTGATAAATGCCTGTGACGTGAGTAATTAAAGCGAAAGTGAAACAAAGCTCTGCAACTAATGATTTATTAATAATCACAAATGGTAGTAGGGGTGGTTATTGAGCAAATGTGCAGATATGCAGACTCACATATCCCCTGCACATGGACTAACCCACAGTGTACACTCTAGCTAGTCAAAAGCCCTCTGAAGAGATGTGTATGGGTCATCACAAACCTCTGCACGTCTACATACACTGAATCCCTCTCCCAGCACAGTGCAGCAGCTTCCTTGGCTAAACCATCATTTTGTGTTAGTTTGGTTCTGAGTGAAAGAGACATAAAAAGTGCCCAGGTGTTTTGGGATTTTTTTCCTTAGACTGAATCTCCTAGATCGGGCCCCTAAAATCAAGAATAGGATCTTCTACAAATAGCAGCTCACTCATGGCCATAAGGAAGAATTAAAAACTACTGCAGCAGATGAGAGTTGTATCAAACACATAAGAAGAACAGAGGTATTATGACATATGCATCGATTAGATATTTCTTTCAAGCATGATTAGCTAGCAAGTAGTTTAATATAATTATTTAGTAAACCCTGACTATGTTATAGGAATACTGTAGTATACAGTCATTCTTGTAGAAACCAGCTGTGTATGAATCACAAGGAACCATATTAACATTTCCTGTTTAAAATAGTGTTAAGCATTTCATATAGAGATACTGCATTTTAAATAGCAAGTAAACATCCTGCCCATCAAGGTTGTGTTACCTTTGAACCTCATTTCAACTTTTTTTTCACTGCATAGACTGCTCTAGAAAACACCCCAAGGACCTCTATGGAGGGTGGTGGGAAAGCGAGAGGGAATGGGAAAGAGGAGCAGAGAGTCACAGTGCCAGGCGCAGGGATACAGATAGAGACTGCCTGAGTGGGTTTCAGCACTACACAGAGAATAGTCCCATGACCCAACATGTGAAGCCATCAGATGACTCTTTTCAAAAACAAAGGTGCTGCTTTTCATGGTGCAAGCCACTGGGGTTTGTTTGGTAGTGAGGAACGAAGTCAGAAGGGGATCTCTCCTAGGAAGCTCAGGTAGCTGGTGCTTTAGTGACACTAGCTAAAAGCTTATTTTTTCTCCCAGTCCAATCAGGTGGGAAACTTTCCTTCAGGTGACTCAGGGCCCATTCAGCACCCACCAACTCCATCATTAGGACAGATGAGCATGGCTCTCCAGCCATCTATGAGTGGGAAAGCAGCATTTTCACCCAAGGAGATGCCCATGCATGTGAGCATGTGTGTACCTCACAGTATGGCTCAAATAGGATCATCAGCACTGGCTTGCAGGACTTCACTCAAAAGACCCAAGCATCACTGCAAGTCCAGGGACATCCAGTGTCACCACCATAGCCCCCGTGCATGACACGTCACCCGCTCGTGGCTTTTCTTGAGCCAGAGGATGTTGAGTCTCTTCTATCCAGCAGGATTGCTGTGTAACTTTGCTGTTTGAAAGCAGATTTGTGAGTGAAAGACGGTAAAAAGATGCCAGTTGTTCCTCATGACAGTCTGTGTATGGTTGCACTTGACTATTATAAACCTAGAATCACAGAATTGTTAAGACTGAAAAAGACTTCTAAGATAATCAAGTCTAACTCTTAACCAGCCCTGCCAAGTCCACCACTAAACCATGTCCCTAAAGCCCCATGCCTACATGCTTTTTGAACACTTCCAGGGGCAGTGATTCTACCACTTCCCTGGGCAGCCTGTTCCAGTGCCTGACTGCCCTTTCAATTAAGAAATCTTTCCTAATATCCAATCTGAACCTCTCCTGGCACAATTTGAGATAATTTCCTCTTATCCTATCCCTTGCAACTTGGGAGAACACGCTGACCCCCACCTTGCTACACCCTCCTTTCAGGCAGTTGTAGAGAGTGAAAAGGTCTCCCCTGAGCCTCCCTTTCTCCACGCTAAACAACCCCAGCTCCCTCAGCTGCTCCTCAAATGATTTACTCTCCAGACCCTTCACCACCTCTGTGGCCCTTCTCTGGACTCGCTCCAGCACCTCAATGTCCTTCCTGAATTGAGGGGCCCAGAACTGGACACAGCACTCGAGGTGCAGCCTCGCCAGTGCCCAGCACAGGGGAACAATCCGTGCCCTGGTCCTGCTGGCCACATTATTGCAGGTACAGGCCAGAATGCCATTAGTCTGGGCACACTGCTGGCTCATGTCCAGCTGGCTGTCAGCCAACATCAAACTTCTGTTCTTACATCAGGGCACCCACAGTTTTTAAAAATCAACAACCTGATTTTATGAGGTTTTTGACAGGGTGTCTCCCTCAAGAGCCAGTTCAGGAGCTTTTATCGCCATTTACTTTTATGACCCTGCCAAGGTGAGGGTGTGCCCTGGCAGAGGCAGGGACGCAGCACCCAGCTTTGGGCAGATGTCTCAAGGAAACCTGCTGTCTCCCCTGGACCAGCTCAGCAGAGCTTGCGCAGCATCTCCCCACCTAGGCTAATTTTCAGTGAACAGTTAGGTGCTTGCAAAAATCCCAGCCCATCCTTGCAACACAGAGAGGTCATCAGAATTGTCTGGAGGACATTGGTTAATTACCTGTGCTATCTAAAACAAAGATTGTCAATCCCAAGGCTATCAGTACAACTCCTTTCAATATCGTTACAGTCACTTTTAATTAAACTTATGAGAAGCGGATACAGATCCTGTTCTCTTTCCTCAGCTATTTTGAGAGACATCTGAAACACAAATATTCAACAGAAAGATGGAACTGGAGGAACAGTAGCCACAGACAAACCACAAGTGCAGATGTAGTCTATTTTTGTTAAATGTGCCTTTGTAGCGTGATTATTTTTTTTAATATAATCCCTATTTTTTTCAAGTACCACTGTGCTGAACAGAGCAGTGCATCACCTCTGTATATAACACAGCCTGTAGCACCTCTGTTTGAAGAGGAAAATTTGAGTTAATTACCCACATCACCACATTAGTCTCCATCTCCCAACAAATAAAAATGAAAGAGAAGCATGCTTGCTGGCGTAGAATCGCTGAAAGGCAGAAGTTGCAAGATTACTGTGCAGTGCACTGCCAGCTGCAGGCAGGAGAAGGCCCCAGCAGGAATGCCAAGCCCCTGGCACACATAAGAAATAGATGTATCTTTTATTCTTTCACTGACTTTTTCTTTCATATTCATTCAAATAATGCTTCAAAGGGGAAAAGGCACTTAGAATCACAAGACATCAGCCAGAGCTTTTTTTTTTTTGGCGACCCAGCAGTACAATTATTCTGCATACTGCATGCATATCAAGAAGTTAAATAAGAAATAAGGTCAGGCCACAGAAACTTCAGAACACAAAAAATTAACAAATAAAAACCTCTTTCATCTTGCTAAATATCTTTAGGGAGAGAGTCATCTAGTTCCTAACTATGTCCATTTGTTCCTTAAACTACAGGGTTTGGACTTGGTAGAAAATATGAGAAGAATCAGGGCTGTAATATGAATATTCACAGTGTAAATGTATATACCTCATGTATCTCTATTCAAAGAAAGGATATGAGATACTCCAAACCCATGCGATGCTTTACCTGTATCTTTCATATCCATGTTTACTACTGTGACAAGGAAAGGTCTCTGAAAACCCCATTCATACCTTACTGAGCATGCAGCATACTTACTATGTCCAAACTCATACAGAACATTTCAGAGGAAAACACAAGTTTAATACTAAGGAGTGCAGTATTCTCACAGAAGTATTTATGGCATGAGATTTGCGCAGGCAGGGACATGGCTAATATCGAACACTGTCCATAGATTCACATTCTGGTTTAACGCTGGCCTGTGCAGGGTATTCCAGTCCCTCTCCAGCTCCTCCCTCGCCCCCGCTGTACATCACCCAACAAACCCAGGGACTGGGTTCGCTGAACAGCCTCAGCTTCGTCAGTTTGCACCAACATTCCAAACCTTATCAATTCAGCTAAGAGTCGGCTGCTGGTGGAAAGGAGAAATAAGGTGACTGCTCTGAGAGCCCGCTCAGCTGCCTGGCAGTAACCTTGCCCTTCGGTGCTGGTGTTTCCCGGTGCGGGCTCTCAGACAGCGCACACGGATACAGACGGACACAGTTACTTTTCCTTCGACCCTGACACCTCCCAGCAAGCCCGTCAGCGCTGCCCGGGCAGGTGTCTATGCCTTACCCCCGTGCTGCAGTCAGACGAGTACCATCCCAGCCCGGGCTTCCTCCCCGGCCAGCCCCGCTCCTGGAGCGGGATGCTCCGGGAGGACAAGTCGGGCAGAACCCGCATCCCCGGCATCCCCCGCCGCACCTTTCCCAGCCGCAGCCCGCGGCGGCGCGGAGGTCGGTCCTTACCATAGAGCAGGTTTCTCGTCACCTGCCCCCCCATGTCGGCGCAGCCCCCGGCCGGCTCCGGCTCCGCTCCGCAGTCCCCGGCCCACGCGGGACCCGGCTGCCCCGCGCCGGCAGCCTCCGCCCACCCCCGCGCCTCCCGCCGCGGCACCGGCGCTCCGAGTTGTCATCTTTATTTACATAAGAAGGAGGAGACTTCGCGGCTTCCTGAAATAGCTGCCGGCGTTTCACCGATGCAGCGCGGCCCCCCTCCCCACGCACACAGCGCGGTCCCACAGCGCAGAACGCGGCGGGCGAAGGCATCCACGCGCGGGGCTGCCGGCCGGGCTGAAACCCGGCGGCACCCGGAGCCCCGACAACGCTGAGAACAAAGCGGGAGGCACCGCTGACCCCGCGGGGAAAAGAAAAAAAAAAAAAAAAAAAAAAAAAAAAAAAAAAGAAAAAAAAGAAAAGAAAAATTAAGAAGTCATTTATAAAACCAAACGACTCTGGCCATGTGAAACTTTCGCTCCTCACTGCAAAACCCTGGAATAAATTAGAATGGGGGAAAAAGAAAAATTAAACAAAATTTATTACCAGACATCACCACACCAGTCTTCAAACGGCCTTTGCAGGTTAATTATTAATTATTTAATAGCAAAGAAGTACTCAAAACGCAGAATGGTTCGCCACAGACTGAAATAATAAAAACATTACCCCCCGTAAACTCTTTTGTGGGGCTCGCATGCTCAGCCCAGATACAGTGCTTCCTGCGCTCCAGCTCATTACCTCTGCTGATGGATAATGGCCAGCGTTAGAAAAAGCAGAGGGATGCCGAGAGTGGTGCAAGGAGGTGCGCAGGGGAGCGCAGCCAGGGATGGTCCCTCGGTTGCTCTCTGCATCCCGCAGTTCGTGCGGGAGCTTGCTCGTTCCCTCCTCTCCATCTCCAGCACCGCACGCCCCTGCCCACTCACTCCTCTCCCTGCATCTCTCCTGTCCGCTGCTCTATGGGTAAATTAACACAGCAGGCACCGAGCTGCCACAGCCAGCCCCGGCCGATCCCAGCTGGCTCGCTTAAAACTAGCTCATGAATCTTTATGCTGCGCCGCAGTCGCTCTTCTCTCTGCAAAGGAGCGGAAGTCAAACTTGTGCAGCCGCGAGCGCAGCCCTGCCTCCCAACTCTTACCATGGTGTTGGGCAAATCCTGCCATCCCACTGCCTCGATTCTGCCACCGGAAAAAAGGGAAATAAGATTTTCTCTTGCCTGTGTTGTAGGGATTATTTGCTTAGGACGTCTGTGTGCTGAGGTCTCAGCACTTCTGGAGGAAAAAAAAAAAAAAAACCACAACAAAAAGAAAAGGGAAAAAAAAAAAAGGCAGTGCAAAAAAAGCCCAAGCCAAAAAGCATACTCAGGGTGTTTGCACTAGTGCAGCGTGCTTGAGGAAAGCTGTGTCCAGCATTTTCAGCCTGCAAGAGGAGCCTCTCCCGAGCCCTCCAGCAGCAGCCAGTCACCACTGCCGGCTCACCCACCGCTCCCACCTGCCCAGCCGAGACGTGCACCCGGACCCCAGAGCCAAGCAGCAGCTCTTCCTCAGCTGAGCAGCGCGCAGGCAGCACTCTGCTCATCCCTGCCCAAAGTCACACTCTGCAGAGCTCATGGCAGCTTCTTGGCAGAAGAATCTTACTTTTTTTTTTTTCCTTCTATTTTTTTCCCCTCCCCAGATGATGCTGCATTTACAGCAGCAGCGGGTGGGGGTGAGGACTCGTCCCCAGGAGCACCGTGGTGCGGCCCCTACACCCCAACGGGTGCAGGACATCTCTCAGGTCACAGCAACCCATCACAGCACCCTGCTCTGCGCCCTGGCCGCTGGGGACCCACAGATGCCACAAGGATACTGCTGGTTTCATCTCCTGGGGGGGGCACCTCGCCCTCTCAGGCTGATGGCAAAAGGTCCAGGAATTTACAACATCAAACACCACATTTCACTTGGAGGAATCTAGATTGACTTGGACATTCAATCCCAAATTTTCTCCCTCAGTTTCTCGTTCCAGCTCTGCTTTCCATCCTTACCTTAATCTTGCTACAGCTCTGTGAATAATTGACTTCTTGGTTCACTGCCTCAACCAAGAGATTGCTAGAAAAAAATATATAATTTCATGTTGGCCCAAAAATGAATGCTTTGTGCATCTCACTGAACAAAATGTTTCTTTAACTCAAAATGAAGCATTTTATTTTTGGAGTTATTTTTACCTCATTTTTTCAAGTTATGGTCATTCAATCCAGCTCTGAAATGATGTCTTAAAAAAAAAATTAAACCCTTTGTTTTGAATATACCAAAAGGAAATTGTGAATTGTTATCTTGTCTGATTATTTTATTTTTTGCAACTTATTGGCTTTGTTTGTTTGTCTGAAGGGGAGGGTGGAGAGGGCAGACTGCCAGAATGAGTCATCCTGTTTGGCAGAAAATTATAAACTATTTCAATTGATTTTAAAATTGGGGGCTTTTTCCCAAAAAAATCCAGCATGCCTTCCCACCCCTGAGCTTCCCCCCGTGCTGTGGAGCAGCTCCTGGGGGACACAGCCCCTCAGAGCCATCCACGGCAGTAGAATCGCCTGTCTGCCCTGTTCTGTGATAATTCCTTGAGGATTATTTGCCATATGGCAAATCTTTCCTTTACAGACACATCACACTGAACCTTACTGCTGATTTGTTCTGGTCACCTCCAAGCCCATTTCAGACCTTTATCTATTCCAAATTACTCCTTGGTCTTTCATGTTTCAGGCTGTTCTCTAGACAAAGGGAAAACCTACATATTGCCCTGTTCCTGTTTTACAATTCTCTCTGTCAATACACTCTAGGTCCCCTTGGGGTGTTTCTTTGCCCTTGTCAATAAGGATAAGACCTCCCATTTTGGCATCAAGTATAAAAATCAATAACATCACCATTTGCACTCCCTTCTAAATCACTGACAAAGGTATTAGGTTGGACCCAACAAAAACCCAGCCCCTAAATCCATTTCCATTCATGAACAGCATCCAGCAAACTCCGGCCAAGCAGCAGTGCTGCTGTCCAAGCCAGGAGGAATCTGCTGCAGGAGTATTTTGAGGCAGTGTCTGATCTTGCTAAATATACTTATTAACCACAAGAGTAGGATGCTGAGGCTGCAGAGCACTTCTGAAAATAGATTCACGGTCATCAAGCTGTGTATTAGCTAAAACCTTGGATCTTTCCAAGCAGCCTTGAGCAGACAATGGGGCACCTCTTCCAGCCCTGCTGGGGTAAAACTGCTAGCCCTGGGTACCAGGCAGGGTGGCCAGGAAGGGTTACGACTATCTGCATTGCTTTCCTGGTGTCCTGCTAAGAAGGCTGGCAGGTCAGCAAGGAGGATGCCAAAGAGCCATCGTGGTCTGGGAAAAGACATCAGCCCATTCAACCCCAACTGAGGGAAAGCAGAAGAGATACCTGCAGGGAACCACAGCAAGGAGAACCAGCCCTGCAAAGACCTGTCTTGCACAGGGGGAGACACAGAAAAAGATACAAAGAGAGAAGAAGGAAAGGATGAAAACTCCAACTCAGGGAGATCAAGGATAAGATCATACTTATGCATAGGGCAGGCCAAGAAAATGAAAATCTAGTTCATGCAAGCCTCATGCAGCTAGAAGTCCTTTGGAACTGGATTTGGCTCTATGGAGAACGGGAGTTTACTCTTCATTAGCAAGACAAAACAAGAAATAAAATCTCTCTTGATGGGGGTTTCATCCCTTTTAACAGTGCTGCAGGTAGAGACATCCAGCCAAGAAACAGTCCAAAAAGTTTCCTTGAATATCAGCATGGGTAAAAGGTGGGAACTCTGGAAATCAATCTAATATTGCCCAGGTGCATGCAATCTTCTCTTAATGATTTTTATGTTTAACAGCTGCAATCAGTTTCTCTATTAGCACTTACACTTGACTCTACGGTAACAAACAGATTGACTAGAAATTGCCCTTTTTCACTCAATACAGTAGCTCTCAGCTACTGGAGTTCATCTAGGAAGATGCGATAATTTATGGGAACACATTCTTAGGTCTTTTTTCAGCATGAGTCTCTGACTGCTACTAGGGGGAAATTTCACCTGTACAGAAAACAGATTTCCTTCAGGAATCTCTGCCACAGTAACTCCAGAGGAAAAATGATGTTCTCAGCAGGAAAGCATCCAAGAAAAAACGTCTCACCAGCATGCACAAGAAACAGCTAGGAAACCTTGCCTTCTATGCATTCTTTTAAAATTAATTTATTGCCATTAGTGGAGGTGACTTAGATGAAAGGTGTGTCTCCACTTTCAATCCTTCATCTGTAATGCAAAGACACAGATACTGCTGTAGCAAGCAATATGCTGATTAGTTGATGTTTATTGCAGCCATTTGGGAATATAATGAGTTATGTCATTATTAAACATTATTATAAAGCTGCAGCTCTGGATGAAAGCCAAATCTCAATGTGTAAGTCAAAGGAAATCCAAAATTCTGGCTCAAATTCTTAAAATCAAAATCACCACTCATACCTACAAACTACGGCACTGCAACTGCTAACCCAGGTGGCTCAATTATTCCGATACAATTCCCTGCAAGCACGGCAGGAAGGGGAATTTAAGGACAGGAAAAAATCTTTAGGCTGACTAACCACCTCCCATTTGCACTTAGCTTAAATGAGACATCAGTTGTGTTTGCTTTAGTGACAGGAGCTGCAGCAGCACAGTGGTAAAGGCTGTCTCTGGTAGGGCAATAAAGACATCAGGGAGGTGTTGCAATGGACGTCCAGGTTGTGGACTGATTCGGTGAAGGAGAGCCAGAGGCCTCGTGTCACTTCTCAAGGGCTCTCATCCCTGTTTATGTAAAGCCAAAGCTGCCACAGGACATCCAAGTCTTAACCCTGACGCTGCCAGCACTCAGCATTTTAGCATAACCTCCCTGCTTGACTGTCTGCAGGAGTGGAAGAGAGAAACAGCAGTGTTGGAGACGGACAAAAAGCTGAGCAAGAAGAAGGATTTCTAAGGAAAGGAACTGAACTGACCTCAGGCCAAATTGCACAACATTTTTCCATCAGCATGCACATGCTCACAAGCCCCCACTGGATGGGGGGTTTATCTTCAAAGAGAGAGACTCAGTGCATGAAGGTGTCAGGAAAGAAATTAACACCCCAAAAGCCAAGAGTGCTCCCTCTTCCTTGAATACTTTGGGGATAATATATTGAGAAAACCCTGTGGGAAACTAAGAGGAAGCAAGGACTAAAAAAGTACAGAATTCAATGTAAGATGTGCCTGGCAATAAAACATTGCTCTGGGCTAACCAGGAGCTTTTAAATGATACCAAAAAAACTGTGTCTGTCTGGGGCAAAGTCCCCTGGAATCTGCCAGAAGCCCATTCCTGAGGGCAAGCATCATGCTGTGCATGACACCAACTAGGCCTTCAAATGCGTCCAGCTCTGACCTTCATTTCCATGCTAAATTAATAGCTTTGCCTCTCACTGCCATTTCACATTACCTCTTCAAGCACAACAAGATTCAAAAGAATCTCAGGCTTATCCAAATATAATGGAAAATGAATATAGAAACATGCCACCAGAAGAAACACTGTAATTTTAAAAACCAAAGAAACGCTGATTTATAACTCACCTGAATGAAGCTGACTTACTTCTTCAGAACTAGAGAGAAAACTAAAGTTTCCATCTTCAAGCAAATATTTTCTTCACTCTCATGAGAATATCTTTATTTTTACTTCAACTGGAGGCACGGCACAATGACAACATGGCAGGACTGAGAAATGTGTTATTTCAAGCCCAGTTCTGTGGCTATTAAATATTTGGAAACTTCGAACAGTATCACGTGATAAGGCACTATGACAGACTTTAGCAACACAAGTATGATGTCTTTCCACACAAAGTTACAGGGAATACTGGTAAAATATGCATACTTCTATATTATATAAGTAGCTCGTTCACACTTTATCACAGGCAACATCCAAATTCCGGACTGAACAACTAA
Organism: Rhagologus leucostigma; assembly: GCA_013397725.1. Taxonomy (NCBI): domain Eukaryota; kingdom Metazoa; phylum Chordata; class Aves; order Passeriformes; genus Rhagologus; species Rhagologus leucostigma. The sequence goes on from VZTD01004105.1 coordinate 838,534, forward strand.
ATTACCAGCTGGAATCAACAGAGTTTTTACCGCATTTCTGCTTTAACGTGTGACTGCAGAGCAAACAGTACATTCATTTTCACAATATTGCTGTAGGAAGAGGTGATGCCTCTCTGCTTGAGCTAAAGAAGCACATTTTGAGTTCTTACAAAATTTAAATGAGGACCTTTTCAAGCAACAGGTTAATTCGCTCTAACAATCTTTATTCAATGTCCTCTGGAAAGGGCACAGGCAGGACTCTGTGAAACCAAAGAGGTAAATAAGGTAATCAGAAAGCACCGGCACCAAGGTCAGATAGACAACTTCCACTCCAGCATGTGATAGCTTTTGAGAACCTGACTTTGTAATCTTAATAATGTTCCCCCGGCATAGAAGTGCAGTTTCGAAAGATTTTCCTTAGCAGATACAATGATAAGAGTGAATAACCTCTCTGTTTCCTGTGCCACCCTTTCTGAGAAAAGCCTCTCACTTACATGCAGGGATGTTTGTAACCAAGCAAAGGTACTGTATGTTTGTGATGTAAATATTAGCCCAGCAGAGAAACACCTTTTTATTACCCTGTTGAAAGTCCTTCAGAGAGGACAGTGAAGGGCAGCAGGATCCAAAAGAAACCTTTTGGGCTGGCAAGATGAGCAGGCAGGCTCATACCACGCCCATGAGAATGTCCCCCACTGCGTGTGCCCACAGAAAGCTTTAGCCTGGGCTTTGAAAGGCTTCTGGGGTCACAGAGGACAGTCTATGATCCTCTTCCAGGACTGCCTCCTCATGCACCCCTTCTCACTCCAAAACTTCCCTGTCTCCTGCTAAAGGGCCATCTGAGAGGAAATGTGACTTATTTACAGAACTTTACTGTACAGAGCTGTTTTCACAAGCTCTTTTACATTGGTCTCCAGGGAACCAAAGGAGCTGGAGATCAAATACTTCAAGGGCAAAATGCATGGCAAGGGTGAGTTTTCCAGCCCTGGTGAGAGGAATCTTGCCGGTGTAAATACCAAACAAATCATGTCATGCCTGTTACAGCTGTTGCCCCTTCCCACTCCCTCTGTTCATCTTTTACTCACTGTTCTCTGGTCTTCTGCTCTCCCTCACCAGATACTGGTGTTTTGTACCTCCCCATCCTAGACTCTTTGTGGCCTTTCAAGTTTTACCTGCAATTTAGCCTTCCTCCCTTGTTATGTCCTTCAACTCCTTTCCTCTATTATTCAAATTAAAAGACATTTTAAATCTAACTCAGTCTCACAGAAGCATCATGAAAGGTCACAACCCAGATGCAATAGACTGGGGGCAGCTATTATAGCAATGAAAAAAGAGTTTTGGTTCTTAAGCTCAGGAAAACAGGACTTAATCAGTACAAAAAATCAGAGCTCTGCCTTCATCAAATGCCACTTGTTTTATACCTACTTTATCAAAGCACAAAGCAGATGAACACCAAGCGTAAATACTGTACTGAGTAGAGCAACGGTCATGTTTCCCTCCAGTCACTTCTCCATCCCACATCTCCATTTCCAGGAGGAGGGATCAGAGCAGGACATGAGATTCATATTACCAAACGCAGAAAAATGTCCCTACCCCTAGGATCTAAACCATGCTAATATATTCACCACTGCAGCATCTAGACTGAGTGTCTCTGACCTACCACAGCTTCTTGTGATCCGCAGCAAACTTCCACAAACCAAAACAACACTGCTCCTGCCATTGCGCCTCTTCCTCCCATACACCATGCCTCCAATCCAAAGGTCTTTTTCACTTCTCCTTCCTCCCTCCCCCAATTCTTTGTCTCAGCAACCTCTTCTGTGCCGCCCACACACTTGGAGAGCGGAGAGCAGACCAATCTGGCAAGCTCAAATAACAACAAAAAAAGGAAAGAAAAGGAAAAAAGAAGTCGTTTTCTGGCCTAGAAGACTCCTCTGTATTTTTATCTGGAGGGAGCAATCAAATCTCTTTTCCTTTCACCAGGAACCAAAGGGAATGGTGCTGGATCCCAAGGCCTCACATTCTCACAATTCAGCCCTCACAAAAATAAGGGGGAAAGGCCAGTATTTCTTCCGGACACACAGGCACCTTTGAATAGGAACATTAAGCTTCTTTTTAACCTTCTTCCACCACCAAGCACCAGTTAAAAATATCAATTTTTACAAGGTGGGGTTGGATTAGCCAGTTTTCTTGTTTGTTTTTCTTAAAAAGAGCTGAGGACAAGCTTTGCTGCCTGGAGGCTGGTTAACCAGCTAGGCAGTTGTTGGCACTTCAGGGGCCGCTGGGCTGGCTGGGCACGTGCCCACACACACAGCCCAAGAAGGGAGTTTGCAAGGGTGCAGCACCCCCTCAGTGCCCACATGGCACTGGCAGCGTTTACCCATCGAGGTCCCAGTCCTGCAACCTCACCAGCACATACAAAAAATCCACTCTGGCATAAAGCATCTAATGACATTAATGGCACACAGCACCGTGATATGGTCCAGGCATGTGGAAATAATCACACGCCAAGAATCCAGAATGACTGATTTTTTTCCCATTCAACATATGTTTTACTTAGATGTCTGCTTCTTCCCACCCTTCCTTCTCTCAGTCTCCCAAACTATTATTTGGCTTTGGGGGAACAGAGAAAAACATCTTTAAAACAGAAACATGAAATCACACCTATCTACGAAAAAAAAATGCTTAACTTAGATATAAACAAGATATTTTATTAAATACACACATTCCTAATAATAGGCAGGATTTGACCCCAGCACAACTGGTCACTTAAGCAGATAAAATACATCTGAACTCTGTTCAGCATGAGGGGCTAAAAATAATGTTTGCGATTAGAATCAAAGAAGTTGAGTTTCAGTGAGGAATAAACACTGCTTATTAGGACCAAAGCGTATGTTCCACAGGATGACTCAAAAACTCTAAATTATTCTGTGCAGCTATTTGCTTGTTCAAGGTGACCTGTGAGCCATACCCCAGGCTAGTAAAAATCAGCAGTTACATCATTTACAACACCAATCCAAACACAGCGTCTCTCCCTCCCTATCAGATCATCTCAACTCAGCTGTTCTTATGTCTCGGAGACATTTTAGCTGCACAAAAGCATTTTCACTTTTGCAGCTTCGTGCCAGTTTATGACTTTTGTCCTGTCACTTTAGCCTTATGTAGCCACATGGACAAAATGTCCATCTTCAATGGCTTTATCAGCACAGTTGCAGCCACAGTTATCGTAACGCCAAAAGTCTTTAACCAGGCTTTCACCAAGTATCCACCTACATTGCTCTATTGAAAGCAAATTCTCACCTGTGCCTCTAGAAGCAGATCAGCCACCACACTCTTTGCCCAGTTTCCTAAACTGGACATTTTCACACATCTCCTCTTGTCATGTAACTTGAGGGGCCAATACCAACATCACTTTGGTAGCAGCAGCATGTCCTTGTCCACAGGAGATACTTGCACTTCCCAGGGGAATCCCTACTTGACTCTTACCCAGCTTTTACCTTCAAAGAGAAAACAAAGACAACTGATGCTCAGTGCTCCCCAGCTTCAACAGATCTTCATCAAATTGCACTCTGCCACACTTCCAACTCACACACAGTGACCTCAGTCCACTGACACTTCCAAGATCTCATTCAACGTCTGACTGTGGTCTCACCCCCACTTCAGAGACTATTTGCCCTTCAGCTTCAGCGAGAGGGCAGAAGAGAATGTTTTTCATTAATGTAGAGTAGTTAAGAAGTATAAATCTTTTTCTGTCCATCTTAAGACAGGAACATTAGACATGGGCACAACAAGATAAATATCTCTGCATGTTCCGTGTAAGCAGCACAGGTGTGTACATTACATGGACATGATGATATTTCAGATGATGGTCCTTTCAACAGCTTCAAGTCTATTGAAGATCCATGTCTTAGGAGTTTGTGATCTTCCCAGACATTAGTTTTTGCTGCAAGACAAACCCCAGTACCAGCTGTCAAGGCAGAGCTTTATTTAAGAGAATATGTACAAGACCCATACCTCAGTGCCTCTTAGCAACTCCCCTTCAAACAGGCTGCTCTTGGGGAGGGCAGGGAGCCACCTGTCCCTGGATGCTCAAACACCAGAGTTTACTTGCTGGTCATTCCTTCTGGATATTGTTTATGCTAACCTAAAGCTCAGGAACTACGTTCTTCCTCACAGCCTGCACTACACTGCTGACACCATTTATCCATCTCCTGCTTTGCAAGTCTGTGAAACACCTAACAGACTCAAAAGTCAGGCGATGCAGAAAAGCATCTTTATTTAATACTTTATTGAATACCTTCTAGCAAACAGAAGCAGTGTCTGTCTCACACAGAAGGGAAGGACCCTTAGCTGGGTAAGACCACAGTCTGAGCCAATACTTGTTGGGATTTAAACAACTTAAACCAAGGAAGGAGACTTGGGAGACATTGAAATTTGAGTGGGAGAGCTGTGTAAAGACACACAGAAATATTTAAAGGAAATGGGCCCAATGAAGAGGAAAGACATTTTTGCTGGCTTATGAAAATTAAACATACACAAGTCTTAATCTGCCACTATGGAAATCAACAAGAATTTTGCTAGTGAAGCAAAACAAAAGCAGAAATGGAAACAGCATCTGATATTTGTTATGTTAGACTCATACAAATTGTTGTAGTTGGTAGCCTATGAGATAGATAAATAATACACCATATGATTTTAAACTTTCATTTTCACAGTACAAAGGTGTCATAATCTGGAGAGTTTTGATGCTTGTAAAAGCTGGTTATGCTGACTCATATTTACGAAGAGATTTTTCCATTTGGATAGTCATGTTAAATCTACAAAGACACCAAACAAAAGAAGATGTGCGAGAAAAATAGATTAAAATACAACACAGAAATAGAAGATAATTTGGATAAAATTTGTTGTAAATAATTTATTATTGAAGTAGCCTTCAACCTTAAGTTCTTGGAACGTAAAAGGCAGAATATTTCTGTAAATTATTGTTTGGGAACTGATCATATAAGCCTCAGAGGCTTATCCAGTATAAATGAAAGCATTCGGCCTTGTATCTTTAAGACCATAATGAGACGGCTGCTGAGCAATCACTATGGAAAGCATGATATTCAGAAATTAATATCTCTCTGAGCACACAACATATAATGAAGATAACAAGGCAGAACAGAGAAACAGGACTTGGACTATCACATCAGGCATACTCAATGGATTAGTCATGCAGGCAGCAGACCTGCACTGGGGGACAGCAGAAGAATGGGGTAAGGAACCTAACCCTAAACAATTAATCTTTGGGTAAGTAGCAGAGCATTATCAAGCCAACACAACTAGATCCAGGTCTAACACTTTGGGGCAGTCAAAGCTGGGGTTAGGTCCTGTTCTGGGAGCTGTGCTTTTTAGGGACATTTCCACAATTTACAGCCTGTGGAATGCAATAGGCTCTGATACCATCATTTTCTAAATACTATCTGCGCAGCAGATGTTTTGTGTGTGCACACTACCCCTCAAGCTTCTACCATCTGTTTTTTTACCTAACAAGTCAGGTGTTCATGTTTTCTAATCAAAAGAATAAAATGGCCAGGTTTTGTCTTCTAAAGAAGAAAATATGGGGGTTCTTCACTTACTCCCTGCACTCTAGGAAAACCTTGCTAGAAATTAAAAAAAAAAAGAATTTGGATCACTAGGTGGAATGATACCCCTTTAGTCCCAGGGAAAATTACAGAGTAGGACTGTAAGAGGGTGAATTGGCAGCACACACAATGGAGCCTGACACCACCTGGCTTTCTTTCTCCCCTTTTAAATAAGCAAAGAGTAACATGAGAGGCACCATGGAGACAGAGAGCTCCAAGACCAGGCAAGGTGCGGAGAGGAGGAAGAGCAATGCTGGATGAATGCTGACATCTAAACACGCCAGCAAGGCCAGGAAGGGCCAGGGGTGTCACAGATGGGTCATATCCTGAGTCCTTTGAGGACCTCAGACTGCCATCCCTGACTAGCTGAGGGTCAGACCCCCAATAAGATGAGAGGCAACCAGCATCAGATGCAAAGAACTGGGACACATTGCTCGAGAGCTGCCCTCTCCTCTACCCTCTTCCCACGAGGGATGAAAGCCAAGCAACAAAGAACTTTTTAATGAACCATCACTGGTGACGGACCAGCTGTGACACTTGGCAAGTTCCTCATTACGAGCCCCAGAGAAACAGTAATCATTGCAAATGTCATGTGGTTTAAGTTCAGCATCTTTTCTGATTACTGTGTGTGTACAGGAAGCTTCCCTGCTGGCACAAGTTCTTTCGCTATTTCTTCATATTCAAATAGGATTTATACTATTAAATTTAAAAAACTGTTTTAAACATATTTTAAAGTTAAAAGATGCAAAAATCAAATGGCATGAATGACTCTCCTCACTGCCCAAGCCTAACAACATAGCCACAGTATCACAGTTCTCCCTCAGCCAGACCGCAGACATTTGCAGTGCTCTGGAACACTAATGCAAATATGAAGCCACCATATGCAGAAATAAGTTGCATTCATCACTGATTAAGGCACAGACAAGCAAAACTATGCTAACAGAAACATTTGGAGAAAGTATATTTCCCCTCCCAAACCAAACAGCTACAATCACCCAACCAGTAAGAAGAGGCGTTATCATGAAGGGCTCTGTCACATGCCAGGGAAATGAGCAGTGAATGAAAACTCATTATTAACAGGTCAGAAGCAATTAATTGTTCAACCAGGAGCAGAGAAACTTTAGATAACTAACACACATACAAACATCATGGATTTACCAAAGTCAATTAAGGAACTGGAAATGGGACCAATCAAACTGTTCACTGCACACAGAGCACCCAGTCCAAGGTGCCACTGCAGCCCACAGTGACCCTTCCCACTGTTCCCAGGCCACCTTCAAGGGGTAACCTTCCGTGCAGCCACCACCATCCTAGGCTTCTCTGCTCATGTTCCCAGCAAAGTGGCAATTTCAAGAGTGATTTTTCTTGCTTGTGATGCGAAAAATGATCAAAAGCAAAATCTCCTTTCCTAGAGGTCACCTACTCAGCCACTTTAGTTGACACACACTATCTTCAGCATCCAGAGGGACTCTGGAGGATGACTGACGGTCAACAGCAATGAAATCTGGAAAAAACCCACAGCTGTAACAGGGTTTGCCCCATGGCCAGCCCAGAGGATAACACGTCCACAGCACCCTCTTACACTGCAGGTCACTCATTTCACCATGTTTACACCATCACTGTTGGCAAAACATGACTAAGGCACTTTATTGCTTTGAGGCTTAAGAACAAAATGTCTCACACAGAAGAGAGCCTGCTCTGATTGTTGACAGAGTCAGACCAAGGCTGTGGATGGAGACCAGGATCTCACCAGTCATTCCTCACTCCTCTTTCCATGTGGAGCAGGCTCTCCATATGCCTGTCTTCCTCCTGGTCACCAAACTGGTCTTTGCTCATCCATCTGGTTCAGGGCAGGGGACAACATAGGGATGCCCAAGGTCATCCTTACCACTGCTCTATCCAAATGGGAGCCAAGGAAAAGACAAGGAGAGAAGGGCTTTCTCCCCCAAACATGAGGATGGGTGACAGTGGGGCACCAGCGCTGTCACAGCCTTTGCTGCTCCTTACATGGCTGCTCTTCTCTCTGAGTCAGCTCCCTTTTGCCATGTGTGGAGCACAGCATTGCTTGCTAAGTCATACAGAAAAGGAGACAAGGAAACTAAATGCAGCTCTGAGTTATTGTATTATGCAGGGTGGGTGTGAGTCGCACTGCTCAACACCACAGTCTGCTCTGTGCTCGTAGGCTTTGCTCTACCATGGCTCGATAAATAAGTAATCTCAGGGAGCCCCAGAGCCTCTGTTCAGTCCAGGAGCTTTACGTGGCAAATGAGTCATGAGGAGTTAGAGGGAGAGAACAGAGAGATACAGCACCAACGGAGAACACCTGCCCTATTTCTACAACTAGAATAGACCTAAGCCATCCTCTAAGCTCACCCCTTCTCTAAACCATTTCTCACACTTTCACACAGCTGAGAAGAACATGTGTGAGAAAGGAAAATAGCCATGTGTTTTGTCAGAACCCAGAGATGCTAAGTGTTTTCCAGTTTAAGAGGCCAAGGTACTCAGTACCTTACAAATATATACATGTTTCCATGACTGGAAGTAACTAAGTCAAAATTCTGTAGTTGTAGCACCAAATGTACAGCTTCTGTATAGCATCATCCTAAATTTGTTCACAGTTTCTTACATCTACCTTGAGACAAACAGAGCAGCAGCAGAAAAACTGAATATAAATACACAAGTGAGAAACTGATCAAGCAGAATGCAACCTTTCTTACATCAGTCCTTCAAGATACCTGTACATCCATCAGGAAAAAGCCACCCCAAATTAAAAAAAAAAAAACAAAACAAAACAAAACAAGAGAACCTGAGAGAAAGATTTTTAGGTTACATGCCATAAAACTAAAGAACAACACAATAGCATGGCCAGCCTTCTGCAAGCTCTCTTTAACACAAGTTTGCTGGAACATCCTTTAGAAAAGCACAGCATACATCTTCACTTTGCTTTAGAGTAACAGAAATTGGGGAATTTTTGTCACCTCATCTCAGCAGCAGTTTGCAAAAACGGCCTTCAGCATTCAATTAATTTCCATTTCACAATTAGCAAAATACATTCCCAGAGCTATCACAGAGAAAAAGCAAGAGGTGTGTGCTCTCTCAGACTCCTGGCTGCTCTTGGAGTGGCTGGACACACTGCTCTCCTCAGGATTTTTAAAGCTGCCTGTTATTTCAGTGTGACACAGCAGCAGTTTGCTGTATTATTCCATAAAATCAAAGCCCACCTTCTCCAATCAGAACATTTCAGAGATGACTTGCCCACTTTAACAAAGGGATCATTTTAAGTTGCTGTCCTCAAGCCCACCAGACCATATGCTGGGGTGAATGCGGAGGGGGAGGCAGAGAACACTTCTCCATGACATTATTCAAATGCCTGGTAACAACAATGGCTAAAAAGGCTGAGAATTTAAATTACTTAGCATCTAAGTGGATTCACTGGAAATACTTTCAAATTTTTTTCCTAGTAGATAGCCTGAAGATATGCAAAGACTGGAAAGTGCATTCAAGATGCTGAATCTGATGTTGCTGTCTATTTATGTCAGTACAATTTCCAAATCAAAATACTGAAGCAAATGGTCTTCCCCAGGGAGTAGATGTTTGAATGCAGTGATGGGGACCAATTTAAGAACATAGGTACAAATGAAATGTTCATTCTGTTCCAGCCTTCTCTAGCGAGGTGAATTGCGATTCACAGAAAGGAGATGACTACACCAGAGACAAGTGCGAAAAGTATTTCATTTTCTCTAACAGTGGACTGCTGGAATTTAGGAGAGTGTCTTTCCAAGTGAGATGCTACCTCATGCAGTAAGACAGTATCTGATGTTTTTAAAAGCAGCAGTAATGTTCTCCAAGTCAGATGCATACAGAATACAGTCTCTGAAGCTATTCTGCACAAATAACTTTTTCTCTTGTACTTGGTTGCAAATTAGGTTTGAAAGGGCTTCCCTATTTCCTAACGGTGAGTGAAACAGTATGTACGAATGACTTGTGGAAGCAAGAAAGCATAGCAGGTTCACTGGATGCTGCAATGCGTGAGGATTTTCCACTTGCTTCTTACAAGCTCACTGCCTTTGCATCTAAAAATATGTTATTATACTATTTATATTTCAGCAACATCTTGGATCAAAGCAGGATGAAGGCATCATTTTGCCAGGCTCCATACATAGTTACGGGTAAATAATCCCCATTCTTTTGGATCCAGCTCCATAGCTGGAGCTGCATTACAGGACAACACTGGCCCACATGACCCAGCCCTCCCCAGAGCATGCACGGGCACTCACTCCTAAGCTGTGCAATGCTTTAGTGCCCCTGTATGCAAAGCAATGTTTTGGGCTACGCTCTGCAAACAGCTTTATATTGTTATTTTGCATGGGTAAATATGAGACCATGGCAGCCTAGCAACTCAATGGCAACAGAAGATAGGTTCAGAAGGAAATTAAGAATCATTTTCCTTTCCCCACTTGCTATCTAGCTTTCAGCAAGATCAGAAACTACGACTCAAAAAGCTGGGTTCTATTTCCAGTGCTGGCAATGGTTTTCTGACCATGTCTGTCTGTTCCTAGTTTCTAAATTTACAAGATAAAGATTATAAATTTCCTCCACTTTAGACAGATTTGGAGATCTTCAAATGACAAGTACTATATAAAAGAGTGTAAGTTTCTGCCAGAGTACTACTTAATAGACGGTCTCTTAGACAGCAAAGCAACGGGCAGAGTGAGCAACACCTAAGCAAGTCATATGCACTCTTCACTGAGATTAAACAAGAACTTCTCTTTTAGATGAAGTCAAAGAGCTCTAGGCAAGAGGGAAAGGACTTCTTTATCTATTCGAGCCTTTTTTACCCCAAGGTTTTGACAAGTGTGGATCTACCAGTAAATATTCCTCCTCTGCTTTTGTTGAGAGGTATTGATTGCTACTGAGATATCACCGATGCTCTGGCTCAGCACAGCTTTCATGTTTTCTCCACTGTCATTCTAAAATTAAGACAGTGGCCAGTTTGTCAGTAAGTTGTCTCTGCAACCAAGTCTTCCACCACTTTTCAGTGTCACTGATTTAACTGCTGTATCTACAGCAGAGCAAAGTCTGTGCTTGTGCCATAAATGAAAAGGGGATGCAAACTGAAACTGGACACAAGGCTTGAAATTACTTGTAAATTCTCACCAAGGTTATAAAACGGCCATTTGAATATGAAACAGAGATAGTGAACAAATCCTGGAATAAGCTTTTAAAGAGAGAAGAATCCAGGCCAAATGGAAACACACGAAGTATAATTTATAATGAACAATGTGTAAAAAGCTATCCAAATCATGGAGCTCAAAATGAGAATAAACAGTGATCTTCCAATAGGGACAAGTACAGATAAGGTAAGTATCTGCTAAAAGGCTGAACTCTGAGTAACCCTTGGGTGTTACCGACTGCTTGAAATAGTCGTCAGTACGTTTCACTAATGGCCAAAAAGACTGTAGCAAAAATACTGCATATTCAATGTGGCTAACCTGGAATTCAGTACCTGTCAGTGTGACTGTTGCTCAGCAGTTAATTACGTGAAAAATAGACTTACAATCCACTTTTGCCTGTGATGAGCTGATCCTGAAAGATAACTGATCTGCCCAATAAGATGGAACAATGCCTGCAGTCACCCAAAATACAGCAATAAAGAATGAACAACCAAAAAAAGCTAAGCCTCACTCAAGCACACATCATGTACTCATCCCCATCTTGATCTGCATGGGCACCATCGGAGGTCAGCAAGGTCACTGTGAAATGTGAAATGCATTGGGTGTAAACACCTAGAAGAGTGTCAGCCCTCAACAGAAGACAAAAGAAAAATTCTCTTTAAAAAAATTTTGTACTCTTCAAGGTGTTTTTGCATTTGTTAAGGTTCTTTGACAGATCACATCAACACTACCTGGTGGAAATAAAAATTAAGTGCAGAGCAAAGCTATCCAGGCATTAGAAGGAAGAGTGCCATGGGGGCTCCTGGAGCACTGCTGGACAGCAGTAGAGACTGCAACCCAGGTGACTGGAAAAACACAGTCCTTGGGTGGAGTTGGGAGCCTCCAACCATGGGTTAAATTGTTCAACCATGTTTATTTTCAGAGTGATGACTACCTTTCAGTAGTTATTTGGTTTGAGATGACACAGATCCTGTGTCCATAGCCTAGGACAGGTTTACTCCTTAACTAGGTAGACCCTTAAAATATAAAGTGACAACTAATATGGAAACTTTTCCCCTCGCCCCAGCCTTCCCCAGACCCATGGGAACAGGAACCATCATCCAGCACTTTATATCTTCCCTGAGGTGGGTGAGATATTCACTGAGTGTTGATGACAACGTCTGACTGGCGAGCAGTCATTATCCCATGGGAATGAGGAAATGTGCAAACACACTGGAAACATGACCATGTGTCATGCTGGCATCAATCACCTCTCACCAACGAGAGCAGTCAGCGCTGCAGACAATGAACCATCCAGGGCAGCAGGGCTCTTGCTGTGCTCTGTAACTCCACACTGCTTTTTCCTGAGCCTTCTAGAAGAAAACAAAAGGTGAACCCTAGACAGCCAAAGACACATGAGATCACACAACGGCCCATCACTAAGCATAACAGCAGAACTTGGCCAGCTCAACAAGTATCTCAAGCGTTTCTTGCCAGGTACTTGAGTTTCCAGCAGAGATGCTGCAGTTTCTTCCAAAAATGTTGTCTTCTTAAACAAACTGGACAGATTGTTGTGGAGATGCTAAGAGAATGTCAATCTGCTAAATGTCAAAAGGATTTTGACTAAACTAGGAAGAAAAATGGTCAGGAATTGCAGCTATATAATTCGTAACAAATCTTTAATTCTACATGTTTGGATAGCAAGGCTGATTTAGAATCAATTGCTGAAGTGGAGCAGCCAAGAGGACAGATTCAGATCTCCTCTGTATCAGTGGAAATGCAGAGTAGCTCCACTGAAGGCAAAAGAAGTATGTAATACTGCAACAGTTCCATCCGCACAGCCTGGCAAAGCTAATTTAATGAAAACACTGCCTTATTTTTTTTTTTCCTATTTCCATCTTTTTACCTATTCATGAAATGCACCCAAGCTCAGGAAGACTGAAGCTCCTCAAAGGCAGGGGCTGAGCCAGGAACAAGTCCCAGAGGGGCCAAATTTCAGGTCAACTGTTTGTTTCAACATCTGAAAGCTCAGGCCCCAGACTCCTTTCCTTCTTGTAGTCTTTTTCTGTAAAAAGAAGTTTCATTGAGGAAAGATATGAAGAGAGAAAATTCCTGGGCACCTGCAGTATTCACGCAAGGGCATGACTCCGCACACAAGATGGAGAAGTGCAAAGCGTTTACTGCGCAGGAAAATATTCCCTAAATACCAGCACCCAACAGGATATGGCATCCCATAAACAGGAAAGATATTCACCTCAGTGTCCCCCAATCACCTGGGATAATGCACAGACATTGCCTATTATGGTAGAAAGTAAACAATATCCTATAAGGTCACAAACTGCAGTTATCACATCTCATAGATCCCACACTGTCCAGAAACCCACAATCCTCTCTCAGCCCATCCTCGGTGACCTGGATGCACTCCCAGGATCACCCCAGGGTCCAAGAAAGAGGCTCTCTCTCCGGCCCTCAGAACCTGTCTCTCTTCCAGCACATAGTGCACCCCAACAGGCAGCTCGTTCCCGCTTATGTGACTGACCCATGGAGTTGGGCTTCCACGGCAGACACCAGACTTCCAGCAGATTGTTAGGACACTTAATAAAGAAGTTCTTTTGAAATGCCTAAGTTTCTTTAAACTCACTAAAGAGCAAGAAAATCACAGTCTCTATCTGAAAACTGTTTTGTGATGTGACACATCTTACATTTTACACATTATTCATATAATCTGTAGAAGAGAGTTAGTAGTTGACTGACACTAAGATGTTGAACACCTTCCAGCCTAGAAATGCTTGCAGCGTGCCAGCTCCACATAAATTGAATCTTGAGTCACAAGGTCTAAGTGAGGGTGCTGTGTGTCACCATGGAAGGGATGTTGAGTTTTATTGGACATTGGACAAATTGTTATCTTCTCCCCCCCAGGAAGCTGTTGCTACCAGCAACTTGAGACACTGCCATCACCATCTGTAACAAAGGAAGCAAGGCCAGAAATTTTTGTCTCCTTTCTCATGTCAGGAAGGGTGTTTTTACAACAGATGAGCAAGAGTGGTGAAGAAATCAAAAATAATTCAGAAAACATGGAAATAAAGCTAATACCAGTTGCTTTGGACACAAAAAATATATTACAGAAACATACCACATACAGTCTTGTATCCTCTTGATACAATCTCCTCTTGATGACTTTAACATGGTAGTCTTGGATGAGTCAGAGGGAGATCTGCCCAAGTAAAAACCTCAGGATTGCACCCTCCAAAATTATCTTCACCAAAATCCAGAGAACTTAACAGCCTTAATGTGTCCCCACAATACATTTTGTGTCATTCCAAAGATTAATTTTGGCTTACCGAAATTCTTTGGCTAGTTAAAGCAAGGACAAAAATAGTGGTGTCCACCAAACTGAAAGGAAAACAGCAATCTCAAAGCCATTTGTCTTCACAGTAATTTCAGAGTTATGCTAAAAATACGAAGGTGGCATATGGCATTCATAGTGGGTCTCATCACTCTCTGTAGCACCAAATAAGAGGGAGGCAAGTGCAAGGTGCAAATTTTGGTGGCTGAGTGTGATACAAAGAGATGTGGGAGGGAAGAAGCTACCGAAGGGCACCGAAAAGGAAACCAATGGGATGAGGCTTGGGTTCTCACTTCCGATGAGGGTATGTTTTATTAAGCATGAAACAGTTTATTAATTGACAGTAAAGCTTTTTAAAGGACCACTACTAGCTTGTACAAGGAATACCACCTAAGGAAAATAGGAGAAATGTCAAAGTTTCCAAGTCCTTGTTTCAGACTGTTTATAGCATTGGAGTCCTTTCCGTGTTCCAGGGGGAAATATTTTGTCCAAGGTCACATAGAAAGTCTAGGACATAGCAGGGAAATTATAGCAGGTGTCAGACCACCATCCCACCTCCTGGTCACTCTCATTCACCATCCTAGTCACAATCCAACCATGAGGAAAAACCTTCCTCTGCAACTGCACAGGCCAGACACACCAGCAAAAGCAGTGGCTTTCCCTGGAGAAAGGCAGAGGGAGCTCTAAGATACTCCTTGTGCCAGCTCACCTCACACCATTAGGCTTTTCCCATACTATCCCGTTCCTCCCTCACCTTACATTCATCCCTTTTTATTTTGGCCAAATATTTCACCACCCTCTTACATACATGACTGCTAGAAAGAGCATTTCTGTAACACCCGCAGACTCCGAGGCCCTAAAGCCCCCCAGACTGCTTAGCTGCACTCAGCCAAGCGTCTGGCAGTACCCCGGTGCTGGCTGTCCCCAGGGCTCTGCCCCACACCTGGCAGCGAGGCTGTTTTTGCAGCAGCTTTTCAGCAGCAGCACAGAGATTCCTCAGAGCAAAGCTGTGACAGAAGCTTGGGCCACCTGGCCCAGAGCTGTGCCTAATGTCACAAAGGGGATTTTGCCCAGGCTGTCCTTAAGAGGATTAGGGAATCATCTACTTGCACAAAACAACAGTCACATCTTCTGCTCCAGAGCAAGTTGTTCTTATCTGCTCTCACAAAGCTCGTTTCTGCTCTGGCCTGAAAAATTCTCCTATTACAGGATCCTGCCATGTAATGCAGACACTTGCGAAGAACTGAGGGTTGCATACAGGTGGAGGATGAGCACCAGACTAAGTGTATTCAGAGCTCATTCATCCCACAATACTAAGCAGCATCACACAGAGCAAACAAACATAGGCCTGGTTCTCAGAGGCTGAATATTCACAGCAAGCTGGATATCACTGAGCAGTCAAACTCCTGAGGCTTCAGAGGGGGTTTAGGAGGACTGTGGTGTGTTCAAAATCTGTGAAAATTTAACCAATTATTTAGCAGTTTAAATGAGTCAAACATTAAAGCTCAGCTCGCAAGTGATATTCCCAGTATACTTCCTATATCAGAGACAGAAAAATCTTTGTTGTGTCAGATGTGTAGATGTTTAAAATAGTACCAAACTGGTACATCTAAAAGGAAGAGGAAAGGAAAGCAAGTTTCTTAAGGCAAGACCTAAAACCTGCCTACTTTTCTTAGCTTTTTGAATTCTAAGATACATGCAGACCAGCCACCTTGATTTTTCCTCCTTTCCATTGGCAAGAGATAAGATTGTCAAGGTGCCTATAAATTGCTTCTATTGATTTTACAAATAGGGGGGTTTTTTTTTCCACTTTTTAGATTTTATAACTAGACTTGTAATTTAGATTTCAGGTATTGCTTCCTAAAAGAAATCCAGGATTGCCCATTTGACCCCTAAGCAAATCAACCCTAATCCTATAATATAACACTCTTCCACAGGATTGAGCACCCTTTCACTCCCAAGGTGGTCCCACCAGGTTAAACCAGGGTTTAACCATTGTACTCTTGCTCATCCCACTGGTGCTACTGCTGTTGCATGGATCAGTGATGGACTTCCTCTGCCAGGACTCAGACTGGGATCATCAGGACAACAATCCTGGATGCACAGAGCACACAGGGATGGATGTGTGGAAGCAGGGACAGAGTGAGCTGCAGCATGAATAGGGCACAAGGCGTAGTGAGGAGCTGGACCTGGTGTGTGTGGTCTGCCTTGTTAACAAAACCTCTTGTGAAACAGGTTTCTTTTGCAGTAACAAGTCCCAGTGCTTAGTTAGCCTTCTACCTCCAGAAGTTTTTTCCAAAATATTTGACTAAAATATTCCACTGAAGTTGGTTGCCCCTTCCCTGCTGCTGAAGGATTGGGGATTGCTCCGCCCTTTCTCACAGCCTTCTCCAACAAAGACTTCACCTCCCATCACCTCCCTAAAGGAAATTAATCTGCTTCTTTCTACAGTTTTCTCATCAGAAACAGCTCCCTCTGCCTCATGTTCATCTTCTTGTTCATCTCCTTTGGGCTCTATCAAGTGTTTCTACGCCTTTCTAAAAGCATGCTGACCGAAACTGGACATGTTATCTCAGTTCAGCCCCCATCACTGAGGGGAATGCCTCCCCTAGTCCAGCTGTGGGGCTTCTGCCAGTTCCCCTGAGCATAAAATTTCATTCTTTTGCAACAGATTTACATCACGTCTCCTGAGTTTGCCTCCCAGACCCCCACTGCACTAATATTTATCTGCACCCTCGAATTCTTCTGTCCAAGAACAGCATTGTGCTGTTGTCTCCATTGAGTCACACCTGACAATTCCAAATCACTTCTTAAACTTTATCTTTAAGATTGTTTTGAGATTCCAGTAGGTAAAGTGCTTCCGAGTCTGGTGTGCTGGTACAACAGATAGTGCACTCACATTTCTGCAAATTTCACTCAAATGAAGCGACTCCCTTCTAACAACTGTATGAATTTAAGCCTGCCTCAGATATGAAGCTGCTACAAAAACTATACACAGAGGCATTTTTCGATAATCTTATTTGATACAGTTGTTAGCTATATATTTTTTAAAAATATCTTTCAAAAAAAATCACTTAATTGAAGTCTCCAGCAGTCATACATCATATCTTTGTTTCAGAGCTCAGCTGCCCAGGGCAAGATCAATACCATAGGCAGAGGGGTCTTGCAGGTATTTGATCGATTGAGAGATTTTTCTCTGGCCAAGTCATTGTTCTGTATAGGATTTATTTCACCTCAAATAAGAACAAATATTCCTTTAACATCACTCTTGACACCAATTCTAAAGGCTGCTCTTAGCTGCCTTCCTGGACAGCCACTAATGAAAAAGTAGCAGCCTCTTGGATTGAAGGGAGTCCAGGCTCTCAGCAAAGTTTCGTAAAGGAATTAGGAATTGCTCTGCTAGGTCAAGTCACTGATCCAGTTAAAGGATTGAAGAAAGACATGGACACATAACCATTACTTAACTAATTACCCCTCAGTAAGTGAGCCACGCTAACTGGTGAATTCAGTCTGCTGAAACGTGCAGTAAAACTATAGCTTCTCTCATCACAGAGGTGAATCTACTCCTGAGGGAAGGTTTGCTAGCAATACTCATTTCAGAACCATCACCACACCAAGAGCCTGCCCTGAGTGGCATCTTATTTATCACACAAAGGATAATCAATACAGCGAGATCGTGACAAGGAGGCTGCTTCACCAAATAACTCAAATATTTTAAGACTCCCCAGGAGAAGATGTAGAACATAAAGGAGCTCACTGGCTACTTCTGAACTGCCCTGATGCTGTAAGATCAGCACTGTGTTCTTTGCACTCCTGGTACAGCAGCAAGGAAAACACCAGCCGAGTGCTGGGCTGCTCACACCCACAGTGAGGATCTTGGATGCTGTCAGCTTGAGAAGCCCTGTGGGGAGAAGACAGAGCTAATACTCCTGCAGGACAGATTCCAGTAAGGACAACAAGGAGTGTCCCACTGGGGCTGGGTGCCTGGCTGGCAGCTGCTTGGGGAACACGGAGCCACAGCAGTGAGGGCCTGACCCAGCAATGCCATCAGTGATGAGCTCCTGTCCACATCTCCTAAGACCCAAGTGTTTAATTGAAGCTAAGCTGTAATTTGAGCATTCACCTGAGGTCTCCAGTAAGGGGAGAAATGCCACACCAGATCTCATCTCCACACAGAAAGAGGAGGTAAAGAATAAAAATAGTAGCAGCCAGGTGCTCCAGTTCCTCAACTTGATTGAATTTGGCATGTGAAATATAGTAAGTTCAAAACAGTAATTACAGAATAATACGTACGAGAAAAAGGCCCAACTCACAAAAAGGAAAGCAATTACAAGCAAAATTATCTGGGAAAGAGAATTAATGGAAAAATATGAGTGATGATGGATATATTTTACCAGATGTCAGAAAAGTGACAATTACAGAAAAAAACTTTCTCAAAAAGAGACTTGTTTCATAAAATAAATGAAATCTTCTAAAATTCAAAATTATATGAAAAGTGGGTGAAAAGAATTTGATAGAATTATTAAATAATTTAATAGTCAGGAATTGTTTTAAAGGCTGATTGAGAGCAGTGCACATTCCATCAGTCAAGTCCATTAATAGATATAAGTAGCTGAGCTGACAGGAAGAAACCGGCAGCCATGAGGATATTCAGGATAATTCCAGTAATTACACTCTGTGGTGCAGATGACTCTGTGTTTGGGAGGAAGTTACTCAAGGTATCCATAGGATCACTTGATGGACAGATGCACATCCAGTCACATCACCCGAAGAGAGACACAGCACACTAAGTGAAACAAGAGAACATGCTAATTAGGAAATGCAGTCACTAGGAAGACTTAATAAATAAACAAGAGGCATTGAGAAGGCTGGCAGAAAGACAGCAGAGGGCGAGCAGACTTCGAGGATATAAACTTGGTACATTCTGAAGGAAATGCCCCTGATAAATAAATTCCATGGGGAAAGGAAATCTGTCCATTTGAAAAATATTAACAAGTATTAATGAAAAATAAACTTGATACAGGTGGAAAGAGGTCAGTATGAAAAACTGAGTCACTGTAGGGTATGGTCGGCAAGGACCAGGGAAGGAGAACATCTCACAGGAACAGGGATCGTTGTTGGGTTACAAGAGCAGCTGAATGTAGCTGCCAGCAAGACCTGGGTACAGCAGACAGCCAGCATCCAGCCATCCTTCCCTGCAGCACTCTGCATTCATTTTCTTTAGAGATTATTCACACAGCTTTCAAGGCTTTTAAGATTCATGAGACTATCCAGAACTAGCACCAAATTTCCTGGGTTTTTTGCAAGCTTGCTACAGCTGGTCAGGAGTCTGTGCTAACCCTGCATCCACACTGCCTGTGGATGCAGCACATACCCATGGGGAAGAGGGTACCTCTGCACTTGCAATTCACACTTAGACTCTGCGTTCCCTGTACCCACAGCACAATGGTTTCTGCACATCAATCCAGCAGCTAGCCAGGTGCCCAAAAAAGTATGTTCCATCTTCTTCTACCACCTTCTGCCCTTTCCTTCCTGGCTGTTTCATGGATAAATGTGAGCATTGAAGAATACCTTAACAACCACAAAACTGTTTATGAGCACCACCACGGAGCACACACAGTCCATCCTGCATTTCAGTATGTGCTTTTCTCCTGCCACTCAATGAGCTCGTTAGGTAAATGCAAAACAGGAGTACCCATAATAATTTTTCTTCTGCTTTATGAACTTCATAAATACAATTGCAGTGAATTGGATTATTACTCTTCTATTTATATTATGCTGGTCTGTCCCAGAATAGAAATCAAATAATTAATGATAAAACAAAGTAAGTCTGTCCTAGCCAGCAAATAAACACCTTCTGGGTGCTGGTCAAAAAAACAGAAGTTGTGCACCTAAAACACATGTCCCTGCCTGCTAAATGTGCAGTGATTGAGTTCCTAACCCCATCCAGCAAAGCACCACAGGGCCAGAGCCCCCGACAGTTGAGTCTCCAGTCAGCCTTCCCTTGGCTGTCCAACTTCAGTACCTACAACATTTCAGATTTCCGGTCAGAGTGAACAATGTCTTTCACTTGTGTTCTCAAAATCTGTGTGCTGCAGCCCAATTTCAATCCTGTTTATGCAAATTGGGATTACTCCACAGAAGTCAATGGCATTCTAAGCAGGCACTCACTTTCCAAGGAGGTTTCAAGAAGTCGAGAAAGCCCAGGAGGCTGCCACTGCCTCAAGGACTGGCTTAGACACAAGTAGCATCATGGAAGTGATGCTCGGCTACACAAGAAGAGAGGAAAAGCAGGCAGTGTGGTGGACCAGATGTAAGGTGCAGAGCAGTTCCCAAGAGATATCTACTTCAGTGAGCAGCAGCTGCAGCAGCTACAACAGCGACATCACTCCCCTGCAGCACCCGGCACTGCACTGAGTTGATGCTGGAAGCTTCAGGGACAATCTGCTCCAGCTCTGCTCTGACCTCTGCAGCCTCCCCATCAGACCCATTTGCTCCAGGGAGTTGACAAGACTCTTTACAGCAGCACAGCATTAAACTCAACACCTCCAAGTTGTCAGCAGTTTGAGTTTGAATAAAGAAAATGCCAGAATGCCTAGCTCTGCACTGGAGGTGGGATTTGTATGTCTGTGGGGATCTCATCAATAGAAAGTGATAGAGCACAGTTTTGTGCAAATTTATCAAGTGTTTCTACAACTGAGGAAGCACTTGAGAGGACAAGCAGTGCTACACACAAACACCCATTTTGTGAACGCAAATACATCTTTTTTTATGTATGTGCAATTTGCTTTCCTGCACATACTAATGGAGAGAATAAAGATGCAGAACACAACAGGTATGATGGCGCCTGAAGTGAGCAGCATCAAATATTTAGGAGGGTACCTTCTGGACTGAGAGGCAAGAAGTCTGCCTGTGACCTTGACCTGCATGATATGCTGGTGTACAGACTGTGTCTTCTAGTAAATAGCAGGAAGCCAGGTACATGGGTATCTGCAAGATGTTCAAATTCCTAACAGCAGACTAAGAGCTTTACATGAAACTGAAAAGCCTTTGGTTGCTGAAGGTGGGAAGGAAGTGGTTCTTTTTGTGAGGCTTCCCCAGTTTCATGAGTGTCACAGTGTTTCAAAGAGATCCTCTTGCTTTTGGCCAAGGAGATAAAAACCCAAAGATGCTTGAGCAGGATAGGTCCTTCAGCTTCCCTGCAGGAAAGATGATGACAGTGAGGAAGCTGCACAGCCTGTCTGTGTGCCGTGCACCTGGGGCACGCTGCATACCCTACCCATGGTGCTGCTGCTGGGCACCACTGCACAAGTGGTGCTACACTTGGGAGGAACAAAAAGTGAAACAATTTTGAAAATTTATGGTATCTACTGAGGCTTCTAATGAAAGAAGATTTGGAAATACGTTAAACACTGATAAAAATGATGAAGTAGTTCATAATACCTTATTAACTCCTGCAAAAAAAAAAAAAAGGCTTATGGATGTACTGAAAAAAAAGGGTAAAAAGCTTGTATAAGCACTGCAATAGGCAGTGTCACAGATAACACCACAGCACCCAAAGTCACCCAATTACAGGCTATACAACAAAAACATGTCCTGAAGGATAACAGAAATTGTGCTTGATAGAATCACAAAATCTGTCAACTAAAACCACCATATGAAAAAAGAGAAATAAAAGGATTATTCAGACAAAGCTAGATTCATTTACTGTTTATGCAATATAGCTTCCCATTTGCAGTGGGCTACAAAAGTGGCTGTCCAGCCACACCCCTACAGTTCACATGGCAGCTACATCAACTCCTTCCCTTCACTCAGGCCTGGGTTGCAAAACCTTTGCCCATCATGTTTATGTGTCTGGCAGCTTGTGCACAGGTACAAAGTACACCATCTAATGAGCTGTACAGAATCCTTCCCTCAAGGTTATATGCCCAGTTCTTGATAACAGCACAGCTCCCAGAAAGCAACACCACGATGCACCCTCCCCTGTGGGCACCGTAGCATTTCAGAGGACCAGGAGCCTTGAAAGGACTCTGATGGAAGAAGGCTGGAAATTATGTTAAAAGCGCAACCCTTCACACCACATATTGAAGACCCATGCTACAGAAACTATTCTCTGATTGGGGAATGCTTACGCCCTTCACGACCCCACCAATGCCATTTTTAATAGAGCCAACATCCTCAAAAGGTGTTTATTATCTATCTGGTCACTAATCATACTGCCTCTTCCTGGGAAAAGCAAAAGATCATGGCCAGAAATACGTTTTACTCTCCTGGACCCAAATGGGGCACTTGCTCCTGAGGACCTGGATCCAGCAGAGCAGGAAACACGCCTGACGTGCTCCACCAAACATGAGACCAGCCTTTTGCAACTGCGATCTTGCACACCAAACAAGATGGAGGTTACAGACAGTAACAGGCAAAGCTGCACCCCAACTCAAGCAGCTGTGAATCACTATCAGATTCGCCTCAGATTTGCCTCCTGAAGGCCCCAGGGCTCCTAGGAGATAACACTTCTCACAGAAGGGTAATGCTGGAGAGCTCAGCACTACACAGCCATGCACTGCTAACCCCCTGAGCACCACAGATACAGTAGATATCACACTCCAGGTCACGCTCTGGGAATGTATCCTTGCTCATTGCTGGCTGTTTTCTAGTCAGAGTTGCTTTTCTGAAGTCACTTTTACATACCAAAACATTTTTTGTGTATGATTCAGAAACATGCTATAGTAATAGAGGGGAGACAGGGAGTCTGCCCAGCTCCGTTCAGTTTTATCTCTACCAGCTGCTGTACAGAGCACAAGCAATTCAGGAATCATGGCAAAAACATTTTTCTAAACAGTCCTATGGTCTATTGAGAGGAACGGAAGTTTATTACCATCAATGACTCACTCCCTGCTGAAGCTTTTTCCTGGACGGACTGCATTCTACACTATTATGTTCCAGTAACAATAAATTATTAATAGGCGAGGGAATTCATAGTTCGCCTCACAAAAATGTAACCAAAAGCTAGGAAAACATGGAATATGCTATAGAGATTAAGTTAAATATTTCATTTCTCCCCCTCTGATGTGCAAGAATTATAAACCTTCATAATAAATTTTAGTCATAGTTTGTCAGAGGATATGCACGAACACATAGTATTGAAAAGGAACCATGTTTATAACAAATGTAGCTTAAAAAAACATTTTTTCCTCTGTCAGTTCCTGTAGTAAGTGCAGAAAATTTGCTTTCCCAAACGCAGCCAAAAAGTGAGATCTTAGGATACCTGGGATCAATTCCTGACCCTACTAACCCTCCTCTATGATCCCTGACAAATCATTTCACCTCCCTCTGCCTATCCTCCAGCCTGTAAATTAGGAACAACACTTTTCACCTCAGCAGAAAGATGTGAAAATAGCCTCCGTTAATGATTTTTAAGGCCACATTTACCAATAAGAGAGGCAGGAAATGTGATCTTAAACCCAACAGCACCAATTAGTCAGGTGATTGCTACACGGAGTAAGAAGCTGACATCACCTTGGTGTTAAAAATCATTGTTCACTCTCCTGGTTCTCTGCCATTGGCTATCTTCAGATTTCAAGCTGTACATAGAAGATTTCCACACCATCATGCTCGAAGCTTTTGAGGTTTTTTCCAACTATACAGCAATGGGGGAAATTCTGCAGATTATCTCCCAATTTTTAAAAATAAAACCTACTTGAACACCTGGCTCATACTCAAAACTATAGCGTTTCACACTACACTAGCGAGGAATAGAAGAAGGAAAAAAAAAGGAAAGTAAAACTTTTAAATCTGGAAAAGATACTTTGAGCTTCTTAAGCTTCATGTCAATCTACACCTGAGTCTACCAAAACAAGGCTTCACCCAAAACCTGACTCATTCCTAAACTCTAACAGCACTTTGTCTCTTCCATCTATGTTTATCCATCTTACGATCCATTGTGATTCCGTGGTTCCTACCAGCACTGGAACACCAACGCACTTGTGAGTGTGTGTGCACCCTCCCACTCTCGTAGAAACAGTCCCTATTTCACAGGATCAGCCCCGAGGGCCTCAGCCCTGAGGGCATCAGCCCTGCAGCCTGTGGCCACCACAGGGGAAGGGCCTCTCCCCTCAATCCGTGCAGGAAGTGATCCATCTGTTCACTGCCACTGAGGTACGACAGACACAGAGCCTATTTAGAGGAACAATTAAGATTCAATAAAGCAACTTCAAAATATGCCACATGTCAGCTCTTTGTTTACAGAGACGGCAATGCAATTTGAAGGCATCTGTAACTATTGCTCACTCTAAAAGTGGGAATTTTAAAGGAAAATGTGGGTGGAATGGGAGAATAAACTCTTGTGGTTCTGACTGTCAGTTAGGACCAAGAGCTAGTAATGAAAAGATTAGGAAAAAAGAACAAATGTACAAAAGCTCATCCCACCCATCTGAGTAAGCAGGCAAAAGTAAAGGGCTTGGCTGCTCAAAAATGGTGTGGGATGATGCAGTATGAACTAGACTGAGGAGATCTTAGAAGCACCCCGCTGCCTCTGTCCCTGGAGCCAGGACAACTCCCACGTTGCTCCATCCTTCAAGCACAGAACATTAGCTAATTGCAGCAGTTCCTCCAAAACTTACTGATTTAACAAACGCTGAACAGACAGAGTGCTGAGCGTATCAGATGTGCTCTGGCTCCTCCAATCCCATCTTAATTCATCTTAGAAGAAATCTTGGAATGACTGTGTGGCTAAAACTCTGGACAGGCAGCTGCAGCTCTCACAGGAATGTGTTGAGATCCTCTAGTACAGTTCAAGGGCCAGGGAGTAGGTCCTTCTGGATCTTTTCCTGTTCCTGACATGTGAACTTGAATTCATTCTCTTGTAGCAGGTCTAATTCAAATACACACTTAAATGTTTTGTTAAATAGGGCTGGATTGCTGAACTACAAAGAGTTTTTATAAAACACCTTGAGCAGGAATACAAGTTATTATAATGATTTAATTTTTTAAAAAGCTGTGTGAAAAGGAAACATTTCTTCATGGCAATGCAGATTTCCATTGTCTTAAAATCATCACTAGGATGTGAAAACAGTCTGTGAAACATTTGAGATGGCATGGAAATAATTTAGACAGTGCTTAGAACACCATTTATGGAAATTTGGTTAGAAGACTGAAAAATGATAAATATCTACCTATAGAAGCAAATTTACCTTCCAAAGTCATGAGCAAATTTATTAGACAGCTGTATTAAAACCAAGTTTATTTATACTGAAAAAAATCTTGAGAGGAAACAGAATTTGTCTGGGATCTGAACTTGTCATTCATGCTTTACTGAACAAATAAAAATAAAACAGGCTCTTTCAGTGATGAATGCATATCCAAGTACTATCATATTCTAAATGTGCTTAGTATCTGCCATAGTACCACCAGTGAATGGAGAAAGGTAGCATTAGAGGGGGGTGTAAATTAATAGTTCCGCATAAGGGGCAACAGTTTAACTTAAAAGTCATATGAAATGCACTTTACTTTTTTTCTGCTATTGTCAAAGGCAAAGAGTAACCAGACCTCAAACACGGAGAACATGTCACAGTTTGAGCGGAGCCCAGCTCACAAACCCTAATTCCCAGCACACCTTCAGCAGAAGCTCAGAGAACTCATTTCCCCTTCTGCCAAGGAAAAAGGGACGTCATTTCAGGCCACAGAAAGTTGTACATTTGAAAGACTTACAAGTTCATGCAATTAGCAAGTTACTGGAAATCTGAAGCCTATAGAAAAAGAGAGCTCAATAAGGACAATCCAACATGCAAAAGGGCCATTCCGGGCTCCTTTCTGCAGGACCAAAGTCCTCCTGAGCAGCAGGGTGAGAACAGCTGTGGAGAGGAGGAGGAGGAAGGAGGGCAGCAACAGGGAGGTGCTGAGCAGATCCAGAGACATCCAGCTGTTGCTGTTGGGGTGGCCACAACACACGAACACAGACATCCAGCCACCGCTCCAGCCTGTTCACAGCCATGACACAAGGATCCTGTTAGGATGGCACCTGCCCACAAGCACCTGACTGGCAAGGGACAGCAACTCTTCCTGGAAGAGTTTGTATTATAGTATTATGCCCTACAGAAGAAAAGCAGAAAGTCACAGCCATGGGAGTTCTATGAAAAGTTTGGCTCAACACAAATTTTATTTCCTTCTGCATTTCACTTTGCAGACCCCATTCACATCACAACCTGTTCCGACAAACTGGGTGCAAGTAACAGGCAGAGCTTGGGACAAAATCTGGCTCGCTGTATTTTCTCAGATGTGTCCATTGCCCCCACAGTTCCCCCAACACAGCCCTGTGATCCATCACAAGAATATCCCGACCCTCGAGCCCCACCGGGGTGGGGGTGTCCCACAGCTGCCACATTACACCAGTGGCTGTTATTCCAAATAAG
Organism: Rhagologus leucostigma; assembly: GCA_013397725.1. NCBI lineage: Eukaryota > Metazoa > Chordata > Aves > Passeriformes > Rhagologus > Rhagologus leucostigma. The sequence goes on from VZTD01004105.1 coordinate 865,037, forward strand.
GGAACTTGTTGCAAACTCCCCTCAAGCTGCCTTGTTCTGGCTGGTTTATGTTAGGGAGACAAGACTAAACAGACCTTCATATTTTCAGAATTAACCACTAAAAATGAAAAATTGATTGTTTGTTTCCAGAGTGCAGATGAAGAGGAGTCCTGCGGCCAGCGGCCTCTTTTGGAAACCGCACCACAGCGAACGCAGCACCAGGTTATCTCTTTTCTCTTAAGAGTCTTTGGGATGGATTCAGTGAGGAGTAAACACGTGTGAGCTCCGAGTCACATTTTGGTGCAACCACACTGTCTCCCTCCAGTTTCTCCCAGTGTGAACCAGGCTCAGTGTGTGGCCCCACAGCAGTTTTTCTGTTGTATTTCCCCATTATTTTTGCCAGAGTGACAGTCAGGTTGTTATTTTTTTAAAGCTGATCTATTAAATGTCAGATTAAGGGAAGTTTCACTGCTTTACAGCAAACTTGCACCACAGAGACTCTTTTAACTGCTATCATGAATGTAAATCAGTGCTGGTCATTTCATTTCCCCCTTGTTATTTAAGTGGTTTCAGTTGTCTAACTATCAGGACTGCTATTTAGCGCTGCAAGGCTTGAATTAAGTATTTTTAGGCTGCACTCCTTGAACAGATGCTTTCTTACTCTAACTGACCACTAATCCACATGGAAGCTGTATGACCACTTTTTGTGCAACACCGAGCTCAACCTAATATTACCACGTCTCAGCACAGCTTATTTACTCAGGTTCAGCCTAGGCAAACTGAATTCACCTCTGCCTGCCACATGGACATATGCTCACATCCCAGCTGGCAGGATCTGGGTATTGCCTACTTAACCCTTGCTTTGCTTTTCCCCATGTCTGCACAGCCACAGGCTGTTTATTCAAACCTGATAAACACAATAAGCCTCAACATGGCAAAGAAATATGGAAAACAAAGACAAACAGTGCCCGGGACGTGACATTTATTCAGCAACAGAATTTCAATAGAGTGCTTGCAGCTAAACAAAGAGGGAGAGAGGCAGAAGAGAAACAAGGAAAGGTCCTACAAGTCAACAATGGCACAAACCCCATCATTCACCAACACTTAGAGGAAACCCATCCTCAGCTCCTCTTTCATAAATCAAGACTAAGTTCCATCAATTCCATTAATACATTACATGACCCATAATTAAGCTATTGAGAAGCCTTTTTCTTTCCAAAACCCAGTGCAGGGGGCTGTCAGCTCCCCACCCCCCAGTGGGAAGCACTGGGGCTGCAGCAGGCAGAAAAGCAAGGAGGCATTGCAGATAAGGATCCATTCCACCATTACTGCTATGCAAGGAGCACGACCTGTGTTAGCACTGGCTCCCTGGAGACCCAGACAGAAGTCACCACATCAGTAGAAAACAATTAAAAATAGTCTGGAGGAGCACTGAGTAGCAGCATCAAGCTGCAGGCAGGAGAGGCAGCAAGAGAGCTTGGAAAAGACCAAACTCCTTATCAGCCTCCTTCCACATCCATAAGTCCAGCCATGTTTTCAAAGCACACATCAGCATGCCCCATTTCTGGCTGTGTTTATTTGAACTGCATGTATAAATACCTTATTAGAGAAAGAAATGGCCTTTTTCATCACAAATTGCCTCTTCTTTATCCCCAAGCCCATGGCACAGACACACAGCGACGCGGAGGGCGCAGGCACGGCTGTGAGCACAGCTACTCAACTGGCAGCAAACCAGGCCTCTGTGCTGCCAAATTAAAAGCAGAAATGCAGATGGGAAAGGTGCCTTTTCTCCCTCTGGCCAAAGAGCCACCTGGCACAGGAGGGGTCAGACTGATACAGCAATGTGAATGCAAGAAACCCATTTAAAGCTCAACCCAGCTCTTCCCAGGAGACATCCCACACAGCTCTGCAGTGTACAGATACATGTACCCACAAATTCCTTCCCTTTTTATTCAGTGCTCCTTATCTGGTCAGGAATTGAGAAAACTATTAAAAAACATCAGTTTGCTGTTCTTAACGCTTAGCTTCAAGAGAGACAACCAACAAGAAAACACAGGTTTGAAAGGAGGCAGCAGCAAGTACGTGAGCACAAGGCAGGGACTGGGATTTTCCATCTGTCTCTGCCAGGAACTCACTTTCTCCTCTGGATTACGTTTGCTTGAGGCAGGATCTAATCTAAATGGAGAAATTTGTGTAGATTGGTGCTTGCTTTTACCGAATTACATTTTAAAGGCCAGATGCTGCTCTTTGCTGCAACTCTAAAGCAGCACTGCTGAGGGACAGCACAACTTTCAGCTTACATCTGTGTCTCTCACAGCAGAACCTGGTTCATAAGTATTGGGACCTCAAATCCAAAACACGGTTTCAGGTAAAAAACAGCATGATGGGACTTTCTGCTGCTGCATAATCTCCACAAAGTACACCAATAATGACTTCAGGTAACACTATGCTGACTCAGTCCTTTCAGGTGTAAAGTTCTGGGATATCTGAACTCCAGCAAAACCTGATTACAGTATAGGTATAAGGTCTCTTAAACCATAGCGTGAATGTCAGGCTAATTTCATAGAATCATAAAGGTTAGAAAAAACCCCTAAGGTCATCTAATCCGACACTTCCAGTGATGGCAATTCCACCACTTCCCTGCGCAGCCTGTTCCAATGCTGGACCACGCTTTGAGAGAAGAAATTCTTTCTGGTGTCCAGTCTACACCTGCTCAATCAAATTTTGTGTTTTTCAGCTCAGATGGTAAAAGTGCAATACTTGAAGAGATGCTCACTGCATCTAAGAGTAATTTTAGAATAGCCCTCAGCGAACACCTCCATACTTCCATCTGTGAGCCATTTCACACTGGGGAGGCAAAACTCCATCTTCTTCACTTTACAAGCACAAGCAGTTCTCATTAATTCAAGGCAAACTCATACGGAATACAAGGCGGAAGAAGTTGAGTGCCTACACACACAGAGACAGATATGTGGGTATCTGTGTGTGTATGCATGCTGCCAAAGCCTGACAGATCCTGCTGTGACCACTTCTCCTAATTTACTATTACTTCCAACCCCCTCAGTTTTACAAACCATTGTTTATTCAGAGAAGCACTTTGAGGGAGTTTTAGTTCTGCAACAATACCTCAAAAAAACCCCACAAAACTCTTACATCCAAGGTGGGGGAAAAATGTGTATGGACTAAAATTAACTCCGGAGCTCTCACAGAGCCTTTTAGTAGGCAATAAAGTTGCAGCTTTAGGAACAGGTTGTTAAGATGAGGATAAACACTCTCACACCACGGATGAGCCAAACAAGCTCGGTGCTTGGGGGCAGCTGTAAATCCCAGCTGGACAGAAGGCACCGGCCATCCGGGTGTGCGCAGCAACAGTGACAGCTGGCGGACACGGGAGGAAGGCCCCGCACATTCTCCTCCTCCTCCTCCTCCGTCTCCTCTTAGGCTGAGTCACGACCCACGAGCCTTGGAAAGACGAGTCAGAGTCGGGTGGTTTCACGCTTAGGCACCACCAACCAGGCATTTGAGAGAGTTACCAGCATGGCCAGGGCATGATTTCCCACCTTTGCTCATCCTCCCCTCCTGCTGCACTTGCCTGCGTTTGCCCGATCTTTGTTCTGTGGGGGAGAAAAGGGGCTGCTGAAGGCACAAAGTCTGGCTCTCTGTACATTTTAAGTTATTAGCAAAGGTCTCATATTATAAAGGAGAAACTGTGTGACAAGCAGTGGAGAGGGATGCCCAAGCTCACACCAAGAAAGCCACCGGCAGTGTGGGACAGAAGTCCCGAGGTTTGGAAAAGCCACAAGATAAGAAGTACCTCTGGCTGCAGCCAGTCAAGGGACCAGCAGCACCACAGTGCCAGGAAGGGTGGCAGCCATTCATCCCCAGATGCTGAAGAGTCTGAAACCTGATTCTTATTCTTCTTTTGGGGAGAAAACAACTTTTTTAAATTGTCCATTATTTTCTCTCTCACACCAAGCAGGGAACAGACTGTACTTTTTGCTTCTGATTCGCAAATATTAAATCCCCTCTTCCCACTATTGGTGACTCATGAAAGTGACTCATTCACCTCTAGATAGTTTTATTTCCTACACATTTAAAATACAAAGGAAAACAAAAACATATTGGCCTCTTGGGGAAAAAAAAATAGCCTTTTCTCCTACTCATCAGCTTTTTCTTATAACACAGATTAAGGGAGAGTTCATCTCAAACTCCAGACACTAAATCGCTCCTCTGAGTGGTCTACAAAGCCAGCAAAGTGATAGCACAGGAGGACTCCTGCCCCGGCTATAACCGCATTACTCTCCCCACTAGAGGCTGCTGAAGCAAAAGCAACCTGACAGCTCTGCCCCATGCAGATGGCCATGGACTTCCCACCTGCAAGCAAAGCCAGAGCCTTAGAAAGAAAATTAGAAAATTGGTGGAAAAGAAAGATTACCTTGCATACTGGTTTTGTGGGGGTTTTTATAATGCTGAGAGGCTCTGCAGTGAGTCACCGATTCACAGGGGCTTTACTTAACCAGGCAGTGGGATGACAGAGGGTGGGAAAAGAGGGCACTGACACTGTCATGCACATACAGCTGTGTGGGAAGACAAGAGGACAAGATCACGGTGCCGTTCCTCAGGAGGTTACAGTGTTTTCTGCTACACAAAACACTTACCTTGCCCCACTGACATGAAGGGCAGAGAAAGGGGTTCAAGCTGAAAGCACTGAAATCAAAGCAAAATGTCTGGGCAAGAGAACAGGGAGCAATATTAAACCCCTGTGATGATTCCAAGAGGATCAAGAACTGAAGACTTGAAGGGTGCATTTCAGCGAATCACTGCATGCACAGCCTTGTCAAGCCAATATTTGTGCCTTCATCCTCCTCTCCAGTCACACATCCAGCTCTTCTTAATGTATAACCTTTGTGCAAAGTGAGTAAAGGATTTTTTTTTCTTTTTGAGAGGATGCTACTATTGAATAATTACCATTGCTAGTTAGGATAACAAAGAGTCAAAAAATAGAGAAATTACCCTGTCTGCAGAAGAGGTAAAGTGACTGATTCTTATGCTTAAGGGAATCAAAGAGAGAACTTGTAGGCAAAGATAGCTGTAAATTCACCACCTCTCAGTGTCCTCAGCAATTCTTCAGGTCACACATCACACTGAAAAGGAACAGGAGCCACAACCCCAGACACAAAGCTCCAGCACAATTATACAGTTCTCATTCAAGGATCTCATTTCACTGCTAAGTGAAAAACCCAACACCCTCCGGGCTAACAGCAACCATTGCTATTTCCCAAGCATAGGTTACACTTGGGGGTTTATTATTCCAATCCCCTTTTAAGTTGTAGGTCTTCCCTCCAGTCAAGCGTCAGAATGCCAGCTATCAACAAGCTTATGTTTACTAATACTCTTGCACTGTGATAAGCATTGAATGGGTAAGTCTTTATGCAAAAAGGGAAAGAGGCAGAACGGAAAAAAAAAAAACCACCACATTATGCTTTCCAAGATCACACGCTGGAAACTACTGACAGCTCAGGGCAGGATAAATCTATTTTCCCACTGGATAGCAGCTACCACTTTCTTTGGTATCCTAGATGTAGAAACCCATTTTTATCACCTGAACTGTGTGATTTATTAGCAGAGATGGTACAGTTGGTATCCAACACTTGGCCAGTTGGCACCCCAGGAGAAAACTCAAGAGCTAGGTCCAAACTCAGAGGCTGAGTCTCATCTCTGCTTACAAACTTGGCTGAAGTCCCAGCTGAAGAAAAAATATAGCAGCAGGCATCAGCAGAGAAGCTCCAAGCAAACTTAACACACAGGAACTGTCCACCAGAGAGCCATAGTGAGGCTCATCCTGCGCTATCGTCTGAAAGCACAAATCTTATCATGCGGCTTGGGGGAAAAGGAAGAACATGCAATACTGAAACATCATTAAAATTAAGTGTGACCAGCTGCTTTCCTCCCCTGAGTCTGAGTAGTAAGTCTAAGATATTTGTGATTTCTGATTTAATGTAAGATGTCCGTGATACAGAGCTGGTTACTACCTTTAATCTTCCAGGCTCCAAAAGAGCTGCCAGAGAGCATTATTTTTAATGCACTCTCACAGAGGGATAGAGTTTCCGAGGAAGCTGCCAAATCTAGCAAAGGTTTGCACTTTTCCTTTCCAACACTTTCTTAGAAAGCTGGAAATAACATTACCTTACTTAAGTGGCCATTTTAATTAATTTCATTTTGCCTTAAATACAACAACCAAAAAGAAAGAAGAATGAAGCTGAATTTCTGGGCACTTAAAGCTATCTCTTTAAACACAGAGCTCACCACAGGCTTGACAGGCAAATCATAAAGATCTGTAGGAGACTGTTTTAAAAAGGGTACACATCATCCAAGGCAGAGCCTGTATATTTCTTACTGCCCCAGAGCACATGGACCATAATCCTAGATAGGGCTCCTAGCTTGCTGTAAGATAAACTCCAACAACACTGGTTATTAACACTTTGAAAGCCAGAGCCTGCTCTTATCCAAGTAAATGAGAGCCGAGTTAGCCTTTATGTTGTGTTCTTTGTCCTAAGAAGCATTATTTCAATGAAAATACAGCTGACAATTCATCTGGGCTACAGATGAGAAACTGCATACCGGCAGTTAAAAGCAGAGCTCCCAGTATCTCCTTGTTGCTAAAGGCAGGCCTCTCCTGAGCTAGTCACACAAGAACATCAGTGTCTCTCCAGGAAAAAAAGAGGTGGGATACCTCAGCCACCAAAGGAGGCAAATGCAAATTAAACATGTTAGTGGAAGGCAGCATTTCACAGCAGTTACTGCACTGAGGGGAAAGGAGCCAGGTCTCAGAGCTTCAACACCCACCTCTGCCATACAGACACCACGAGGGAACCTTCTCCTCCTCCTCCCTCTGCTCTCGGATGGAAAAGGAAGAAGAGTGTGAGGTGGCATTAATATGCAGATTGAAAGAGATAATTCAGCAGCCCATTCTAATTGATTCCAATTAACTCAGCAGCCCATTCCAATTAACTCCACCCAAAACAAAACAATTCCAAGCTTTTAATGCCATAAGGTATGCCTGGGAAGTGCAGGAAGGCACAGCAATGAACCTGCCATTTCCCACCTGCTCAGAGACAAGCCCTGTCATTCACCACTTGATGCTTAGCCTATCACCTATCCCTGGCTTCCTTAGTCATTAGATAAAAAACACACTAACCATTACTGCTGTCCAGGGCTGCAGAGGTCTCTTAACACCAGCAAATGCTATTAATGTAGTAAAGGAGAAACAGATTGCCCGGGCTGCCATGTCACTGCCTGCTAGAGAGGCAATCCCCACATTAAAGGAGGGAAGGAGACGAATGCATCAAGCATAGATGTTCAGGACATAGAAACGGGGTATTTTAACAAAGCTTAAAGCAGACCCAAAGGTGTGTGTTTGCTGGTTCCTTTACATGGGCGCAAATGTCAACCAATGACATCTGCACACCTGACAAATGGTAGAACTTTCTGTGCTGGTGTATTGTTATCTTCGAGATAGATAAAATCACTACATTAGTCATGCTAGAGATGAACTGTCACAGCTCTTTTATTATTATTTACCAAAACGGTTATCAGCCAGGTTTGTACTTTTAAATTCCCGTATCACAGAATTACTCTGATACCCAGAAAGTGCAGTGTTATGGAAGTGTTGTTATTCCCCAGCTTGTCTTTCCTGCTCTCTTTTACAAGGTTCTTTCTGTGCTGGCTGCCCTGCAGGACACCACAGGAGTCAAGTTGTGTGCAGGGATCTCACCCTGCAGGCTTGGGGGGCTGCTAGCTCTCAGAGCACTGCTCTCCTGGACCATCCCCCACCCATTTAAACCAACTTATTTTTTGAACCTAAATAATTCAAAGAAAAACATAAGGTTTTTTTAAAAATGCTTACTTTTTTTCCAGCAGCCATTTTATTTCCTACAACAGCCCGCCCACACTAGTTCTTTGAGCTGACTCAATGAGCACTCCTGTTTTCTTTGCAGAATACTAATATGGTCTTTGGAATCAAGTTCCTAGATTGAAGCTCACAGAGGCGGCACCATCAGGCCTCTGCTGTGAGGTGATGAAGAGGCAAAGTATTGTCTTGCAAGTATCCCACTGTTACATAAATCCAGCATCTTGCCTGGCCTCTGTGCAAGACAGGAGAGAGGTTCCAGTGGTGGAGAAACATGGATAGAAGCACTACAATATGGCTGCTTGTTGGCTTCTCCTGCTGAACCCCTGATGCACAGACGGACTCTGTTCACTAAATTGTGAGGATCACAGCCCTGGGAAACCGGCCTTCAAGAGCCTGAAAGGGACAGGCCTGCAAATCAGTGCACACACTGTCATCTCCAGGAAGAACCTGCTCGCACAGGGAGCAGAAGAGGTCTCAGCAGGAGGAGAATCTTCCTTAAATTGTTCAAAAGCTTATCAAATTAAGGCAACAAGCTGGTCAAATGACAGCCCACACCCTCAGTTCAGACATGCCTTCAGTCTTCAGTACAATCCCCCCAAAGAAGTTTAACTTTCAGCAAAGCCACATGAGACGATCCTTCCACACGGACGGCTTGGCTTCTCTCCCTGGCCAGACCATCCCGCCCCATTCCTCGCCTCAGAACACATCACACGGCACAGCAAGTCCATTCAGGGCTGCAAATGAAAACTAACTTTTCAAAATAAGATGTGAGAGGAAAAGGAATTGGTTTTTCAGTGAAAAAGATTTTCTTGAGCGGCCACCAGTTGTAAAATGGGGGCCTACAGCAGACCCAACACTGACCACCTCCAACCTCCTTTGAACTCACACTGAGTTTTGGGTCTAAATGACAGCAGCAGGAACTGGGAACTGCTGGCTCTTTCCTGCAGCTTGTTTCTGGTTACAATTATACTATAACAACAACAATGCATCTCTAAGTCTCTCCTTTCTTTATCTCTACATATTGGTATTTTGAGGTGCAGAGAGGTGAAACGCCTTGGTATCTGCACGGGAGAACTGGGAACATCAAGTACAGGGATTTATCTCCACTAAGCCCTGCTGTGACTAGTAGACCATGCTGTCTTACATTACCGAGCAGATTTCTGCAGTGTTCTGACACTGTTCTCCTACAGAGATTGCTGCAAAGGAGATAACGGGGACAGAAAGTTCCTCACGCTCTTTGGGAGTGGCCCACCACCATGCACACGTCCAAATCTAGAGTAACAAACAGAGAGATGGTTCCTGCCCCCTGCACTTCACCTGACTGCAGTGGTCCTGGCTCCCTCAGGAAACTGGATAAAAGCAGCAAGAAAACTGCCCAGGATACCACTTTACTGGCAGCAGTGGCACAGCCATTATCCAAAAGATTACTTAATTTAATATTTGTGTACAGCTGCTGGGGATTTCCCGAGGTTAGATGCTGGTTAATCAAACCATGGAGCATCATTCAGCACCTGCCCCACAAAGTTTAAAAGCCATCTTCAAATAAAATATCCGGATTTGTACCAAAGCAATACTGCAAATCGTGCTTCCAACACTATTTCCCATGCTTCTCTTTTTTCCTTCCTTTCTGGCACATCACCACCCACATGAAAGCCAGAAAGAGACTGTAGTACCTGGTTACACAAGGGGAGCCCATCACAGTAGCAATTCAAAAGCTTGTTCCATAATCCAACAAAATTTTTCAATCCAGAAGCCTCATTATAGATTGACTGACACATCTCCCCATCCCCACAGCCGTCCATCCACTACTGCAGCAGCCTCATCAAGTGCAATGAGAACTTTGCTGTTGCATGTCCCTGGTGCATTAGCTGGAATTATTACATCCAGCTGCACAGCATAAAGCTACAGGAAACAATTTCATTAGGGTCCCATTAGGCTTAGATTGGGTTGGTCTTTTCACATGCAAGAGCACAACAGGGAATAGCTTTGGGCAATAATTGCTAAAACCATTATCTAAACTACAGATTCATATTTACAGGCACAGGCTTCCACCCATCTCACAGCAGCCCACACTGGCACTTTGGGATCTGGCATCTAAAGCATTTGGTGCTGGCAGCAGTGCTCCTCCATGCTCCTCCAGGAGCTTTAGGCACCACATGGACACAGTGGTCATTCAGACCAGTCCACTACTTTCCAAATAACCCCTGGAAGCTGCCACTAAGCTGGGGAAGGGCTCAAAGAAAGAACATCTCCTGAAAATCAGTCCTGTTTCACTTTGTGCTTTGCAATTTGCAATTGCCCATGCACTTACTGGTCCACCCTGACCCAGCAAGAAATCTTAAAGTCACAAGTTCTTTATTATGCTGATTCAGGGTAACCCGGTATGGGGCACAAGTCTAATGATCCAAGCTCAAGAGATTTTGATTTTTTAAAATGATGACTCACTGTATCCATTCAGCTAAACAGAAAGCCCTGTGTCATCATAAAGCTGTGATGATATTCTGGAAATATGGTCTCACTGGAGGAACACATTGTAATTTTATATCCAGCTATTTAAGAAGATGAGGCCAAGCCCTGAATGACAGACACTTTGATGAAACAACACATGAATTAAACATAATTGTACTAGAAAAACAGTAAAACAGAACTAATCATTGAGGCCCCTGTGTTGTACCACGAGCAGTGATATTTGCATTGGCACAGGGCATTCCCATCCACAGAGCTCCAAATCCTTAATGAATATCAGTAATTAAATAGTCTGTCACACAGCCAGAAGGAGACAGGTTTTGCCACATCCAGTTTTGCAGAGAGTGAGGTCAAGATCCCGCCATGACCCATGGGACCCCTGGCTGCCTGCACGGCCTCGCGTGCTCCCTCCTGTCCGGGCAGGGACAGGGGCTTCACCTCCTCTTTGCTCCTTGGAATGGCCACCATGCCCTTTGCTTCATTAGGCTATTCCCACTGGAAAAGATACTGCATGCTCCAACTAGATTCCTCTCAAAATTCAAACCTAGGACCTGCAGTCATAGTCTTACTAGGGAAGACTCAACGTATATTCCCTCATAAAATTAAGATGTAATCCTACACTGGTCTGCCTGCTATGAACATGTCTCTACACGCAGTGTTGTCCATATCCATATTTAACCTAGTAAAGAGAATAAAACTGGGTTCAGGAAACTGCTTTCTTCTAGGTTTCCATGAAAGCTGGATCTCAAAACCCTTCTTTATGTCAACAGCACATAACTGTTTCACAGACTTCAACTAGCAGGGTTGGTAACTAACTTAAAAATGGCAGATGGAAGTATTAAATATTTATTGGACTGGAGTGCATTGATTTCAGAAATTAACACTTTGCAAATTACTTCTGTGTGAACAGTAATTAAACAGTCACAGTCCAGCCCAGGTTCTGAGTAAACTGCAACTCTTTTTGTAAAATATATGTATACATAAAAATAGTAACACTTGTCTACTGATTTCCATCTGCACACACCAAATTGCTCTGTGATTATGAATTAAAATTAATTAAAACTCGGGAATGGTTTTCCACATAAAGTTGGAACAGTGGGAGCCCTTGTGACGGGCACTCAGGCATCACGCCAGTTAAGCTTGCAGGGAGCAGGAGTAGCTGATGCATTGCTTTAAAATACCAAGGACTTTGTGACCTCGTGGTGCCAGTGCTAGTTATGCTGGGACTGAGTTTATGATAACAGTGGGATTGAACTGCAGCAGGAAACCATGAGAAAAGTGCAACTGATATTGCCAGGACCCTTGCAGGCTCCACATGTGATCCAGGAGTACAATCGTAAATAGCATAAAGCTGCTGTTTGCTTTTGAGCTCACTCGTCCACGTGGGAATAGATTTGCTCAAGAGATATTGCAGTTTTATTCCCTCAAGAAGAGTAATAATCTCCCACTTGTGCTATTGCATGAGCAGTAATGAGACTCACAGAGTCTTTAATAGACTCTTTTTAAAAGAAAACATGTCTTAACTCTGCTTGAAAAGTAGCTTCTTTTTCCAGAACTATATGTCTTCCTTTCAAAAACTGCCCAGTAGCCTTTCCAAGACTCTTTTCCCATTCACTGAACCTTCACATTCAGGATCTCAGAAAGGTAGCATGTCCTGTTCACTAAGGCAATAGCAGAAGCTTCATTGAAGATAATGGTTGATGGTACATTACTGAATTGGAAGTACTGGGTACCGTTCAGCAACCTTTCCTTCTTCAGCACAGACTGTAATACACTGTATTTTGTTACCAAAGCTGGATTTATTCCATGCTCTGACTCCATCACTACTTTTTTACTTTCTCTCTTCCCCCAAAACATATGTACTTAAAAACCCACCAGAAATGAACAAACCCACCCACACAGGGACGGCGGGTGTGTGAGGCAGGCTCTAAGCTCTTCTTGTGTCTGTGCCGAGGGAATGGCAGCAGCTCCCCACAGACTGCACTCGGCAATAAGGAGCTTATTCTCATTTTATAGGCAATGCTGGGCTTTGCTGTGGTGGCCAAGGGGGCACAGAGGGGCTGCTTTCCCCCAGCAGCTGGGGTTTGGTGCTGACCCCACCACACTGTGTTCCCTCTGCAGCTGTGTGCCTGGGGATCATGGAGCTGGCTCCACAGCAGCACCAGCACCCACAGCACAAACCCCAGCTGAGGCACTGGGCAGAGGAGCAGAAATCAGAGGGTTCTTCTGGCTTAGCCCAGCCAGGTGAGGACAGGGTGCTGCTGAGAGTGTAGGAAAGGAGTCATAGGTGCAGGTGAGTGGTGGTAGCCTGCACAGATGCAGATGGGCTGGCAAGACTATGCTCATTTTATTGTGTGCACACGCACACAGGCTTCTTTTGTTTGCTTTGTCCCTTTGTGTCTCATTCCAAGGTGCAAATTGGGTTCATGTCCCCAGGAAATCCTAGGAGTTTGTGAGTGAGTTTGCAGAAGGAGATGACGAGAAGGCGGCTGCCAGGAGACTTTAATGAGAGCTACTTCTACACTCATGGTACAATTAAGAGTCACATAATGAAACAGAGGCTGGTTTGTTTGTTTTTTAATGAGCTCTATTTATATTTGACTTTAACTATCCTCATTCATTTTCTCTGAATCAAACCTCCACTGCTGAAATCTTGTGCATCAGAGTTAATAAAGGACAGCTATAATCTGATTTACTGCATCATTCCAAACACGAATGTACTCACAGGAGAGGCTGACAGTTTACAGCAGCAATGTTTAAAGCAGAAGAATTGACAGAAGATTGAACATAACTTCTCAGCTGCCTTGCAGAAGGCTGAAGTAACTCCATAAACTGGTCTGAGGCATTTTTTAACATGTTATTGTAATACTAAGAGGTTAAGGCTCGCGTCAAAGCTAGGTTTATGCTTCATAAACTGGAAGCTGGTGAAAAGCAGGTGCCTTATCGGATAGATTTCATCTGGCTGTTAGGGATGCCTGAGTTTCAAGATGTCAGAGAGAGCGGAAAACCAGAGGAATCGCATGTGAACCAGCTCAGAGAATGCAAGATCCGTGAGGTTTTTACCCTCAATAATGCAGAAAAGAAAAAAATAAGCCAACAAAATAAATCGAGAGAGCTTATGGTTTACTCTGAATAGAGGATTAAAACAAAAATCAACATTATTCTTCCCTTGATTTCTCCCCTTCCTTAAAATAGAGAAGCCACCGATTCCAGCATAGCCAGAAATGTGAAATGGAGATTTTCTCCTTGGAGGAAGAAATATTGTCCCTTTTTCCATATTTAAGCTTTTAAACAAAGAGACTTTCATTCTAGAGGAGCAGCTGTGTAATTAAGACAATTTCAGGATGAACAGTGTTATTCAAGAGCCAAATACTATCTTAATTATATGCATTAATATTCCGCTAAGAAGATGCTTATCAAACAAAAAAAAAAAAGATAATTCATGTTATTGCAGAAGGAAGGCCACTAAAAATATAAAAATAACAGAGAAGGGTGACAGTCCAAGACAGGGCAGGTCACTGCATGCTGTGAAAGCAGCTCCCAGCTGCAGAGGAAGCGCCTGGCAAGCAACAGAGAACACCCCTATCTGAGCAAGCAGAGAGTGGCCAAAAGTCAGCTGTCCTCAGAGGTGAATACTGAATGAGGGACTTCTATGTCAAAGGGGGAGCTGCCCTGGGGCTGCACCAGCTACTTGGGAAGGATTCTTGGCTGTGGTCTGTTCTAATTTTTTGTGAAGAAAATCGAAAAGGCGCATTTTCGCAGAAGCAGGCAGCAAAGTGAGAGCCAGAGATCGGGACAGGAGGGTTAGAGAGAAGAGTCTCTTGGCTGGATTGGGCACTGGGATGCCATCCTGTTGTGAGAACACACTTCAGTCCTCATCTACAGACCCCCCTCCATTGCCAGGAGGTGAGCAAGGGGCACGTCTGGCCCTTTGTAGCTGCCTGGGGGAGCCTGGCTGGCAGATACAGGGCAGCCAGTGCACAGAGGACAGGAGCAGTGCAGCTGAGGAGCTCAGGAGCAATGTCTGTCACTACCCCAATGGGACTGAGCATCCCTTGTCAGAGCCACAGTGTGGTCCCACACTGCTCCCCGGCATCTAATCAAGGCTGCATGGCAAAACCACAGCATCAACTGACCAAGAGAGAAAAGATTTCCTTGAGGGTTAGGAAGCCACAACTAGGTGTGGAACTCCTGATTCCCACTATGAACAAAAAAAAAAAAAAAAACCCCAAAAAAAAAAAAAAAAAAACCACAGTCTCAGAAAAGCCAGAAATGTCTTGCTTGTATTGAAACACTGATTTGAGGGAGTTTGCAATTGTACAACAGCACGAGCCCTCTGGTCACAGGTGCACGAGGTGAGACTGGGGAGTTCTGGCTCACAGCCTCACCGTCGGGCTCTGTGCTCCCATCAGCCCCAGGAAGAGAGGCAGGCTCCATGTGTGAATGGGAGATCTCCAAGGAAAACCCAGGTGCTGCAGGGAATACAAAAGGGTAGGGCAGGGAATACAAAAGCATCACTCCTTCTGCTGAATGGGCAAGGAGCCGGCGCCGTGCAGAGGTGCTGTTCAGGATGAGACTGCGGTGCAAGTGCAGAAATGCCTGAGCTGGCTCACAAGGCTGCAGTGTGGCTGCAGCAACCACGCAGCGGCTGGGCAGGGCCAGTGCACCCAGCTGAGAACCCCACAGGTGAAAAAGGACTGCACACACCTGGACGAGCTGCTGTGGTCCTACCTGTCATGGAAACTGGCTCTCAGCTGAACTCTACCCTGGGCTGTGACCAATGAGAAAGTGCTGATGTCCCCTATATTATTCTGCATTCTGTGGTACAAAATGCCACCCAGCTCTCCAGCTAGACCAAGTTAGAATCAGGTCTAAATCATCACGGATAGTTTAATGTTTGGTTTTGCAAAAACAGAGCTCAGTGAAGAGCCACAGAGACACGTGTGTTATGCAATGACAAGAAGAGGCTTTAGGTCTGTTCTTGCCCCCTCCACATTTTTACTTGGAGACCCTGAAGTGCCATGAGAGGGCATGCAGAAAAAACTTAGCCCCCCTGCCTTTTGATTCTCACCAGGAAGCATGAGCTATAACCCTTCTCTCTGCAACAGAAATAATCTTCCTATCCCAAAATGGTTTAAAACACTATGCCTTACAAATGGTTAAGGACTCCAAATGACATGTGGCAAAAATACAGTAACTTGGCTGTCCTGGGGAGAAATGCTCCATTCTGCATACAGCAGAGGGAAGGGCAGACTGAGGGCTGAGCTACCTTTTAGCAGAGTCATTTGTCCAAATTCTCATGTCCTACTAAACCACAGACCACGGTGGTGAGGAACAGCTTCTCAGACCCTCTGCTGCAGAACAATTTGGATGCAGAGCCAAACTTCACATCAGTCCCATGATCCACTGCATGAAGCCTGTTATGCTGCACAGGGAAAGCAGCAATGTTTTGCCCTAGAATTGGAATGGCATCCTGTGGTCCAGTGACTCCAATGTCTCCTTCTCAAAGCAGAAAACTCAGAAGTGCCTTCCACTGGGGTCTCAGGAGCACAGCACAGGGATGGGATGGCATGGGATGGGTGAGATCCATCCATGGGATGCAGGCAGTTCAGTAAGGGGACCCCAGAAATTTCACTTTAATCTCTAAAAGGTTTAGGAAACACTTCTCTCACCCATCTTAGGAGAGCTTCACCTGCGTCTTTTGACACTACGGAGGTGGAGAGGTGTTCCAGACTTTGCCTCTTGCAGCTTGTCACACACAAGGTTAACAGTCCTAGTGCCATCCCCTGGGGAGATGGAAGGCCACGCAGCTCACAAACAAACCTGGGATTGTTACTCAGCTACACAGAGGGCCAAGGTCTCATTAATTAGCATTGACATTTACAACAGAGACCATGAGATATGAGTGATACGAAGATGGATAAATTCCAAGAGGATTACGGAGCAAAAAAAGGCTGTGGGGGATGGTCGTTTTGTTTTTTCTTATTCTGCGTTTTCCTTGTAAAAAGAGACTATTGATATTTGAATTCCGTTTTCTATTAGAATAGGGAAAATTGCAGTAGGTCTTCTGCCATGTATCTAAACTGCAAAGTGCTACACACCACAGAAATTAAAAGAGGATGCTTAGGCTGGCCAGTCTCCAGCCACTGGATTTGTGTGTGGACCTGAAGGTTACAGAACAGGAGGGGTTTTGCTGAAAGGGTCTGGCTTAGCTTTGGTTCAGAGGATTTCCAAAAAAATGCAAAAGTCCACCACTTGTCTGCCTCTACCAATGCAGGGTCAAGCTCACGATAAAATAAACCATCTGCTCTTTCAGGCTTTCATCCCTAACCAGAATAAACCTATTTTGATGCTCTTGTGGACTTGGCTCCTTCCACTGTCTTTCATTTGATCCAGGTGACATCATCAGGCATTCACATTCCTTGGATGAATTCCTCAGGCATCAACCAGTGGGATTCTGCCTCAATTCATGACTCTTTTCTATATGGCAATGCCAACAGCAGAAACAGCCGCCCTGGTTTTGAGCACTAATTAACCCCATTTCTCACTTCCGTCTGTACTCTGTTGCTGATCCCTAGGAAAGGGTCTATGGAATTCAACAGAGAAAGCCAAATCTAGTTCTGGAGAGGTAATCCACTGGCAATGACAGTGGAACAGGGCAAGATCAGCAGAAGGGGGAGCAGATCCTGTACTTAATCCCAGCCCAGAAGCAGATCCTTTCCCACCACATCAACCTCCACATTCTTCCCACAGTGAACATGGGAGAGTCACACTCACACTGAGCTCTGGGGTGTCCTTTCCTCTCCCCTTCTCAACCTGTAGATTCAAAACTCACCAGCACACGAGTGTGCCATTAGAGGGAAGAAGTGTTAACATCTGCAATCTGCATCTGCTGGAGAGGCATGAGAACACTTAATGTATGTCTGTGACAACTGGGCAGGGCAGGAACAACCACCTCCCTTTATTTAAAACCTTTATTTAAAGTTTTGTATTTAAACCAAGTCAGAAAACCCCATCACCTTTGGTGTGGTTTTCCAAAGCACAACATACAAATGCTCACAAGCGCTACGAGCCCCAGAACAGCTTTCCTCGCTCCTCTTGCCATCCTGCTAATCATGATGTCTGGGGCTATAAAAAGGCACAGCACAAGAGCATGTCTCTCCTTCTGATCTGCTTCCGTGTTTATAACCACGGCTTATCTAATGACACTTAGGAAGTGTTACCAAGGAGACTATTTGCATCCTGCACGATGTTGCTAAAGCAACACTGCTAAATTAGATGCAGCGCTCTTAGCCTTCACCTACTGTATTTGCATTGCTATTAAAATGGAATAGTCACAGGCTTAAACTATATTTGGGTCATTCACTCATCCAAACACCTGAAAATAATCCAGTGACAGCAGCAATGGAGTTTCCCCTAAAAATCTAGCACATCTAGGTCTCCATCTCTTACATGTATTTCTAGCTTGCCCCTCAATGTGACCTACAGTCAAAACAAGCCATCTTTCATGCTGCAACCTTTCTCCACAGGACATGTTTTCCCTATATGTTTGGCTTTTATTTGAATGCATCAAGAGATTTTAACTGTCATAAATAATTACAGCATCTTAGCATTTGATGGAGCACAGCAGAAGGCAATTTGTAAGTAGCATTAATTTTTGAGGCACAAGATGGCTCAGAGGCACTGGAAATGCGACAACTTGCCTGGAGTTTATGGGTCAGCTGTTCATCCTCACTCTGAGTCTTGGTTCAGCTGTAAAGAGTCACCATTCAAGGGCTTCAAGATGGCCCATGGAAAGATTAAAGAGCTAAATAATAATTACTTGTTTTACCCTAAATAAAATGGTAAAATAGTTATTAATGAGATGATAATAAAATAGAAATAATTTTAAACTATAAATGACTAGCTATGAACAAAAATAAAGGCCGGGGCTATTTTAGGTGATGTTACAGAATAAATTAAATATAGAAGCTCAAAAGACTACTGGTAGGAGGGAGAGTGAGCAACCAAGAGGTGGGGTAGCAATGGTTTCCAAGGCAATTAACAGCTTCTCTAGAGTTTGGACATTTGTCACTATGATAAAAACCATAAAATTCAAATAGCCCCCCTGCACACACACACATTAATGTAGAAACATGGACAACTGTCAGGAACTTTACAGGAAATATTACAATTGTGTGACAATGTATTATATTTATTGTACATATACAAAAAATATAATTTGACTGTGTTCTTCATGATACTAAGCAACGTCACAAGAAAAGCCACTGGGCTTTCTGAGCTCCAGTATTCTGATGCAAATCTAGAGCAATGTATTACCCCCAAAATTTTCTGTTCTCATGGTCTGAGCAGTACATTTTGGTCAACGACATGCAACAATAAAATACCATCCCACCAACACCCAGATGGAACTCTCCATCACTATTTAATATGTTTATTCCAAAAATAACTCTTGCTTTTAACACTTTCAAATTTAAAAGATAAACTCAGGCAAGGACACAAATACTTGGCATCTGTCACTGAATTCAATCAGCTCCCTGAATCAGAGCAAAAGCACCCTGTTCCAGCTCTGCTGCAGTGCATAATATGGTTTGGGTGCCTCTTATTAATAAATCCTTGCTTTAGCCCAGAAGCACTACTAAATAGCACACCTGGGAGCATTTTACTATATATAAAACCTCTGTTCCAACAGCAAATTTGATCTGCCTACAGAATCTAATCACAAGAAGGTAACTCCTTCCTGCTGAACAGGCTACAGCACAAGAAAGCCCATGTCCAGAGAGTATTTCACTTGTCAGCGCTTGTAGCTGCTTATGCCTGGGAATTTAAGATGGAATACCAGAATCTGGACTGGTAAAGAACTTCCTAGCAGTATCAAGCTCCAGGTCAGCCTATTTCAGGATGAAGGGATGACACAAGCTCTTTCTTCCCTCCCTGCAACAGCTGTGGTGAGGTCCAGTTCCTCAAGTTTTATCAT
This sequence comes from Rhagologus leucostigma, assembly GCA_013397725.1. Taxonomy (NCBI): domain Eukaryota; kingdom Metazoa; phylum Chordata; class Aves; order Passeriformes; genus Rhagologus; species Rhagologus leucostigma. The sequence goes on from VZTD01004105.1 coordinate 884,371, forward strand.
TGCTTTAGCTCGCCCATGAGAAGGTGTGATAAAGGCAGAAAGAAGATTTCTGCAGTTGGCCATGGCTGTAGAACACGTGTGCCCACCACCATGTTCCACTGAGTGGCTGGACATGTGCCAACACAGTGCTGGTGGAGAGCTTCCTCCAAGCCACATGGTAGGGAAGACACCCTGCAGCAGGTGAGCTGTGCTGGGGTGTGAACAAACACCCAAAGTCTTCCTAACTCCTCTCATATAGCAAAAAGAGGATGGTTCAAGTCTCATGGGGCTCCAGATCTACAACAGCCATACTCCCGCATGCCTTCTCCTATGGTCACACAAGAAGACTCCATGACAGTTCAGAAAGTGATCTTCAGTCCTCTGTGGGAAAGGGTTATTTGTGTCCACACACACAGGCTGCAGAAGGTCCTTTTTAGCTGCCTCTGCTCCAGGGGAGCTTTCCCACGACCCAGCGCTCCTTTCTGGCTTCAGGTGCCTCATGTGAAACAGGCCAGGGGGATCTCCAAGGAAGGGTCAGAAATGAGGATCTGCGTTACCAGCAAGTTACAGAGAGGGGAGGAAAGGAACCTCCCTGCCTACCAACCAGCTCCTCCTTCTCCCATGAGAAATAAGATCAAAAGGAAAAAGAGGCTTTCTCTGTGCTAGCTGTGCCTCTGTGAAATTTTCTAAGGACTTTCTGTTGGTTTTGGATCCGGTCCTAGACCCATGTGGACAGACCTCAGTGTGTCTGGATTATTTATTAGCAAAAGGGTTCCCTCTGCAATCAAGCGTGTAGAACACCTTATTAAAGCATGCTCTGCTCTGCATCTGACCTGACGGAGCTGGCATGAAGAAGTTCTCAGCACCCCCTTAGAAATGCTGCTGGACTGCGAATTGTCATTACTTCCCTCATGTCAGTTCCTCCACGGCCTTATCTAAACTATGTCATAAATCTACTGGGTTTTCTCTGAACTCTCCTCCTCCTAGTGACATTCTGTACTTCTGAATAATGCTATCTCCATATGAATTACAAGGGACACAGTAATAATGCTCCAGCAGGAGCAAGGGAAGCAGTGGGAAAACAGCTAAAAGCTACACTGAACTGTTTTCTTACTTGTAATCCTCTGCCATACACTGAGCTGAAAGATTAGATAACGAGACTATTTATAGCAGCATTGCTGGATGTGTATCACAAAACCTTTATTGTAAGACCACGGCAAGTATAAAATTTTAATCTTGCTTGCTACTTCCCTGTGTCACAGCTTCGCTTCCAGCAAAGCATTCTTTCTTTTGCAGTGGGCTTATTAATAATGGATGTAGCATTAACATTGCCAAATTGGGAGTTCACCCTCAGTCACTGTTCCCACCCATCAGTCTGTAATTTCTCCTCCTGGGCTTCACGTTGGACTGACAACAGGAGACTGACAGTGTCTGCTCAGCCACCAAACACACTTTGAGTGGGCAAGAGCAACCAGAGCTCACTGAGTTCACTGCTACAGGTCCCACCTACAGGACTTCTCTGCTTGAAACCTTAAGCTACTTTTTAACCTCTCTGCTAAGCCCTCCAGTACACAACCTGTAGGGCCTGAAAACAACCATCCAGAGGAAAGGCACAGAGCACCAGATGATCTCCACTCAGCAGATGGTAAGAACTTTCTTCCACAACTAATGTAAGGCAGATTTCAAGCAGAGGAGCAAAGCTCTCAGCTGTCAGTGCTTATCTCTTAGCATCTCAACTCTAAACCTTATAAAAAAAAGTATTCATGATTTTAATTAGGGAGAACTTTTTGCACCTTTCTTTTATCTCATGCTTGTTAAGGATGTGATTGTTGAGGTGTCACACCATTAAAACAGGAACACTAAATGATATACAGAAATGGGAGTAGGAATGTAAAAATCCAGTACTAACATCAGAGGTAACCCAGGTCCTTCATTATGTTTTCATTGCATTTTTTAATAAAGAAAGTAAATTTCAACTACTTCTCTTTCTGTATTTGATGAACATAATCAATTAGTGAGGAACATTTTCTCTTTTCCATTTTCTGCCACATCTATTGAAGTGACTCAGTCACTCACGTAAGACACAGATTCTGTTTGCAACATTTACAGTTATTTGCGTCCTGTCTTCTATGACTCAATATTTCTATGGGAAACCATCTCTTCCCTTCCTGCCTAGTAAATACTTGCTAAGTATAAAAAATAGGCATCCATCACAGACAAAGATGATCTTGCAAGATAGATAGATATTTAGAAACACAGTGGCACCAATTACCCAAATCAAAGAAATCATGAGTAATACCAATACAATTAATGCTATATTAAAGAGATACCACCTAAGGAGGAGATTTGAACTAACTTTCTGATGAAAGTATGGAACCTGGATGGTAAATGAGCTCTGCATCTATATCTGCTTGCCTTATCTGTCCTTTGTCTCTTCAGAAGCCAGGCTTCTTTTTCGCTAACCCACTTCTAGTTACTGACAGTGGCACCAGCTAGTTACACAGCATCCCAGTCACTGCTTTGATGAATCCATCTTCCCAAACCTTGATGCTAGACATAGGAAGTGTTATGGTCATATCATAAAAACTATGAGATTAAGTCAATAGGGAATCCCTGCCTATGCCCATGCAGGAACATCTGGAAGTGTCACTGTTATCAGTGTGAAACTCAAACACTGAATATGAAGGAACAATAGAGGAGGGAGATGCCACAAGCAATATCCTTTGGAATTAATTTTTATTAAAATAGGTTTTTTGGCTTTTTAAAAAAAAAAGTTTACATGAAGTGGGTTTTTTGAAACTAAAAAAAATGACATGGCATTTTATCTCTGAGGCTGGCAAAGAACTATTAATATTTACTTCTCAAAATTTTTCATAAAACAGCCCTACAGTTTAACCTGACAGTTTTTTGAGAGCTGAGATTCCTTCCCTATGCTTCAGCAAAAATTTGAACTGAGGTGGACTAATGAAGGATTATATAAATATAAGACCATCATGGCATCCTCTGCCCTATAATTTTAAAACAAAATCCTATTTTAATCCTGTACTTGAAAGGTTATTTGTACTTGTACAAATAACCAAAAGTGTAAACATGAACTAGCATCTTGTAACAACACACTTTTACTAGCTTGAGTTCTCTATGAACGAATGGGAATGAAAACCTGTCCTCATCTCAATTTTAACCCCAGTTTTGCATCAATCCAGATCTTAGTATGGGTAAGTATCCAAGTGTCGGCCCTCCTCTCCAGCTACTCAGCTTAGCAATGCCCTGGTTAGCCAGGCTAAAAGGTAGCCCAGACTCATGGATACATCACACTCACAACAAAAGTTTTAACCACTGTTAGACCCTAACCTTCAGTTAAAATTCAGCTCTCATCCCCAAAACTACTGTGGTACTTGTGGCACAAAAGTGAGCACCTGCACAGTGCTGTGATTAAAGTCAGAAACTACTTTGGGATTTGGCAGTTCGCAGCACAGCACTGAGCACCTGCACACTGCTGTGATTAAGGTTAATCTTAGATCAACCATTTCTAGACAGAGACAATCCTGAAACACGAGTGTTGTGGATACCACTCCTTGAGACAGCTCAGAATTGGATTACTCAGATGTCCTAAAATTTCAAGGCAGACCAAGTTAGACCATGTGTGGATCCCCAGCTTGAAATAAGTAGCCACCGTGAAGGTACACACTGTAAGTAAAACAACATGTACTTATGTACTTGCCACGGGCAACGATTTCAGCCATGCAGAAGTAGCTGGTTCCTGCAATTATTCTAGCAGCAGTATGTACGAACAGCTGCCAAATCAGAAATCTTCCAAGCCTCTGTATTAGAAATCTTCCCAGATACGGGAATATCCACGAAACCTGCTATTTCAACAGTCTAAGAAACAAAATGAAGTGGGGGCTACTGAGGCTTCTGTCATTAGGAGGTCATTGTAAGCAGAGAGAACTTGCTTTCTCTTACTCAAAAAGAGCCCACAAAATGGAAAAGCAACTGTATTGCCAAAATCACAGTGTGCAGTCACATCCAAGAAAGTTTGTACAGGGACCCGGTTACAATCTCTTCTGCCTCCCAAACAAAGCCTGGATGTTCTGTGTGTGACTTTGACACTGACATGGCAATGAACCACTCTGTAAACAACCAGGCAGGGATGCTTATGATAAAGAGGATGGATCCAGCTAGAGACCAGACAACACCAGAGCAGGCTCTATCCCTCCATCTACCCCTGCCATGTCTGAACAACCCAGCTGCACCTTTCATTGAAAATTTAAGTTCTCATTTCAGCACTATCCTTATCAGCTAAACACAGGTAGCCTTAGGAAGACACCCTTGGGCAGTCAAAACGAGAAGGGCAAATGTGTGGTCTTTGTCTGCTGCAAACTTCAAAGGATTCCTCTTTCATGACCTCCTCCAATCTCCCTTAAAATTGGACCTATTTTAGTATCCATAGCATCCAGCATTAATGAGCTCTACTGAGCAACTACTTACTGCAGATGGCTACACTCTCCCTCTGCTCATCTCCTCCTAATTCTTGTACTGGAAGAGACAGTGAAGAGTGGAGGTCTGCCCCTTCTTTACTTGCCAGTCATTTCCATCCTAGTTGTCCCTTTTTCCAGAGACAAGAGTCCTAGTTTATTTAATTATTCCTTACATGAAATTAATCCAGACTTATGACCATCCTCGTTGCCCACCTCTGCATCTTTTCCAGTTCTTCTGTATCTCTTCTGAGATTTTGGAAGGGGAAGAACCAGAATTACACATAATATACATATTTACACAACAATCTATTAATGGCCTCTATTTTCTTCTGTTTGACTTCCCTTATAATTTCTAGTATTTAATTTCCTTTTTTTAATTGCTACTGAGCCTGGCACTAATATTTTTAGCCCTATCATCCAACAGATGTTTTGGTTCCTACTGGTTTTCAAAAGTAGCCTTTCTTGAACTTGAGAAATATAGAGAATCACCCATGGGCTAGAAACTACATGATTTCCTGGGAAATTTGTGAAAAGCTGCAGCAGTACCTCCTTCACCAACAGGCCTAATCACCTTAGGAAATGGACAACAGGAAAGGAAAAGTAAGATCAATAAATTGCTGTGTTTGGAACACTGAGCAATTTTAGGCAGTTTAAATGCAATAAATCAAAGTTCAGTAGCTTGGGAAAAAATCTAGTGCTTGGGAGAAGGTCATACAAACCTGAGAACCTCAGGCAGGAAAAACTTTATACCTACAACCCAGACACACTGACAGGTCAGAGGGAGACAAGCATACCCAGGACAGAGTAAAAGCAGAAGGGCAGGAAGCAGGAGGCATCCTTCAAAGCCTTGAATGATGAAACTTCTGACCCTGTAAGGCTGGAAGAAAATAAAATAATACTTCAAAGAAGAACCAATTATGACAGCAATGGGAGCTGAGGTTATCTCACAGTATCACTGTTGGTATCCCCCCAGTGCACTGCTTGTGATGCCTAAAAATGCTTGTGATGCACCCCAATTTCTAAGCCCTATGACCATCAGTTGCTGATGACCCTTTACTCCCCCCTTAGTTTTATCTAGTGAGTGCACAAAATGGAGCTGGCAGCAGGACAGTCTTTCAACAATATACAATTATGCCTACACCAGCCAGATTACTATCTATCTTCTACGTGTATTTCAGAAGCTCATAAAGCAGCAGTGAAATGGGAGAAAAGTCTGACATGTTTACGTGTCAGTGGGATTAATGTTTGGAACAGCAGCTGCAAATATGCAGGCAAAGACTGTGTAATCCTGACTGGTACCCTCCGTGGGCCAGGGAAAGCAGGAAAGCCTCTGCCTTCTTGGTCAAGTGCTGCACAACAGGCTGCCCATCTGGGGGCTGCAGCCAGAGAGGTGGTAACACCCTTCAGCAAACCACTGCTGACTCTGCAGGTGTCCCAGCAAAAGAACGGACTAAGAACTGTTCTGTTGAGGTGCCAGTCTGCTTCATGTGATCCTCTGAAGGTATAAACCCCAAATCATCCTATGGACATCACCCAGACCCATGAGTAAAAGCTATCTGGATGAATGAGCAGTAAGTACAGGCAACCATGGGAGCACCCAGCACAACATGACTAAGATCTTGATGGGAGCCTCCGGATGCCACTGTAATACAAATAAAAAAGAATAACCCATGAGTAATCAGCCACTGCTGAAAAGAGGATCCCTGGCAGCTGGGGCTGTTTCTGTAATACTGTGCATGCATTCTTTTGCATAAATATCATAGGTGCAATGACCTAAGAGAAAATCAACAGGAAGAAATCCTGCTTGCTGCAACTCACCATGGAAATCTACCTTTCAAGGAAAGAGGGGGGCTTAGGAAAGAGTACCAAACCTGAGAAGGAGATTGGAGGAGAGGATTTAAGAGAGAAGACAGTAATACTTCTTAGCTTTTACAATGTAATATTGATCTGCTGTCTACAGCAATGGCTAAGCCTTCTTGAAGCTGAGGACACAAAGGCAAGTGAGGATAAAGAGCTGCAGGTCCATGGGGCACAGGAGATGGCATACAAGTCCTGTGTCTCACTTCTGACCCAAGGACTAGGAAAACTTCATTTCTAGCATCCTGGACCAGCACATCTGGGAGCTACACCACAGCCCAAACAGGGCACACAGCCCACATATCACAGTAGGAAGAGTTAAACACTTCCAGCAAGGTTGAGCAGTACCTAAGGAAGGAATGCAAAATCCAGAGATTGGGAAGATGTAACACTAGGCAAGGAGGGGAACTTAATGAGTTACACCAGGATTAGGAAAAATAGTTAATTGAGGAGATTGAACAGACTATCTTGGAAGAACCTCGGGGCAGGGAGACTGGTTGAACTGAGGATGCATCTCTTGAGAAATAATAGAAGTCTCCTTGGTTGGAACAGTTCAAGCCAGACTGCCCTGACACAAGTAAATAAACAGTACACAGAGCCACTGAGGAGAAGGCTGATCTTTTTCATCTCAGAATTCAGGAGATTAGATACAACTGGAGTTTTCCCACTTGGCTCCCCTCCAAACAGCCATACACACCTTGTTTGATAGTTATCACAAACTATATTTCAGAGAGGGTGGACAGCAAAAATTTCCTGGAGTTTATCTGGCTGTATCCTTAAGGAGATTGTTACCAGATAATCATAATCTTTTGCTCAGCATTCAGAAAGTACACAAAGGATCACCTTCTGTCACCCCTGACAAACTAAATCTGGGTTATGGGAAGGGAAATACTCACAGGAATTCTGAAAATAATCTCACCTCAGCCTCCCCATCATGATAGTACCAAGTGAAAACCTCCTTCCAATCGAGGTTAACAGCCATATCAGGACCATGGCATCAGATCACCTGCAGTCCTGAAGGAGTTCAGTTTTCACTGTCTCCAAAACAGCCAAAGCCTGTAGGCACAACACGGCAAAATCTGGATTCATAATCCAGGTATGACACACTGGTTTGGAATACGTAATTCCAAAGTGCTTAAGTCTAGTGGTTCCTAGTGAACAGTTATGTGAAGTGCTTTTATAAAGGGCTGGACATAACCGATTTTAAAGTATTACCTTATTCAAAAGCAACTCTAAAATCATCAGCCTGGGGTTCCAGCTTTACTCTTGCAGGTACCTTCGTAAAGACTTGCCTATTTCAGTTACCTGGTTTTAAAACTGCAGCTGAAGCCTGAGAATCAAGTTGGGTGCTTTCCTCCTCTTGCACAACCATCTAAAGCAAAGCAAATATTCTGCCAGCCATGTCAGTCTTCATGAGATTTCTGTGTTATGCCTTCAACACCACCAAAAGTATCACATGGTCTTCAGAAGATTTATGTAACTAAAGGTGACCATTTTTAGCAAGACTAACAGAAAGACAGAAAAATTTTCAGCACAAGTGGGCAACAGCTCTACCATGTGCAGAGATCTTACTTCTTACTTAGCAGAGATGAACTTGTAAGGTACAGGGACTGAATTCAAAGTCCACAGACCACCTTGGGAAACAATGTACTCATAGCTTCTTCTTAAGCAAGAATGAGCCCTAGTGACTCCTGGCACCAGGTTAGGAAGAGGCTGTCACAGAGTAAGAAAGTATTAGATGGTGGCCAACTTATAAAAGTTTAGTATCCCTAACACTAAGCCAGACACTGAAGGAAGAACAACTGGGGACCTTCAACTAAAATACACTTTACAAAATGTTAAATGGCAGATACGTAACAAAACTGTGTGACATTCATACTTTCACTGCTATGCCTTGAGTCCATTTTACAGAAACCTGTCAAATGCAATCAGACTTGTTTATTCTGTATTTAAATGTAGGACTTGAGGCAGTCTGGTTTCAAAAAAGACAGAAAAGGCACATATTGTCCCTGGCAGTTGCTTAGTTTTTACAACAAAGGCAATGCCTTGTTCACTCTTTATTCCAAATAAAAATTATTTCAATGCTCTGTTACATTACAATCTTGAGAATATTTCTGCTTGCTGCCTCAGCACAGGTAGAAATTCAATTAAAATGGAAATTAAAGGAAGAAATATAGAAACAAAGTGCCATTAACACACAACTCACCGCTCCCCCACCCCCCCCGCCCAAAATCAGGTGATTCATATAGAGCATCCTCCAAATCTCACGTAAGCCACTGTTAATGGATTAAGTGGCAGTGTCCCTTATGGCTTCAGTTTATAAATTCTTCTCTGCTTAAGGTTGCTCTACAAAGACTTCCAGCTGACAGCACGATTCTTAAAGAGACAAATCCTCCCTGGCAGTTTACAGTTGCATGCCAACAACTACAGCTTTGCATGTGCCTTCATGTTTGCACTGATAGAGGATGATGGTTCACTGTTCAGGATTCAGTATCCCCCTCCTTTCAAGTCTAATTTGAAGCACAGCCATTGCTTGGGCTGAGTTTCTCACTGACTTTGTCCATGACAGAGTGATGAGCATTCCTAATGTCTCCTTGCATGGCCATTGAAACAGCCATGATAAAACCACCCTCAGTTCATACAACTGCTCCAAATCACCCAAGTACAGATGAAGGGAGCAGAGAGATTCAACAGAAGAATAACACAAGTGTCAGAAAATCCTTCAGTATAACAACCAGTTGCCCAGCTCATCATTAACCATTTCCATTCCTCTAGACCATGCCAAAGAAGTATCCAAAAGCTCAGCAAAAATGAGGGTGAACAGCAGCATCCCTATTTTCCACGCTGGTGGCTGCAAATTCTGCAACACATAGAGGAAGCTGCAACAAGTTATAATCTGAAATGGCTGTTAGAGCAGCACCTTCCCTCATTCCCTGCTTACAGAGAGATGTGTGACATCCTCTATCCCCATCAGCCAGTGCCTTTGGCTGTGAAAATGACCTTAGAGAAGAGGCACCCACGTAGTGCTGAACACACACAGTGTGTGCCCGAGAAAATTGCTTTCATGAACGATGGGCTATTTTCTGCTACCACCCTCCCAACTTACAGCAAAAGGGGGTAAAAAAGAGCAGAGATAGAGGAGACCTTTGGCAGCCTGTCCTGTCCACATTACAGAAGTCACTCCCATCCCATTTGGTCCCAACGGGTCCCCAGAAGTTCGGAAAAGGGATGGCATCCTTATGAGGAACAGAATAGCCACATAAGCTGGACAAGGAACCCCACATACTCCCTGCCCTCCTCCAAACAGGACTGACAGTCCCATGCACACACACATTCATGGAGCATTCAGAAGAGACACCAAAGCAAAGCCTTCATTCGCCAATAAGCACTCGGGGACTCTTGGTGGTCTTACTCCCTCAGATTGTTGTCCTTTGCTTTCCTAGGGTACCTCTGCCTGGAAAGATCCGTGCACTCATCAGCCACCCATGGGGCACTGCCGGGGAAGAAGTGACAGTGCCGCTAGCAGGGCAGGGGGTCTCACACCGCGAGAGGGCTCGGGGTGGCAGGCATGGAGCCATCCCAGCCCGGGGAGCCCAGCCTGTCCCACGGTGTCCGGGATGCCTGCCCGGCGTGGGGTGCTGTGTGTACCCAGGGATCTAATCCCAAACTGGGGGCCCTGCGGTACCCAGGATTTGTGCCCTGCTTAGGTTCCCATCTCATCCCGGAGTGTCCAGAGCACCCATCCCGCTCCGGGCTGCATCGGTGCTTCACGTGCCCCGGGATACCGCGCGTGCCCGTGCTGACGGGGATGCTCAGGGTTCTGGGAATGCCGGGGGTGCCGACCGAGCCNAGACACAGCTGTTCCGCCGGGGGGGCCGCGCCGCCCCGCCCCGATGAGCCACCGCTGGCGCGACAGGTGGGGGCACGCGGAGCCTCTGCCGACCCCCGCCCCCGGCACAAGCGTGCCCAGGACCACAGACCCCAGGGGCACACGCAGGGTCGGGGACATTATTCCTTTCCATTGCCACCCCTCACACCTGCTGGCCCTAAACCCGCTTCCCCAGCCTCCTCCTTTCAGAGAGGAAATTTGTGTCCAACCTCGGAATCCAGGACCTGCAAAGAAGCTGCATCGTGCGTGGACACTCACCGAAGCAGACCTGCTGTGGTGGGATGCAACTGTCCTAAAGCGATTAGGATTCTCATGGATACACCTCAGAGCCGCACTCGAGAAGGCAAAGAAGATGGGCGAGCAGCTCCTTGCACAGTCCTAGAGCAAGTGGACAAGCAGGCAGCTAGTCAGAGGGGTGAGTAGGTCTCTCACTGGTCCCTGACCTTCCCAGTAAGTTGTGTGGGTGCCTGCAGCCACCAGTGGCTCAAAGCAGTGAAAAGTTCCAGTCACGCTCAGGGGGGGTAGGGTAGAAATGGGGCAAAGAGAAACACTTCACTGGCAGATCTCCTGTGCAGGGTCAGGGGTTCATACTGGTGAAGTGCCAGCGTGGGACACTGCCTGAATGTGAGGCCTCTGAAAGCTGCTGCAATACAAACACATCCCACGTGAGCTGGGACTGCCCTGTGTGGCTGCAACCCTCTGAGCAGAGATGAGCCTCTGCACAGCTCCATATTCCAGAGCACCAGTGCCACAGACACAAATTATTCTTACGTGCCCAGGACACGCCCACATCGCTCATTTGCTTGCCTAAGAGAGAAGGTCCTGTGTTAATATCACACCTGTCCACTACCAAACGTGTGGCTCCTCTTCTCACTGCCCACCCTGGAGCCACCCAAGTCAGTGAGTTGCTCCACAAAAGCAGCCACCACTATACAGGATGGGAAGGTCCCCCTTGTCCTCACCGCAGCAGTACTTTGGCTACAGGGGAATTTCTCCTGTGACGGCCACAACCCAAGACCTAGAGTTGTTCAGTTGGTACCACAGTAAAATCAACACACAGCTGATGTTGTCTACTGCAGAGTTACGTTATCTTTGTCTTTAAAGAGGACTACGGGCTCTGAAGACATGGTTACAAGCTTCACCTAGAGTTTTAGTGGACGCTGAAGGCTGAGGGCATCTTCCATTCAGCTATGTCATGGCTGTAAATGTTTTTTTCCTCCCTTCTGTAGAACAAAAATTTAATGTTCAGCTTCTTCCAAAAGGTGATTTTGTCCATCTATCCATCTGCCTCCACCCTCCACTTTCCCTCTTCTTATTAAAAGTAAGAAAAGCCCTTCCTGGTCAAGGACCACGTATGAATGTTTTCATCCTGAAAACAGTTACTTTTGCAATTTCCCCAACCAGAGAGCCAAGAGACCCCCTGTTCTCTGAAACCACTCAAGTACCTAACTTCCAGAGGAGAAGGGGAAGGTTATTTCTGAGGATAAATAACAAAATTTTATAAGAAATATTGAGAATCTCAAGCAAAATATGATGCTTAAATCTGGATGAGATTTCTTTTGGTATATATGATGCCCAGAGCCAGGCTGAGGAATCATTACTGTCCTGCTTAGCCTTTGATTGCACTGTGAGTGAGATGTGCACCATGCATCCTTTCTCATTCTCTCGGAAGTAGAAAGGAACGAGCACACCAGTCAGAAGCCATGGTAGTGTGTGGTTAAAGTCTGGCTCAAACATCAGCCCCCTGTTCAGTTCATCTGGTGTATTGGGTCCTGCTTTGGCCCCATTATAAGTCCAACAGCTGCGTCCACATGCAGGACGCTCAAGAACAGAGATGAGACAGAGACTGAAATTGAGTCACATCTTCGTTTAGATCCTTTGTGAGCACTGTATTTCCAGCTAGCTCATTACAGTGAGCCCAAAAAGAAACACATGACCCTGAGATGAGCTCAGTTGATTAAGGCATGGTGCTAATAACACCAAGGTTGTGTATGGGCCACTCGCTTAAGAATTGGACTTGATTATCTTTGTGGGTCCCTTTCAACTCAGAATATTCTGTGATCTGTGACAGAAGATTGGAATGGCCCTTAGAGGGGCAACTCCACCTCCTCATCGTACAATACCTTTCATCCTGTTGAACCTAATTGTCTCCAACCAACAAAAAAACCCTCTGTTCTTTCTCCATGTCTTTTCTCTAATCTCTTTCTCTCTTCCTGTCCTTGAATTGCAAGAGGTCTTGAGCAAGGACTGTCACTTTTCTGGGAAGTTTCGTGTTTAATGTGGCAGAAAGAGGTGTCAACGAAAGGCAAATTATAATGGAAAGAGGCATCTTTCCATTGTATAGAAGAGATCTTGAAAAAGGAAAGGTACCAGTTTGGGACTGAAGGCATAGGGAACATCCATATAGTAGCAAAGGAAATATTTCTGTGCAGTCATCCATTAAATGACAGGCACTCACGCAGGCATCATGCAGGCTGCTAACTGTGCCTTGTGTGATAGCTCACCGCATGGTGAACCTGTCCCCAGAAGGACCACGTGCTTTCTGCTTCTACCAAATCCTCTCTGAGTTTCAGACACCAGGCACAAATTTAACCTTGGTGCCATAGTGTGAATATTAAACTATACCCCACATGGCTGGTGGGTTTTGTGCTCAACCACCTCCCTTTTCAACCTGGAGAACCAAGGTAAAGCACAGTTTCATTAGTGAAAGGAGGAAGCCTTACAGGTCTGCTTTAGCAACATGTTCAGCTTCCATGAGGGATGGGCTCTGCTTTGCCTGGCACAGCAGCCTGCAGTTGACAACGTGGGGAAGAATGCAAAACAGCACCAGGGGGTTGCTGTGATTGTTTGTGATTGTGCTTGGTTCATTTTATCAAAGAGTCTTTGAATTTGCTCCTTATACTGGTTAGAGAAGGAGTGAGAAGGAGGGGCTGCTTGCTGTCCTTGCCAACTTATGGCAGCTTTTCCTGCAAAAAATGTTGAGCAGGGTGAGAAATATGCTCTGTGATCACAGGGGCCCTTGATAGACAAAACAGGATCACACTGATTCTGAGTTTTTGCCTTTTTCCTGTGCTCTAGCAACAGGGAGCATTGAAACAGCTTGCCGAAACTGCAGGGCTTTCACACCAGCAAGTCAGGACTTTCCTTGTGTGTTAGTGATATCAATTGAATTGGCTAATTAGAGACATGCAATTTCTTGGTACCAGCCCTACCAGGTAGTGGGGACCTGGTGCAAAGCATGCTGTGTGACAGAGCAGGATGAGTTTACAGTGACTTAAAACTCCTCTCCACCTTCTGCATTTGTGCGTGGGCACCTGACTTCCAATTTGTAATTTGTGCTTAGAAGTCGGTGGAGACAATGCAGCCACGCCAAGAATTTCATCTGAAGTTAGTATCAGCTCCAGGAAAAGTGTTAACATCGTGATTATAATTATGGACAAACACAAGGAGAAAGGCTCTGTACAGTCACATCTGCTCACGGAACAATGTCTACTGCCTTAAGTCACAAAATTACCCATCAATTCTCCACCCGAGAGCCGGGTGCAAGGATGAGCTGCAGCTGTTCAGCTCAGGCATATGTGAAAGACCACAGAGACAGGATGTGGAGGAGGATTTGTGAGAGGCTGGAGGGGAGTAGCTACGTGCTAGATGACAACCAGGCAGACTGCGAGGCTGGGTACACAGGGATGCTTTCAGACTGCGGAGGGGGCAAGGTCAGATAGGTGCATTCGCATCTAAGGATTCTGGGTATTTTGCGAAGATCTCTAAATCTGAAGCACTGCGCAGCAATGAAGCAAATGTAGTTAAAAATTCCCTTTGCAAAGCCTATGTCTGTGCCTTCTAGGCACGTCAGCCCTCAAGGGGTTACACGAGAAACCCGGTAATCACAATCACGGAATAGTATGAAGAATTAGGAGAACGGGAGTAGAGATGAAGTCTGAGCCACCATTGCCTGAGATGTGGGCAAATACATCACAATTCATATTCTGAGAGGATGCTCAGAGTAAGAGGTGTGACCCAGGGAATAAACGCCACACGATAAAACACAAAGCAGTGAGCAGGCATTAGCCAGGCCCTTTTGGTTTGGAACTTACGGGGTCCAGCAGCCTGGACCACTCACTGACACACAAGTGAGAGTGCTGAGAATGTAGCACTTTAAGCATCAAAGGATCTGAGAATGGAAATATGCCATACGTCCCTTCCAGAGCAAGTTTTGATCGACTGGGCCCTGCTGACTTCACATACCCATTAATCTAATCCTTTCCCTTATATATTGAAGAAGGATCTCAAAAGCTGTTGCTTGAATTGCTGTAATTAAATGCCTGGCATCAGAACTTTAACAGATGTGGAAGAAAAAGACACACCTATCCGTGAAATGTACAGATCTGCATGCTGCAGGGAGAAAAGATCATCTGGGAGATATTCACTGCACCTAATTGTTGGACTAATCCCTAATTTGTGTATTTTTAATTGCCTGAATGAAACAGGCATTCCTGATGTGGCATGCAGCACCCCAAAATGAAATACCCTACAGCCACTACGTCAGGAAGGTTTACCCCTGTTGCTGTCACCTCGGAAACCTATGCAAAACTGGATGTAAGACTCGGATGGGACAGAAGCAAATTGGGCCTTGTGAATTACAGTAGGACAGGATGACAAGAGACCACTCTCAGTCACAGGTGAACAACTGTGTGTTTCTGTGTCTAACAGGACAACAGATTTCACAGCAGCAACCAGAAGAGTATGCGAAGATACTTCTAGAGATAATAGGTTAAAGTGAAGAAGGGAAAAAAGATTTATAGATATAAAGCCTCATAAAATTCTTAGTCTCAGACAGCAGTCAAAAAAAGCCATCATGGCAAGTGATCATCCAATTTCATGTTTTTTCCCTGAGAAAACTAAATCCCATGTCACCTCTTTCATAAGAAATGTAGATACTTGTTTTATATGAGTGGGACGAGTAAGAAAGAAGTGTCCATCTTTTGTGACATCCTGGCTGTACAGTGTGCAGACTGGCAAAAATGCTTCGTGCAGCCATCTTGATGCTTCGGATTAATTTTGTTTATTTTCTGACCTTTACATTTCAGTTCTCCTATTCATCAGCAATTGATTTGCATGAGAGGAGGCTTTTACATATTTTAGCAGCTGTTTTGCCAAGTGCTTCTTAGGTATTTGTTCTGAGCTATGCTCAAAGACAATCATCTGAAGACAAAAAAAATTAAAAAAAAACAGGGGAGAACAAACAGACTGGTTAGAAAATATTAATTTCTTCCACATATACTGGTCACATTTTTTGAGCTTTGACCTAAAAACAGAATTATACTCTTGCAATGCCTCGGTGAGGAGGGTTTAAGTACCTTTTAGTTCAAGTCTATTGTGCTCCTCATACTGGGAAACTCAGTGAGGCCTGTTGAGCCCCAAGTGTATTTTAGAGCAACCCCAAGGCTGCTTCCTTCCATAGCAGAAAGCTTCAAGGGGCACATTTGTGCCATATCCCAGTGGCCCAAATCTCACCACTAAGCTGGGGCTTACATGAAAGGCCAGTACTGAGCAGAGGATATTTCCAGGGGAATCAACTCCTCCCTATTTAAAGGATCCTTTGATCTACAAGAGAAATCTAACAGGAATTTAGCACAGCTAATAGTCAAGCCTTTGATCTTCCCTTTGGAGTTCCACTGGCTGTCAGACAGCCTGAACCCCTACTTCCAGCACTACCAGCCAGAGATTTCTCCCTAGCACTTTACAGTGAATTTGCCAACTTCATAGATTGACCAGTGTTGAAGGAGTTTTTGTTCCTATTCACTTAACTTTTGGGGAATATTTCCCTTGAAACCTTTTCTCAGACAATGGACCTTCCTTTCAGTCTCACTTTCATATCTCTGTCAAGATGGTGGATATTGCTACTGAGGTGGCAGACAGCCCACTGTAGCAGAACAGAGACTCTGAGGGATATTTGCCTTCTAAAAGAGATCCTATGTTCCTTCCAGAACTACATGAGTGAAAGTTAAAGGAGGGGTATATCAAGACTTTGATGACAGATGCCAATGCCAAACTCATATCCTATTTCTGCATCAAAATATTTGCTCTTAATTAAATTTACTGTGCAAATTAACAGTGGAGGTGCCCAGATTTCTAATTGGGTCATTGCAAGCCAACTTTACATCATGCTGAGAAGTCAGCATGCTTGAGGAATACTGGGAAAAAAAACAAGTATTTACTAAATGTGATGAGTTAGAGAAAAGGGAAGAGTGTTAAGGATGTTAAGGGTAAATGTGTTTGACATCCTCAGTACCTTAAATGGTGGGTTAGATTATTGAAGGCATCCAACAGCTTTGGTATACTAGTCAGTATTTCTTCTCTCCATGTACTTCCAGGATAGCAGTGTATCTTCACAGGTTCCAAAGACTACAAACTCCAAATAAAACAATAAGAAAAGTCTGGGTTTTGATTTCCCAGTCTTCCACAGTCTGCAGAGCCTGCACAGAGCCAGCACCACCACACAGAATGACACAAGCAGTATCAAAGAGCCAACCAAGATGGTCTTCCCACATCTGACTCATCCGTAAACTGGCCATAGAAACAGGATGTGTTCAGTATTTGTCCTCCTGACAAGCTCTCATCCAAGTCAGTCAGGCCCTGTGTAGTCCCTGGAGCTAAACGCTGCCTTCAGAGGCCCCCAGAAAGGCTGAGACTGCTCATTAATTCCCTCCTGGTCCACACAGGGAGTTCCAGGCAGATTGCACTGAAATTGGCTGAATCTCAAAAAGATGACCTGGAAACTGCAGCAATAGCTTTCTCTATCCATTCTACAGAGCCCTGCTGGTGGCACTGGATGTGTACCCAGCTGGTAGCATCTGAAGTCACCATTTCTCTTTGCTCCTTGATGCAAATGGTGGGAGCCAGCCAGCACAAACTAAGAAATGTCAAGTTTGGTATCATAAAGCTCTACTGACTCTCAATTTGTAGAGCATCATGACGAGGAGCACTTTCCACCAGGAGAATGTCGTGAACTGCTGCATTCAGCAAATCAGATGCAACTATTTCTTTTTCCAAGGGTACAATCTGGTCCCAGCAGTGAGGATTAACCCCCCAGACAAATATTAGCCTTAATTTTGGTTTAACAGCCAGGATCAGCTAGAATGAGTATCAAAACTGTTCTCTTGAAATGCACAACTAAACCAGGGAGGAACAGGGGAGAGCAAAAGTCCCCAACAGCACTTATTTGAATAATCATGCTGACAGATCTGTTATTTTCTCAGAACTTCCAGTCTGCATAACAGATCACAATATGAAATCAGATACTGTCACTGGGCTCTGATAAATGGGAATGTAAGGACTAAACAGTCCCTTTCCATATGAATAAATACTCCAATTCGAACAGCACCACTCACATTGTTCATGCTGTCACCAAAATCCTGCAGGCAGCATCACAGCCTCGTAACTGAGCAGCACCCATCATTATTCACTTCATGAGCAGATATATATTTTCAGCTCTCATTTACTGACAAACATGTTCCTGACATTATTATCTCTTCTAAAAGCTTCTGCGTGAGTTATAGCTACTGGATTCAAAAGGAAATTTTGCATCTCTGCCTCTGAATTACTGACAATATTTTCAGTGTCTCTGAGACATTTAGGGAACAAATTTCCCTTTAATTTTAAGGCTGCAAACAAAGGAGAAGCTATTACACTATTAGGCTAATTTTTGCAATGCTTTAATGACTGTCAGTTAAAATCCTACAACTCCCAATCTGAATTTGCTTAGTTGCAAGTTCCATGTCAGTGGAGTTTCTTAGATGTTTTTCTTTTTGATCCAAAAGGCAAAGTAGATGCTGTGAATTGTAGTTCCATCATTCATCCTTCTTCTGCACAAATGGAACAGGTCAAGGCCCTAGTTACGGCCTTGCTAGTGGTTAAGGCCAATTGCCAAAGCTTTTGCTTTTATTCTTTTTTTCTTTTGCTTTTATTCTTTGTTTTTATTCTTGCAGTTCTTTTCTTCACTGTGTCCATCTTTACAGTAGTCAAAAACCTTTATGGTGGAATCTATCCTCATTTTAGGACAGAATTCAATAGCTAGAGCTGGATCTGCAATGCTTCTGTCTCCTTCCAGAGTGCACGTCTAGCTAAAAGAGCACATGGGCAACAAAACAATGATCATGCCAGATTCAGAGACTGAGAATTCGATAATGTGAAATAACCCAAAATGCAATCCCTGCCTTACACTTATATGGCTTAGCCGTTCTGCTCCACTGCCCAGGGTGGAAAGCTGTGGCTGTAAGCCAGCAAACATCTGAGTGAAGTCAGATCCGGGTGCTGTGTGTACCCAGGACCAGAGAAGCCAGTTTGTGGTTGCTTTGTGGCCACTGTGTGCTGCCTTGATTCCCCCCAAAATCATCTTCAATCACGCAGAGATGATTTACTTCTAAGGAGAAAGAGTGGTTCTTGACAATGAGGCTGGGAAGGGCAGATGGCTGGGAAAGTGCAGGTGAATACCAGAAACAGGTCAGAGGCACAGAGCTGAGATGAAGGTGATGCCTCATGGCTGAGGAAATTGGTGGCAAGAAAGCCATTAACTGCTGAGGAGTCTGTCTGAGACCAAGCCAGGGAGGGATCAGTGCTCTCGTGAAGCTCCCCACTCACCTGTGCTGTCACTCCATCATTGTTTCTGACATGGATCCCAAATGTTTTCTGTAGTGCCCCTCAGTCACTACAGCATGTTACTCTGCAGAGATGGACTCTGCTAAATAAAAGTGAAAATGTAATGATGTTTAGAGATAAGAAATAGCTCCAAGGAACATGCTCCCCTTACAGAGAAGGGAGGGGAAGACATGAGGGGGGCATGGGGGTCTGGCTGTGAGAAATCTTGATGAAGGGACAGGGATTAGTTTACAACAGCACATTTAGTCTGTGTGTGGTACCAAAGCCAAGACACTGAGTTCCCCAGGAGGCTTTAACACAGAACACTGCAGGGGTATTCAGAGCTCTTGGAAAAGGCCCATACTCAGAGCCCTGTTACCACAGATAAACCTCGAGTAGCAGAGGGGTGGCTGTCACAACACCACAGGATCCCATCATCTCACACGGTGTGATTCTAGCTATTTGCTTTGGAAAGGCAGGAGCGGTTAGGGATGTTAGGGATGTTACCAAAGGCAGCGTGAGAAGATGATTATCCTCTGCAGAACACAAGGCACTGCAGGTAATTACTGTCTGTGCAACCATAAGAATTTAGCTTGGAACAGAGGATATGGAAAATTGCGGTGTACCTTAAAAGCATTTCTGCTGAGTCCATGATTGTTAGTATTGAGTAAAGTTATAAATTGCCATAAAAAAAGTATAAAAAGTCTGTAATCTTGTCTTTAAAAGGTATTTTGTGCTCTGCACAGAGGACCAAGACAGAGAGGGCAGAGTCTGTTTTGTGATGAACCATCTGTCTCTGATGATGGCACATTTTTCTCCTTAGCTCTTTACAAGAACTTGTCAAGGGGTGGATTGGGGTGGTAGTGATGGTGGTGCAGCTGGAATGGTTGATGGGTTTTACCCTACAGTTTCTATGATATTACCTGCTGTTTTGAAGGAAGATTTTGCTCTCTCGGAATTGCCTCTTCTAAGAATATGCGTGAATCACTCCTCACAATTATGTACTGGGGAGCAGTGAGCAGGAACCTGCCAGAGCCCAGCAATGCAGCAGTAAACCCACCTGCAGACACCTCCTCCTCCGATCTTCCCTCTGAAAAGGTGTTAGAGCTTGAGTTTTTAAGCTTAGGGAAAAGTTCCAATGTCAGAATGTGTGAGAGAGATTAACTAAGAGTTGAGCAGAGAAAGGAAAACTGTATCTTCAAGCCTGAACATCCTGAGATTCCTAGGATTTGTTCATTTCCCATTTATCGTGGTCAAGCATAGGTGAAATCTGCCACAGGGATCATCCACAAGTCTCTTGTCATCACAGAGAATATCTGCTGCTGGAGAGAGACCCCCCTGAGAAGGTTAAGTCAGGATAGTATTTTCCTGTGAGAAAGTCAGAATTACTGCAGATAACTGCATTTGTGTTCACAGCTTTCTGGAGATACCCAATTTATATAGTGTATATAAATATTGTAAATGGACAGTAGAGAGGAAGATTAATGATGTGCGGTGGGTTATAAACAGATAAAGACAAGAGCTAGATGACAAGACAGTCTTGTGAAACAGGACTCCAATTTTGCTGGAAGATGAATTGCAGCTACTGTGAAGCACCAACTTTTAAATGCTTCAGGGATGTGTGGTTTAGGTCAGGTGGCCCTGGCATTAGTAGAAAAATGAAATGGTATTTTTATATTAGAACAGGGCTTTTTAGGATTGGAGGTCACCTATTACTCTGCAGAGGAACTAATGGCCAGACAGCAGCGTGTCTGTGTACACATTCAATGGGTAACAAATTCTCGCAAGCTCCGTAATATTCAAGCTGTTACCTGAACCCCAGATACTTGAAAAAGCTCCTTTGTACCAAAAAAGGACAAGAGCTATGAGAGAAAATATTGATGTTTGCCTGGATTATTAAGATGTCCTCTTTCTAAACAATCCTGTTCTCGCTACTCTTGAATGAACCGCCCAAAAGAACGGCCGCTCTCCAGGTGAGGCCCGCTGCTCCATAGGAGTCTACCAGACAAGAGAGATTTTTGTCTAGAAGAAAAGGCTTTTAGAAAAGCAGCAGCAGCCGGGAGTAGAGAGCTGTCAGAGCCGCGCAGCCCTTCTCGCACGGGCTCCATCCCGGCTGACAGCGGCCGCGGCGGCTGCAGCTGCCGCCCGTGCGGGGCAGTGTCTGCTCGGATGAGGAGCGGCTGAGGCTTCGTCCCTGTGACTGCGCCGCCGGGGGCCGGGATGGTTGGCAAAAGGCGCTGTCAAAGGATGTGACTGCAGGCTTCTGATGAGAAAGAGATGCTGGTTTTGGGGAGTTTTGCAGAGAAATGCCACAATGAGCTGAGTTTTCTGTCTTTAACTCACTCTGAGGCAAGTTCAGTTTAGCACTGGTGCCTGAAGGAAACCTAAGACAAATCCAAATCCAAACCCTGACCAATTTAAATACTGATATATGTCCTTCTGTCAGAGGCAGGGGGTTTTAACCATCACTGTACATGAGAGTAAATAACTACACAAGGCACTGGAAGAATCTATCTCCCACCTCAGACCACCAAGGAACACTGAGACAAGATGAATTTTAACACCTGTGGAGAGAGATTTGTTTTTCTTTCAACAAGAAAATACCTGTTGTGTTTTCTTTATGATGTCTTCATGCACACCCCACTTTTCTTGGGAAACTCTGCTTCATGGATTCCATTCTGAATCTTGTGGTTCTTTTTCCATTTTGCAAATCTTTTTCAAGACCTAAAAAAAATCCCCATAGTAACTAGTTCTATTTTATGGGTATCTCTGTATTTGCAGATATACCTAGAGGCAGATTTCGGAGATGTTCAGAGTGGACATTAGGAAAAAGTTCTTCACTAAGAGGGTTGTCAGTCAGAATATACTCTTCAGAGCAGTGGCCATGGCACCAAGCCTGACAGAGTTCAAGGAGCATCAGGGTGATGCTCTTAGACACCTGATTTAGTTTTAGGTAATCCTGTGAGAAGCAGGGAGTTGGACTCGACGACCCTTGTGGGTCCCCTCCAACTGGCAATATTCTATGATTCTGTGGTTTTCGGCAGAGAGGAGTGGATCCTGACCACCACACAGCCCTGACAGTGAGATTCCTTCTGTCTCAGTTACTTCTCCAGTTTATTTGCAGCACGTAAGAAAGGCTCAACATTACTTTAGCACATTTTCAGCCCAGAAAATGCCTGATGTCTGCTAAAACTTCATGAAGATTTGCAGTGGAGATACATACTCGAGATGAGTCCAAGCAGCCTGAACGACACCTGCGCTCCAGCCTGCAGCACCACATCGGTGCTGTGGGAGTTCTGACCCTTCTGTCCCTGAGCACACCACAGCAGCGCTAGCAGTGCTGATCCGCCCGGCACCACTTGCAGGGATGCTTAGCACTCCTGAAAAATCTCCCTCTTGCCTCCGAGTACGATGGGAAGGGCCGGGGAGGGACGGAAGGCAGCGCCCGGAGGAGCCGCAGCACCTCTCTGTGGCGGCAGGTCCCTCTGCAAGTTAAGGACAAGGACACCAGCTCGCACTTCTCAAACACACTGCTTAAGACCGATGCATCACTTTTTGTGGCACCAAGAAAAGCAGTTTACTCACCGTTTCGAGGCTTTGCTCTGCTCCCCTCCTTCTTGCCTCCCAGCTCTAATCCCTCTGCATGCAGACAGCCTTCACTCCTCAGCTTTAAAGCCCCTGCACCCCAGGATACAGCAGTGATACTGGGATGCTGCTTCACAGACCTGTGCCTGACTGGAAAATACAGTCAGCTGTGCTTAATCCTCCGAGTAAAAAAAAAAAGAGAGAGAGAAAAAGAGAGCAAAATTTATCAGTGAATTTCTATCTTTATAAGTTTTTCCATTCCTGACACACAAATTAGAGAAATATAGGATTACTCCTTACAAAAGATCTGTGACATCAGTTTTTAAATGTGACTTATCTAAGGGGTTTTGGTGAATTAATAACACAGTACAGAGAGAAATTTTGACTTAAAAGCCATTAATCCAGCTACTGAAGGGTGTGGACTGCTTCCTGGAGTAGTTACGTTGGACAAAGACTGGGTCAGCCTTAAATCCAAATGCAGAGGCCCAAAGTCACAGCACTGAGACAGGTTTTGTCACTCAACTTCCATTTCCTTTTAAACACCTAAACAATCTCTATGACATCTTTGCAAACTGATCTCTCAAGAAAAGTTTGTTATCAAGGTTTTAATCCTGTAAACTGTGGACTCCCCAGGGCTCAAGCCTAATTTTGAGTGTCTGTAAAGAACAAAAAAAAAAAAAAANAAAAAAGAGGAAAAAAAAACCCAAAACCAAACCAAAACACACAAAAAACACCTAGGTACACATTGGCAGCCTTAAATCTGCTATGTGGGGCCAGCATCTCTGTTGGTAGATATGTGAGCATTAGCAAATCAGAAAAAGTCTGAAAAATCACTGAACTGTGATATTTAGAGATCAGTCTGATTTCTTAATTCTCCACCTTATTCCCTAATTCCCTCTTAGCTGAGAAGAGACTCTATCTCAAATGACGTCACTGCAGCATCAGCTCCAAACCAAGCAGATAAACAGCCTTACAAAAATCCGTCTCAGTGAGAAATGGTATGAATTAGGTCAAGATTGGGATAATGCAGAGATCAGGAAATAAGGCTTCTAAGTAAGCCAAAAGTGCTAATAGCCAGGACAGCAATCTATAATGAGCTCTTAGGGAGAACAACACATAACTAAGCCATGTATTTCCTCACTGGCAGTCAGATGTGTGTTGGTGCTTTAATGAAGTTACGAGGCAGAACACAGGAGTACCTAATCTCAAGAGAACATCATTAGTGAAGACAAACTACATTTTACAATGCTGCCATTATTTTTGCTAGCATCTCATTAATCATTTAATGGTCATTACTCATTATTTGCTTTGCCTGGACAGAGTACACAGATGTGAAAAAATACCCACAGAATCACGGATTCAGGTGGTGCCTGCCCCATGGAGCCAACAGAGCTGTGATTTGTCACTGCTGCCAGTGACCATCGGAAGTTTGCATAGGAGGAAATACTGCCTATGTCCATCTTCATGGGCAGTTGAAATAGAAGTTGACTTCTACTGTGATAAATTGAAGATGCTGAATGATTTCCAGGCAGTGACGAGTAAAATCCTCTGCCAGATTTGGAGAAAAAAGAAGGCAATCATGTTGCCCTGCTGTCCTCAGATACCAGCGGGGGACTTGTCCCCCAAACTGTTTGAAAAAGGTCACGGAAGATAAAGCTCAGTTGCAACCTGCTGGTCAAGTATAGAGAGGCTCTCAGGAGTGTCTGCCTGTGGGCCCAAGGGTTAGCAACAAGCTCACCTGAGCTGCAGAGGATCAAGAAACCAGTCTGTAGGCACTGCTGCTGGGAAAGGCCATTTACAGTGGTAATGGCCTTCACTCAAACACAAGATGACAGATTTCCTGTAAGCCTTGAAAAAGCACTACCCCTTGTCCTCTGAATAAACACAGCCAGCTGGAAGGGGTGTTCCAGTTCACCAGCTGAGAGGGGCCCAAAACAGAGACTGGACCACAGTCCTCCCATGGTGACCTGGGAAAGCATAGGTGCTCCCACATCACAGGAATGTGACATTTCATCAGTGACTTACTCACCCTTCCAGTACCCAGAGAAAGGGTTCATGTGGATCCACCCTTCACTCCGTAAAGGGAAACTGAGGCAAGGAACACAAACTGCTTGGTACCCACTCCTTGTGGCCATACAGTGCTTGTTTTAACCAAACACCTTGTGGAGGTGGCATCCACATGTGGTAATTAATGAGCCAAGACATTGGGAAGAAAGATACATTCAGAACTAAACTCATTTCATAGCCATCTCCTGCAGTCTGTGAATGTGCTGGGCCAGTTCTGCATCCTTATTTATCATCCAGCAGCAGAGGCACAAAAATGAGCAGGGTGATAACTCAGTGACCTGTGGTGCTGGGGGGAACCCTGACTGCAGCACCTGCTCAGAGCAGGACAGTGCCTCTAGGTGGGTATCAGAGTTGTTGTGCATTTTCAGATCAAGTGTACCACCCCACATTTTTAACAAGGGAAAAGAAGTTCTTTTTTACTTTTTGTGTGTCCTTTTTTCGTGTGTGTGTGCTTTTTTTTATGCCCTTACATCATCTAAGGAACAATTGACCAACCCATGTAACAGTTTTCTAAAAATATTTTGCCTGAGGCAGACATTCAGGACAGAAAAAAATTAGGTCCAGGTAATTAAATAACTTGTCAGTTATAACAAATGGTACAAATAAACGATTGCAAATTGAGTACGAATAAACAATTGCAAATGGCTCCCAATGAGGTAACCCATCACCTCCCATGCCACAGGCTGGGAATGCTCCTACAGGAGCCCTGTGGGTCCTTCCCTACTGCTGGGAAAAGTGCTCTTGGCAAAGGCCAGTTTCCTGAAGAGCAAGCTTCAGGACGGGTGAAGTCTCTGCTCATGGATGCTGGCTTTCCTGTGGGAAAGATGATCCAGTCCCAGCAGAGAAAAGGGAGACCCGAGTGTGACCTGCACTGCTGGCCCCTGCTCCCCACTAAAACACATGAATAAGGACTTGCTCTGGGTATGCACACCCCCTGAAGCCACACATGCACAGCATCAGTGCTGCTCCAGCATCACAGGCTTGGGCACAAAACCAACCGCACTTTTCTGCTGAACTTATCCTGTTTTAAATGACCAATTCAAATTTTGCTGACGAAATCATCCTTGTCCCCAAAGCAAGAGGGACTTCTTACACCTGTACCCACCACCCTCTCTGTCATCTGAGGCAGAAAGCCTACAGCTGGTATTTTGCTCCCATGAAGGGGCAAGGAAAGGAGGCCCCCTCCTTTGCACTGAGTTCTGCAATGCTGAGGCAAAAGCAAAGGTTTGTCCAACATGGCCCTCCAAAAGATGCACTGAGAAACAACAGCTTCCAGCATGGTTTTGGAGATTTGCTATCAAGGAGCGGCTGCCTTCCTCTGAGGATGGTGCCCTTGTGAGCTGCAGGCAGCCTTACAGCAGGCTCAGCAGGATGACTACACTGCTGGGGACATGGGGCAGGTCCACTTGCTGGAGGAGACGAGACAGATTATTTTAATCCTTTCTTCCTCCCCATTTCACCCTAAGAACTGAGTAATCAAATGTGATAAGTTTTGAGAACCATTTTGAACCCTTGTCCATGTCTAGCAATTTACTTATCTCAACAGTCCTTCCCCTCTTTCCCCAGGAAGCTCTGAATGTCTTTCTCTGCAAGTTAAGGAATATTCCCTTTCTTCTACAGTTCAACAACTCCATGTCTCAGCTCTGAATCACTGGTGAGATCCCAGTCACAGCAGAGCACAGTGATTACCCTGAGGCACCCTTTACAGACCTCTAACATCCAGGTCAGGAGATGGCACCTGGGAGAAGTAAAATTCCCTCATAGATTGTCCTGTCCAGAGGATGTTTCCTACTCTTTTTATGTCTTATTTTCCTGAGCTGTAAGGAACTGTTTAGCCTTTACTATGTTTTTGCTCAGGAGAGCTGGAAAGGCAAAATGATTTTTCTAAAGTAATTGTTCTTCAGAGAGTGCACAACACTTTCTGAAGCCGAGTCAGCACATAATGTAAGCCATTAAATGAGAAACCCACTGAGTATTGAAGCAGTTTAGAACCAAGACCGGCTGCACCCTGGCTAAAAATCAACTGTGGGGTTCAGCCAGGGGTCATGATGCCCTATAACAGCAATGTGGAGGGGTCCTGATGTCCTATAATGGCAAAATGGAAACATGAGCTGATTAACGTGGGGTTTTTATTGCTGATGGATGAACATTAACAGGCAATTCACTCACAGGTAAAGGAGAACACAAATATTATGGTTGGAGCAAATGTATTTCATTAAAGTAACTGTGCGAGTTGCTGTTCCAGTTGGAGGAGATGACATTCATCTGTGATTCATCTGTAGGTACCCGTGAACAGCTACAGGTACCTCCTCCCTGCTGATCCCTTTCAACATGATCCCATCAACGCAACTAGTCCTGCAGTGGGAGCCAGCATGGGTAGCAAACCCAGTGCTGGCAGCAAGTGTATTTCCTCTCTTTCTCAACAAAATAGTTAAAAGTAACACCTTTTTTCTCTCCCCCTTTCCTGAGTGCATTTGGAAACCTGAGCTGAGAAGAAATCTGAAAGTGTTTTCAGACGAAAGCTGGGGAGAGGAAAAATATGTTGAATATGTCAGGAAAAAAACCCAGAATTTCCTTGTGTGGCAATGAGTTGTATATATCTGTAAAATTAACTTCTGAGACAAAACGGTTATGAAGATGATAACCCAGTCCCATGGGACAGAAGAACCAGCTGCTCTGATTGCATCATGCCCTCTGATGGGGAGCGAGAAGTGCCCCAGTGCAAGAGCCTTGGACATGGATGTAGTATGGTACAAATACCACAGTATGTATAGGATGCATAGCCAAGAGCAGCCTTTGCCTCTAGGTGCCATTCCAGGCTTTGAAAGCTATCGATTCTCACATCCTCTTGGCTAGAGGGTTGGTCCTTTCAGCCCATTTTCATAGGGAAATCTGAGCTTGCAGCCATGCAGCACACTTGGAGCCAGGTGTGTGCTCCCTGCCTTCCCCCCGCCCCACACAGCACTGGGGACAAGCTAAGAGAAGTGGGGCAGCAGCAGAAACACAGATGAGCTCATTTGACTTACCTGGTTTCTCCTGGGCAGTGAATCACTCAACAAGCTTCAGTCAGCAGAGAGCAGCTCGCAGGCATCCACCAGTGGCTCTCTGTAGAGAGTTGCCATCTCCTGGAGAGAGGGACCCAGCACTACTGGAAGCTATGACTGGTTGGCATGTGGGACAGCCCTGAAAATGAAAAACAAGGTGGAACAAAAAGCTGCTGGAGGCTGTATTCATCAGCTCACCTAGAAAAGCTAACAACTGCCCTGGAAGACAAGCATTGGGTGAGAGCCAGATCGGTGAGAGCCATGTGCTAGTGGGGAAGCCCCAGCACAGGGTGTTCCTCCTGCCACAGCAGCTCTCTTCCATCCTCATCCTCCTGCTGACTGGGGGCTGAGCAGCATCCCCTGCCCTGTGGCAGCAGAAGGAGTGACAGAGGGAGACAGGCCACTCTGGGCAGCCCAGGGGTTTCCCAAGAGGAGCACCCCTGGCCAAAACAACATGATGGACCGTTTCCGGATGATCTTCCAGTACTTCCAATCCAACTCGGAGTCTGTAATGAACGGGATCTGTGGGCTGTTGGCCCTGGCAAGTGTGAAGATGTACACCAGCTTTGACTTCAGCTGCCCCTGCCTGCCTCAGTACAACATGGCTTATGGCTTGGGGATCATGTTTGTACCCCCCATCATCCTCTTCCTGTGCGGCCTCATCCTCAACAGACAGTCCCTGGTGATGCTGGAGGAGTGGAGGCGACCACAGGGGCGCAGGAAGAAGGACCTAGCTGTCATCAGGTGGGGTTTGCAGCAGCAATGGCATCCCTCTTCTCACCTCCTGTTTAGCTGTCTCTCTTTGATCCTCCTGGTAGATTAATTTTCCTGTAAGCTCATCTCCTGAGACCTTTCCCCATGACCCTGGAGGGGCACGGGTATTGGAAATGCATTTACATCCAGCAGAAATGAAGGCATCCTCATTCCATCCTAGCAAAGGAGAGCAGGAGTGCCTCAACACCTGGGCTTATGCCTCCACTCTGGGAAACTGCATTGCTGCTGCCCTGTCATGCGCTCACAGGGTGTCTCTGGGGGCTTCCATGTGCAAAAAGATGAGACATTTCCTTTCAAATATGCAGAAGGTGTGGCATTTTAATCACGGTCATTCTTTATCAAAAGCCTCATGGTCTCCCTCCCCTCACCTGAGTTTTTACTAATTTATACTGGTGGAAGGGAGAGAAGAATCATATTCCATCTGTTACATGCAAAGTTTTATGCAGTGCACAGTTGGCTCAGAGAGGGGCAAGAAAGGCTGCAAAAAAAAAGGGATTTTCCAGATCAAAACTGATGAGAAAAGGAAGTGTGAATGTGGAAGACAAGGGAGAGCTGACAAAGATCTGTGCATGGGAGACATAAGGGTACAGTCAAGGCAAGCACATAATGAGGGGACTGTGCACTGACTGAGTGCAGACAGGACACAGAGCACTGCCATGTGCTGGTGCAGGTTTCACTGAGAGGCAAAACCAACAAAGACATCCCAGAGCAGAAGCATTAGCTGGAGGAATGCTGAGGACAGCCCTGGGAGTTGGTTCCCTGGGTCTGGAAAGACTGCTTGACACAAGACAGCCTGCATCCCTCAGGGCTCTGGATGAGGAGAAAGCCCCCAGCATTTACCCACTCACCTCTCTCTCCTGCTCCAGGTACATGTGTTCCTCCATCATGCAGCGAGCCATGGTTGCCCCTGTCGTCTGGATCGTGGTCACCCTCCTGGATGGCAAATGCCTGATCTGTGCTTTCAGTGGCTCCGTGGATCCCGACAAGTTTGTGGGCTTTGCCAATGTGAGCACAGCGCAGGTGCAGCAGCTGCTGGCCAAGGTGCCTTGCAAGGACGACGAGCTCATGAGGAACAACACATCCCACAAGGCAGTGTCCAGGTACCTGCGCTGCTGGTCCCAGGTGGGTCACTGCTGGCAGAGCCTCTCATGTCGGTGAGCTGACCAGGCATGTGGCATCTGCTCCTGCTCTTCCTTGATTTGTCATCACTTCACTGGGGTCAGCCTGGGAGCAAGGCTGCTCTGTGCTTCTTTTTGCCTCCAAATGTTGCTATCATAAGTGATAATCTTGAGTCAGGTAGGGAAAAGGAAAGAAATGATGAATAGTTTAATAACAGAACCAGCAGCTTCTAAACCCAGGTAATAAAAGACATTGTATGGAATACAGATGTCTCCTACAGCCCTGTTCAACGTTAAAAGATCTTTCTAACTGCTAACCCTGCAGACAGGACCCACTGGTCTGTGCAAGCTTAGACAGCTGAAAACAGCTTGCTCAGGAACAATAGAACAGCGCACTATGGGGAGTGGTGCCCTGACTGGCCTCTGCTCTTGGTATAGGAGTGCCAGGTCAGGCATGGGGACCGGTGGAAGGTCACTGAAAACAAGCCTTTCCTTCTTATCAAAGGGAGCTGCCCATAGTCTGGGCTGTCTTCACAATGCTATGGGGACTCCTGGGCCCTGGAGTTAATGTAGGTGGCAGGAGAAGATCACTGGAGATAAGGAAACCCCAAAGGAGAGCACTGAAGTCCGCTTTCCCTGGAGCACTCATGCTCAAAGCAAATGCCTGTCTGCTCCAGGCTAACTTTGCAATCAGTTATCCTTACTGAACGATTCATGCACAGATAAATATCCTGTATTCTCTGGGAGGTGATTACGCCAGCCCTCTGAGTGCAGTGTGGGGTGCTGGACTACAGGGACAGATCAAAGACAGGAGTCCAGATATGCCACATTTCCTTTCCAGCCACATGGACTCCCTGTCTCGCTGATACAGGCAAACAGCTCACGCTGTCCTTGTGTCTGTCTTGCTCCTGTTTCACTGCTTCTTTCTTATCACACAGGCACTTGGCTGGAGCATTTTGTTGATCCTTATCATAGCAGCTTTCCTTGCCCGTTGGCTCAGACCTTGCTTCAGCCAGGCCACCCTCCTGCAGGCACGTCACTGGAGCAACTACATTGACATCGAGCAAAAGATTTTTGAGGAAACCTGCTGTGAGCACAGCCGGCTCTTTGCTCACAAATGCATCCTCCACTTCTTTGAAAGCATGCGGCAAGAGATCAAACTGCACAGCTTCGCCTTGCTTAGGGAGGGAGAGGGGGCTAAAGGAGAGGAAGATCTTCTCCGGGGCATCACGGATCAGGACCAGGTGAACAAACTCCTGAAAATGTGGTACTATGAGAAACCTCCCCTGGACGTCAGCCAGGCAACCCGGAGGCATCCCCTGGTGCGAGAGAGATCCCCTCTGCCCTGGGCAGACAGCCCCAGCACCCATTGCAAAGTCCCCCAGCACAGCAATATGTAAAGGGGGCTTTGTCCTGCAGACACAGAAGGAGCATTGCCAAACCTCTGCACAAAGCAAGGACCAGCGGGCAGATGACAGTGGTGCTCACACCTTCCTCCAAAACCCCAAGCCCTAAGGCTGCACTCCAGCGCACACCTAGCAAAACCTCCAAAGCCAGCTAATTCTGAGGGTCCAAAGGTCCCAGACGCAGTCACTGTTAATGACATTTCTCAACCAAGGGCTCTGTGGAGCACTTTTGTCATATCAAAGAGTTTGCAGCTTCTTACAGCTGTGATAAGAATGTTCTGGCTTGAGGAAGAATTTAACCACGGCAGCAACATCTGGCTGCGTACACAAACCATACACACACAGAAGTGTGAGGAGCTCCTGCCCATTCCAGTGAAACCTGGTTCAAAGGGTTTTCAGAGCTGACACAGAAATTATTTAATTGGCAACGCTCTTAGCACCACACCAACATATTTACTCAAAAAGGCAAAACCACCTCCTACGTCTTCCCATCTGCTGAGAGGTCTGGCTGCCCCCAGCCCAGCTGCCAAACTGTTCTGTCTCCCTCTAACAGCCCATCAATACTTCCATGCATTTAAAAAATGAAATATGGCAACACACTGAAATTCGTGGAGCAGCATAAATTTAATTGACGACACCTCTGAATAAGGATTGGATTGGGCTGGATTTGCAAAAGGAAAAGGAGATGGAGGCTGTGCTTAACACAGCCACAGGGCTGTGCTGGGGTTTGGTAAGCACTGGTGCTGAGCCATGGAAAGGACACACTGACTGTGCCTGAGAAGTCTGAACAGAGATTTTAAACACTCCCCTGCTAGATTTGAGTACGAACTGACCTATCCAGAGGACCACCCTTGCAACACCTATTTGGGCATTTCCATCCATAGTTTCAAAACTGTTTGAATGTAACCTTATCTCCGAGCCTTTAATGAGAATTACTTTCTCACCTGCCTTTTCCAGCCCCCATTGTACATGGTGCCAGTTTGACTGGTACTTCTGTCCAGCATTGCTTCTTGGATGCATTAAAGTCTTTACTGCAAACTAACCCAGCACAGACACATCTATTCCTCCAGGCTGAATCTCACAATGATGCCCACTTTGTCCCTTGGAGGGAAAGGTGCAGAGTGGAGGGGCTGGGAGGAGGTGGGGGTGAAGAAGAAATGTCTCCTTGGGCGTGCATGAATAGGTGGGGCAAGCAGGGCTTCCAGGAGGAAAGAAGAGGGTGGGATAGGGGCAGAGAAACTTGCCACCACACTGGGACTAAATCCAAAATGAGGGATCAAAATGAAAATGCATATTAATCCCCCAAATTGACTTGTCAAGCTGCTGGCAGGTGGGTCCCCTCCTCCCCAGAATGTTTGTATGCACAGGCCAGAGAATGAGGAGATACTGGGTAAAACATTGGGAGGCCAAATAGCTCCATAGCCCACCCATGGGCAGCTGCACCCCTTTGCCCACTGAGGCCCAGTCTGAGCTGCAGGGCACAGAGGGATGGGCTGCAGAGCTTTTCTTATTTGCATAGCAAAATCAGATCTGGGTGAATCCCTGAGCTCCCTTGGATGTGCTAGGAGAGTGCACAGACCCAGCTGTGGCCCATGCTGGTAGGGAAAAACACAGCGGTTTTCTCTCCAGGAGCTCTTTAGATCCAGGGAGCTTCTGACCTCTTATTTGAAATTAGCATTGCACTGTGAATTGTGTCTCTGGTTTACTTTTATCAGACACGACATCACAAATCTGAGGCTGCGGCTCAGTTTGGACTCACCATTCCATACTAGTCAAATTGGGTATTTTCCTAACACACTCAGAGCAGAGGTCTGCAGCTCCCTTTGCATGCTGCTTTCCATGCTCTCAGGTTTTAAGACATCCCAGTGTGGCCACAAAATACGAAATGCAAAAAAGGGGAAGAGGAACAGATTTGTTATGTGTACCAAGAGGGAGAAAACAGGAGGGTTTAGGGGTGCTGCCATAGATTTTGCAGGTCTACAAAGGTTCACGTGCTGCTGGGAGGGTCTGGTCTGGTCACGGAGCAGCTCCAGTTGGCTGGGGCCATGTGTGTTCATTCCTCCCAGCCTCCCTGGGTCCCCTGCTGTGTTTCCTTCTGAAGACCAAGATCTCCATTGTGGAAAGTGGTACCCGGCACCCCATGACAGGACAAGAGGCAATAAACCCAAAATGCAGGAAATTCCATTTAAACAGAAGAAAACATTGATTTTGAGGGTGATGGAAAGGCTTGCCCGGAAAGTCCATGGCACCTCCATCTATGGAAATATTCACATCCCGATTAGATGTGACCCTGAATATGCTTTGTGCAGGGAGTGGTGGGTGGACCAAAATATCTCCAGAGGTCTCTTCCCACCAGCTCTATTAGGAGCGTGTACCCTCCAGTGGAAGGTGGGGCAGAGAGGGTCATTCACAAACTTTAGCAGCTCTCTGTCTCTCAGGGCTATTGTGATGCCTGACCTGCAGATATGTCCAACATCCTCAGGGATCCTCACCTGCAAAGAGCCTGTGAAACAGGAGGGCTGACTACAAAGACAACTTCCCCAGTCACTTCCCAAACTCTCCTGATGGGAATTGTTGCTGCTGTCACATCCCTCTCTTCTATATCCTACACCAACTGGGGCGTGCAAAGCCCTCCTCAACTCCACACCTTGGAGTCTGTCTTGGTGTGCAGGTGCAGGACTGGGTCCTGGGAGGGACCTGGGCACGTACCATCTCTTCCAGGACATGGTTTCCAGAGCACAAGTAAGTTGGGATTGTGGGAAGAAGCATCAGCTCTGCCTTCCCTTGCAAGTCAGTTAGAGTTAATTTTCTGTTGAGAAACTCATGAAAGCGAAGTCCTCCCTAACAAGGCAACATGGAAAGGAAGACCCAGGCATTGTCTTCTATGAGCTCTTTTTTGATTCCCACTGACCTGCTGTTGGCTTCAGTGAGAACTGTAGTGCTGTACACCAAGCAGGCTCAGGCCCTTCATTCACGTTTAATAAAAGGCAGAGTTTTCCTGGAGATCAAAAAGCTCTCTGCTTTTTACAGGGTTGATTCACGCAGGCTTTGATGTGAACTGCCCTTCAAAAAGCCACTCACCAGGTGAATAGAGAAGCCAGTCTGAGCTCTCAGCTAGCAATACAATAACCTCATTTATATTCATGCAGCAAAATCTCTTCCCATTTGATGAGATCATGCAATTAACCTCTCCACAGCAGGCAGAGCTAAGACTGCTCAGGTATTACCCACACACTCTGTGCTCACCTCTGCAGTGGCATCTCAGGGTGAACTCAGCATTATCAGCTGAGCCCCAGGGCTGGTGCTGGGCGGACTCAGAACCTGCAGCGCTGACTAATGGCCAAACCGCCTGCTCTGGCTTCCTACGTCTGTACTGGCACACTGCAAAACCTTGGGGGAAGGTACCTCTCCTGTGCCTTCCACGTTCAACCCACCTATGTACAGCTTCCCTCGGTGACATGTCCTACAGCTGCCAGTGCAGTCACACTGGTGCCCAGTCAGATGTATCTTGATTCTCACGTCAGCAGCTCAGGTGGTGCCTGCTCCGGAGGGACTGAGCACTTGCCACCGTCTATTTTACAGCCACTTGTAGTCGCAGTAATCCCCCATCTTTTGGCTAGCTCGAGGGAGCAACCGAGTGCACCAAGGCTGCTTTGTGAACTGGGAACAGAGATGCAGAACACTAACAACAGCATCCACTTCTTTTAGTTTTGTGCTGTAGGAGCCAAACCTGGCCTAACTGTTACATCTCCTTCCTCTGCTTTTCCTTTTCTTTTCCCTTCCCTCCGCAGAATAAAAAAGAGGTATTTCCCAGTGAAGCAGGTACAGAAGTAGGTGCTGGCAGACCTGCAAGGTGCTTGCCTTAGATGCTGCTGAGGCAAGGCAGACACACGGAGGGAAGGGGAAGCTCTGGAATCCAGTTTTTCCATGTGTGCCACCACTGCAGGGGTGGGGTGTCCCCACCATTCAGTCCTGGGAGGAGCACGCATCTCCTGCATTTGCAAATAGGTTCACAGAGGCCAATCAGCCAACTCTGCCCAGCGCACAGAGTGCTCTGGCAAGGACACAGCCATGGTAACAGCTGCACCCTCCAGCAAAGGGGACTGGTGGCTGGGAGACTGCAGAAATGGGCATGTGGAAAAGAATGAAACCAGGTTTTGCAAACCGGAAACAGCCCAGGTCCCAGATCCAAAGAAGAGCAGGAGGAAGCAAACTCTAAACTTTTGTAAGCAGCAAAATCAGCAGAAAAAATATTTCAATTTTGTGCTTTAAATACTGGGGCTGTAAGAGTGCATGAATGAAACAGTGAACTGTACAGAAACTTGGTGATGCCATCTTTGAAGAGGAAATCTGAAAGAATGAAATAAACTGAGGACACATCTTGGACCCTGGTGGGGGAAGGAATCAAGCGAAGATGGACAAGTTTCGGATGATCTTCCAGTTCTTCCAGTCCAACCAAGAGTCCTTCATGAGTGGCATCTGTGGGATCATGGCCCTTGCCAGCACCCAGATGTACTCAGCCTTTGATTTCAACTGCCCCTGCCTGCCACTCTACAACCTGGCCTATGGGCTGGGCATCCTGCTGGTGCCCCCCTTCATCTTGTTCCTGCTGGGCTTTGTGCTGAACAACAACATCTCCATGCTGGCAGAGGAGTGGAGGCGGCCGCAGGGCCAGCGGGGGAAGGACCCGGCTGTCCTGCGCTACATGTTCTGCTCCATGGCACAGCGGGCCATGATCGCCCCCGCGGTCTGGGTGTCGGTGACACTGCTGGATGGCAAGTGCATCACCTGTGCCTTCTGCACCTCGGTGCCCGTGGAGACCCTGGGCAATGCCAGCCACCCCCGTCTCTCCCAGGGGGAGATACAGCGGGTCCTTGCCCGAATCCCCTGCAAGGAGATCTACAACGGGCAGGAGCTCATTGCCAACGAAGTGGCCGTGAGGTACCTGCGCTGCATCTCACAGGTAAGAGGCACCATGGCTGTGCTCTCACTGGTGGCTTGGGGTTAGGCACTGCCAGCCTTTGCTCTTCCCTCGACAGAATCTCCTTGTTGAAATCAAGCTGCAGCAGGAGAGACTGGTGATTTCACAGGGGTACAAGGTGTTCAGACTCAGCTCTGTGGAGCTATGCCTCCAGTGTGGTGCAGAGGCTGTAGCTGTAGGTCATCCTGATAACTGGCCCCCTCTTCTGCCTTGGCAGCCCAGGGCTGCAGAGCAGTGACATCCAAACCATATGCAGGTATTTAATCAGAGCCAGTTCAGAAGGGGCTGAGATGGATCTCATTCAGTGGCTGGTGGGCTGTCACCCTCCCCAGTAACCCATCAGTTGCTCTTGCTTCTCTTTATAACATGTGCAAGCAACAGGCCGATAACCATCTATGCCACTTGTCTCTGCCGCTGCATGGGAACAGCCAGTGTGTGTTTATTAACTATCCCGGGGAACCACAAATGAAGATGTGCCACTAACAACTTGTCCTGTGCTTAATTCCTCTCAAGCCCTCTGCTCCTGGCTATGCTGGAGACGGGATAGTCTGAAACACCTGTCACTCATGTACTCCTGTTTATAAGCAGCTCATCTGCCTGACCTCCTTAGGGCAGACATTAATTATTATCCCCTTTAAGAGAAATGGAGCCACAGGGACTTCTCCAAAGACAAAAAGCAGATTTTTCTGGGTAGATCCCAACTGGAAAGCATTGGGAGCTGAAAAACAAGAGGTCCCACATAGAACCTCTCCCGCAAGGTGCTCTTTTAGGGGGCTGCATTTCCAGGGGGGTTGAACCTCACGAGCTCTGCCAGTACAGCCTGGAGGCAGCCTGAGCTAAGACTGATGATGAACAAGACAGACTGGTCCTGGCTCTGCCCTCGTCTCACCCTTCTTGTCAGACCCCATTAACAGGGGAGCTTGCACTGCTGCTCACTCACAGTAGAAGTTACTAAGTTCAACAGCTCGGAAAAAGAATTAGACAGCTGCATAAACCAGGGAGTTTGTGGAACAATACTGCAAGTCAGAGGACACAGGCTATCCTAGACCCAGGTGAGGCACTGTCGTATCGGAGTAAGGACCAGGAGCTGGGCGCAGAGTTCAGCCCTGGTGTTATTTACAGTCAATGCCTGCTGATGCTTTACAAGGCAAGAAGCGAGAGGTGCTGCCTATGTGGATGCGCTGAACAAAATTTCAGTGCAAATGCACTGACGTGGTTCGTAGGGCCTCCTCGTCCAGCTTTGCAGTGTAAACAGAGCCAAATGTCAAACAGCCCGAAGTGGAACCGGGCTTGTTTGCAAACCAGGGGGGTTCTGCTGGCTGGTTCTGCTGGGCACGTGCTCTGTGATAGCTCTGGTTCCCCTTCATCCCTGCAGGCTCTGGGCTGGTGCTTTGTGCTGCTGATGACCACGCTGGCTTTCTTGGTCAGATCCCTTCGGCCTTGTTTCAGCCAGGCTGCCTTCCTGAAGAGCAGATACTGGTCCCACTACATCGACATCGAGCGCAAGCTGTTCGACGAGACGTGTGCGGAGCACGCCAGGAGCTTTGCCAAGGTCTGCATCCAGCAGTTCTTTGAGGGCATGAGCACGGACCTGGTGGCTGCTCGCTGCCACCTGCCCAGGAAAGCCCCTGCGGATGCAGGGGAAGCTGCCGAGAAGCTCTTGGGCATCACTGACCGAGGCACCATGAACATGGCCCTGAAGAGCTGGCACAGATGCAAGCCCCCACTGCACCTCCACCCACCTGCCCTCCCCACTGGAAATGGCTGGGCAGGAGAAGGACAGCCCCCCATGCACCCCTCCGCGCCCCGAAGAGAGACAGCTGCGTACTACAGCTGGGTGTGAGATGGGCTGTGAGAGGGCAGAAGGAGCCAGGGCACAGGCAAGGGCCGGTGCCACAGTGGCTGCAGGGGAACAGGCACCCAACGGGCTCAGTGGTGCCGGTGTGATCCCATCTGCTCTCACATCCAGTCCTACAACATCGGTAATTCAGGTAATGAGTTTTGTGCCAGGAGGGACAATTATGCAAGGCCATGATGGACAAGCCCTTGGGATGCTGAAGGGCACGCTTTGGCAGCCAGATGTGCTGTGTCCCACACCACTAAGCGCCAGGTTTGTGTTGTGGCAGTTGCCAAGACAGACACTACCAGATGTGCAAAACTTCCTCTCTTTTATGACGTGTTTGGCACTGAGCAGTGCATGTGGGTTTAGGCAGTATTAAAAATCCCCTGGTGGGGTAACAAGCTGGGGGTGCCCCCTTCTCCTGCCAAGTTGTGAAACCATAAAAGATCACATTACCTCTCCACACACTACATCCCCACAGCCACACGGCTCCCAAGCCAAGAAAAGCTTTGAAATAAATTTGACCGAAGCAATGAGCTAGTGAAGAGACATCCCATATCATGGTGTTACAGGGACTATTAAATGAGGATTCCACAGAGATGCTCCTTGAGGGAAGTGTCCAGACAAGGAGAGCAGATATCATTCAGCAGCAGGGAGCAGAGAGGGGGCCAGGCCAACAGCCTGCCACAAATCTGCCTCAGGACGATTTGTTCTTACAATTTTTCCTATATCTCTCCCTAACACAAAGACTGTAGTTAAAAACCCACCTGGGTGTTTGTTAAAGGAGCCAAATAAATAATTCAGGCTTACCATTCAAACTCTGTGCTCAGACACCAGGATTTATAAAAGCTATTTTAAAAAGCTGTTGGTGTTTCTTTACTTGGATGCAATGAAAAGGACTGGGAGAGCCCACAGGCCAAGCCTGGAGTGCTGAGGCTGTGTGAGTTGAAATGTTTTGCCAGTGCATGGCTGCCAGCAGCAGCCAGTCCTGGCCCTTGGAGGAGAAGCTGGGAAGTCACCACCAACACTACACAATACAAGGCAGCTGCCCACTTCCATAGAAACTGGGGATAACAGGGTACAGGCCCTCAAGGTGACCATGGAAATCGCAGCCCAGAAGTGTTTCCAAGTGGCCCTGATTTTATTACAAATATGCAGAAGGCAAACCCCTTTTGAGGGATGAGTTTTAGTCCTGCCACGTCCCTTCCGAGATGTTCATTCCCTTGAAATTTCTGCTGCGGTGTTCTTGTTGAAACAACTTATTATGGCTGGCCAGTAATGAGGTGACTGTCATTTGCATAAACCTTAATCATCAGTGTGTAACTCCACAGAGGCTTTGGAGAGAACAGAACAAAGGACCAAAATGATGAGGAAATTCTCCTGGCTGCTGTGAGAGCACCTTAGCAAGGCCGTAGTCAAGGCAGGCTGATTCTGGTAAACTCCCAGGAGAAAGGAGCATGACATGGTTTTGTCATTAATCTTCACACCCAAACTTTAATTAATGCACCTGCCCAGAAATTAATAGGCACAAAACCTGATTTACAAAGCAAAGGAGATTAAAACATAAAGGTGGTTTCCACTCCTATTATTTGCAGTTCGGTGCTCTTCGTGGCTCACTGAGAAAGGCGCGCTCAGAGTCCCCATGATGGCAAGCAGCATGGAGGGATGGCAGGCTCCATGGCATGGCTATTAAGGTATCAAAATAACTAGATGCATTGGCAACGAGAAGCTTTTGGACTTCTAATTAAGATTTTTAGGATTAGAACTTTGCCCCCATGCAGCAAATTCAGCAGTTGCAGAGTCCTCATAGAGCAGGCAGGTTCTCCTCTCCGTGCTGGAATTTGGGGATATTGCTCATTGCCTTTGGGAGGAGAGCCCTCCCAAGGGAACCCGACAACCCCTGGGATTTCAGCCGGGCTGCGGTCCCGGTGCTGATCCCGGTTTGCAGCAGTGCCCTGAGTGGAGCAAGCCCCAGGGTCCCCACCAAGCCGGCAGGTGAGCCAGCCCCAGGCAAGCACCGAGGGTGTGGGAGTGCCGAGGGATGCACCGCACCCAAACAAGTGGGAGCTGCAAAAACCCGCCCAGGAACCCCAGATCTGGGGGTAGGAAGGAAGACGGTCCAAAAATCCCATTGGCTGAACTGCCAGCACTGGGCTGAGGCTAGATTTGCTCGGGGCGGAGGGGAACGTGGGTGTTGCTGAAGATTTGCCTGTGCTGAAGACATTCTCTGGGGAGGGCTGAGCTTAACCCCGGAGACGAGACAGCAAGGAGGCTGGGGAAGGAGGATGGGGACCTCCGGCCTCTGCAACAGGCTGGGCAGGAGTTGGAGCTGAGGGACAGATGGCAGAGAGGAGGGAGCAAAGAGAGTGAGGCACCCTCGGCTGCTTCGCAGGCATCACTCAAGCAGAGGAAGCAGCGAGCGGAAAAGTTGAGCCAGACAGGAATGCACCGCACTCGCCAAAATCAGGCTGTGCCCAGCCCTGCACACATGGCCCCCGGCCGTGCTCAGCCCCAGTCTGCTGCAGCAGCCCCACTGCTCGGTCCCGGGTGGGGGAAAGCGGAACCTGGCACCCCGCAAAGCTTGTGATGTCCCGAAACCCACCCAGGCAGGCGCCTTCCTGCTGGCTCAGCCGGCTCCCATGCGCTACAGCAGAAGCTTCTGCCCCTTCTCATGGGATCATGGGCTTCTCCCACGCTGTCCCTGCCTGCTTAGGGTGGCTCCCACCAGCACGACTGCATCCCCTGGGGACCACGGGGGCTGCACCCAAGCCCCAGGCTGGGGCAATCCACCATTTCCCCTCTGCACCCCCGAAAGGTGCCTCATTGCTGCCGTTCTCTAGGCAAACTCGTGGCCATCCCAGCCAGCCATTGCACATCTGCATCATGAGTCTCAGAAAGCACGATGTGCTTTTTCCAGTGACTCATTCTCTCAGCTTTTCATTTCCTTTTTTTTTTTTCTTTTTAAAGGCACAACCTCAGCTGTGCACGCAGCAGAAGCCAAGCGCCTGCTTTTTGCCCCACCCAAGCTCAGGGCCTGAGAACAACCTCCTCCCTCTTCCCAAAAGCCGACAGCGGAGGGCATGTTTCAAACTGAATAAGGAAGCCTTTCAAACTGTTAAGGCTCTTTTCAAAAGCTTCCACTTCGTCCATCAGACCAGCCTCGGCTGCATCCTGACTCCTGCACAGCCCTGTGTGCTGCTGGAAACCCCCCTGCGACCAGAGCCCTAGCGAAAAACACAGGAGGGGCTGAGAAGGCTCCAGAACTGGTTTCAACAACTTTTTCAAGTGAGTGACTTAATTTTTTCTTGCTTTCATATATATTTTGGGGAAAGAAACAGAGGCTCCTGAAAACTTACCTGCTGCAAACAACTTCTCTCCTCCCCTTCTACCCAACCCTCTCTCCCAGACCATAACTACCAAGCAGAGGAAGGGTAACCTCCTCCAAATGGCCAGTACTTCTCTTTGTCAGCTCCTCAGATTTTTGCTTTGCCGTTTGCCAGCCTCTGTCAGGAAGGTCACAGGGCCATGTTTATCAGAGCTGTTTGTGGGTAACTAACAACAGATGCTAGAACTAGAACAAGTTTGTGGGTTTAGCATCTGGCTGCAAACGTGGAGTTCCACCAAATGTGGAAATGGAGGCCTGGCTCCCCATCACGTGGTGGCAGTTTTCAGCTGGCCCATCTCCTTTGCAGAGGGAGTTTTGCATGTAGAGAACGGGGAAGCTGCAGGAAGACGTAAAGGGCTGTTTGCGCTTGAACTCAGCAATATCACAGTGTGACTTTAAAGGGATTGCCATGAGTTAGACACAGCAAAGAACAGAGGCCAAATTTCTGCCCCTGTTCCCCTCCCCTGACCCATGGAGAAAGGGGGTAAACCAGGATTTTGAGGCAGCAGACGAAATGAGGCACAGTAGTAATTTAAAGCACAGTGTATGAGCAAGCCTTGTGCAAAAGACCATAATTAAAGTATCTTTGGTCTCTTCTGCATGAATGTCCCTGAAGTCTTGTCCCTGCAGTTTGGGATGGCCCAGGGAAGCCTTCGGGGCAGCCCTGTGGGCCAGGGCTCCCCGGTAGTCCCGGACGTGTGCCGGTGCTTTCAGCACTGTGCAACTGCCAGAGACGGTTAGTTGGGCACCCAGGTCCTTCCTGTCTCCAGCAAACCCTAAAAAGTGACAGCAGTTCCCCTGGGGCCAGCGGGTTTTGCCACATGGGTGAGGGTTCCCAGAGCTAGCAAGGTGCTTGAGGCTTCCTGAGAAGAAACCCTGTGGGGATGCAGCACTGCCGGAAAGTCAACTAACAAATTAATTGAATCCAGCTTGTAGATG
This sequence comes from Rhagologus leucostigma, assembly GCA_013397725.1. Classification (NCBI taxonomy): domain Eukaryota; kingdom Metazoa; phylum Chordata; class Aves; order Passeriformes; genus Rhagologus; species Rhagologus leucostigma. The sequence goes on from VZTD01004105.1 coordinate 926,350, forward strand.
TGATGGGGGAATGGATATCACTGCAGAGAGTGTGGATACATTCCCCAGTTATTTCCCTGCCCTTAAAAAAAAGTCAGGGCACACGTTTTACCCTCCTTGTCCCCAAGTGCCTGCAGCCCTGTCGCTGGGGAAACACAGGCAAAGGGCACCAAAGAGCATCTCTGGCACTGAGGCTGCAGGTTGAGGGGCTCAGTCTCAGAGCAGCAATTAAGAGGTTGAGCTGGAACTGCAGGCCAGGACAGGGAGTACGATTATGTCAACCAGCTGCGGGATGGGAGATCATCTGCCACACCTAATCCTATCACAAGCTCACATTTTTGCTGGCCCAGCTCTATCAGCATTTGGTGTTTGTGTCCTGGGTCATCAGGATAAGCTCTGCTTTCCCAGAAGGTAACTTCTCTTGCTGGTAGCAACAGCCCCCAAGCATCCCTTCACCCTTCTCAGCAAAGGCTGCTCCTGCTTGGGCCTCCCATGCCACATTGCTGTGCTCCCAAATCTGCTGGGATGTCTCACAGCACCCCTTGCTGCCTTCCTCACATACCTGTGTCTATTAACAAATATTAACTCATGAGGTTTAAAGAGGGAGGCAAAAGCCACGCAGAGCACCTTCAAAGCAGCACAACGCCAGCACTCACATGCCACATGCATCTGGGCTAGTGTGAGTCAGTGGCAGGGCTGGGGACACATCCTAGCGCCAGTCCTCTGGTCCAGTTTTCCCAGTAACATGGTGTCCTCCTTCATTGCAGGTTTGGGAGATCATCAAGAGTTTGCCAGTGACGCTGACAATAATTGCCTCTGTGGCAAGTGACTAAAACCAAAGAGAAGGAAAGAGGACAAACATGCCATTGAGAGGGACAGAAAGAGATGTCCCACCTGTCATCTTTGCTGTAGTGAAGCTTTTGGAGGGCTTAGTGGGAAACTAAAATGGCTGAGGTTTCACATATTGCTTAGGCGAAGTCCCTTTTCAGCCCCTTTTGAAGTATCCCTCTTATCAGCAACCAGCTCCAGAGGCTGGGACACCAGGTGGGAGGAAGGGACATCAGTGAAGGTGTCTTGCTCCTGGAACAGCTCCTTGCACGCCAGCTAGCACCAGGCCATTTCACCCCCCACTGGAGTGTTCCTCAGTGCTGGGGGCTGAGCCAGCACGGCCCCCCACTGCAGCACACACCTCAGCCCCTGGACGAGATGGCCGCCCTCATCGCTGAGAATTTCCGCTTCCTCTCCTTGTTCTTCAAGAGCAAAGACGTGATGATCTTCAACGGTTTGGTGGCCCTGGGCACTGTGGGGAGTGAGGAGCTCTTCTCAGTTGTTGCCTTCAACTGCCCCTGCTCCCCTGCCCGCAACTACATCTACGGGCTGGCTGCCATCGGTGTCCCGGCCCTGGCCCTCTTCCTCATCGGTGTCATCTGGAACAACCACACTTGGAACCTGGTGGCCGAGTGCCACAAGCGTGGCACCAAGAACTTCTCTGCTGCTGCCACCTTCCTCCTCTTCGGCTCCATCATGGGCCGGGCATCCGTGGCACCCATCACTTGGTCGGTCATCTCGCTGCTGCGTGGGGAAGCTTACATCTGTGCCCTCAGCGAGTTTGTCAAGCCATCCTCCCTGGACAAGTTCCCGGCCGAGTATGGGGCCGAGGTGCTCGCCAAGTTCCCCTGTAGAGACGTCCCGGCAAACCTCACCAAGTTCAGGGATGAGGTGACACGGAGGCTGAGATACGAGTCCCAGGTAGGCACACCCGGGAGAAAGCCCCAGGGAGTGGGTAAGAACACCTTGCTGTGTCCTAACTCAGCTTCTCTCTTCTCTCCCAGCTCTTCGGCTGGCTGCTCATCGGCATCGTTGCGGTCCTGGTTTTCCTCACCAAGTGCCTGAAGCACTGCTGCTCGCCGCTGAGCTACCGGCAGGAGGCCTACTGGGCCCAGTACCGCTCCAACGAGGACAAGCTCTTCCGACGCACGGCCGAAGTCCACTCCAGGATCCTGGCAGCCAAGAATGTGAAACAATTCTTTGGCTTTGTGGCACTGGACAAGGAGGAGAAGGAGCTAGTGCAGGAGTTCCCAGTGGAGGGTGTCCAGCCGAGCCCCCAGTGGAATGCCATCACAGGCGTCTACATCTACCGGGAGAACAAGGGCTTCCCCCTCTACAGCCGCCTCCACAAATGGGCCAAAGGGGTGGAAGGGAACGGGCCAACCCCAGAAGGCCACGAACTGCTGTTTTTGGCTTCCTAAGACAGATGTGCACCAGCAGCGCTTCCCCAGACTGCCTGGCAGGCCTTCCAGTATCGGTGCACAGGTGAGGGATGCACTGGGAACATTCCTCCCGGCAGGATTACTTCTCTCAGCAGGTAAACAGGAATCAACAGCCTCAAGGCAGAGATTGATAAGCAATACCCCGAGCTTGGGAACCCCTCCCTCAGAGACAACAGTCTCACTGCTGTTCTCAGAGACACAGGGGAGCAAAGAGCAGATGCAGCCCTTACCTCCACACTGCCAGTGCACCCTGTTGCCTGATGCACCAGCAGAAGCCTTGGGGAGCAAGAGATGGGCACAACATTTCTCACTGTGACTCCTGCAGTCCCACTTGTCACCCCCACAGCAGGGTTAGCCCCAGCCATCCCACACACCTACTTGTTTTATTGACATTAATATCTTCTTACACACTTGTGCGATGCCTGTTACACAGGCAGGTCCCAGAGCACTTTACAGACTTTACAGTGCAGGTAAAAGATGGAAGCAGTGGGGCAAGGAGGACGCAATAGCATCTGGGAAGGAATGGGTCAGTAACAAAGCCACACACTGAATAACTGAGAGACTAAAGCATATTCCTAGTATTTAGAAAGGCACTCTGTAATTACCAAGTTGAAATTTGGGTAGGACACCAAACTGCCTTTGTTCTTACTGAAGTGCCTGGCAATCTCTAATGAGCCCATATGGTCACCACCACAAGTTTACAAACCCAGAGGAGGCACCATCAGCAGAACAGCTTTGGGGCAAGGTCATGAGGTGGAGACTGAGAGGAATCAGTACCCACAGTGAGCCACACCACTGTCTGCAGCTCATTGCATTTCTCATCCAACCATCGGATGAGAGTCCTTTGTTTGGGTTGCAAGCTGCAGGAAGACCCCAACCAGAATCAGCTTTACATGTATGTATATAGAGACATACATATAGTGTATATACCATGTAACTGTAGTTAGTCAGTTGTATTAATGGAGCATCTTTCTCGGAGGGGAAGGAGATGAGAAAGCTGCCAGCCCAAAGAGCACATTACATTCACCCATCTGCTGCACTGGGACCGCAGCCCTGGAGCAACAAGGGACAGCAGGAACAGGATGGGGGAGCAGCCCTCTCCCTATTCATCTACCACTGAATTTTCTAAAACTCTTTCCACTGCCTTAATTGGCCCCTGGAGCAGAAGGTGTCTTTTATGGACTTGACCATACTCTGGGAAAGCAAAACCAGAAAGGTGTAAAATTACTACCGTCAGCATGACACTGTGTGACTATGGCCTCAAGGTTGCTCCTCTGGCATTGCACAGTCTCTTTTCTCCCAGGGATCAACCCTGTGTACCCAACACTGTTTAAAGAGCTAGCAGGACAGAGAAGTTTGTTTTTCCTACTTGAACTGTTTTGTTATAGGTACAACTTCCTTTTACACTGTGCTATTTACCAAAAAGCCTTAAGTTGTTCAAAAAACAGCTCAAATCCACAGAACTCAGAGGGGCTTGCACACAAGGAGATTGGAAATAAATTATTAAATGAGAGTTATTTTTCATTGCCTTCTGAGTTTTTTTCAAGGGGGCATAAAAGGCATAATTTACCTTCTCTTTGAACTTAGGAACTGGGAACTCATTTTTTCTTTCTATTTAACATTCAGATCCTCTCCTATCCAGAATGTTTTAAAGTATTACCACATATTACAAGTTAGTAATATGGCGTTTTAGTTATTCTTGCAGTGAGTAGCACAGATCTTGTATATCAGGATACACAATTGCAGCAAAGGAGAGAAAATTATTTAGAAAGCTTTTTACAAGTATGGTATCTTGCAAGAAAGAGCTGGAAGGTATTCCCTCACATAAAAAGGCTGGAACACCGCTTAGTGGGCGAGGCATCCCAGGATTCCTGTTCAGCCTCTCTCTACAGATTTGCTTTGCATTTGTGGGAAGGCTTGGCTCCCAGCCTCACCATCAACTAATCCACAGAAATAATCAGATGGAAGTTAAGTGAAATTGCATTAACTCGAGATGAAAGGGAGTTCATTTGCATTTCTTCTCGCTGGCCCTCGAGTGCGAACATGCAGACGTGCATGCCACCCCCACACAGCCAGCAGACGCAAGGTAACTTGCTGAAACAAAGCCGAGTTCCTCTTACTTCCTTTATTTCCCTTGCCTTCCTCGATAATCCTAGTTATTCCTTTGAACCACCTCCACTCCAGTTCCTTCTCTTCTCCTTCCCTCCTTTGAAGGAAAGGGGCAAGACACGTAATGCTTGAGAATGGATTTTTATCCTGAAAATAAACCATGACCACAAACCATCTTTTGTTCTGTTTACATCCCCTCTCTCCTGCATTAAATCCACTCTCTTTCCTTGTGCTGGGATGGGCTAGGGGCTTGTCCAGCTTGTCTGTTTTCCCTCCCTCTTGCTGGAGAGGCATGTTTGAGTGGACAGCTGTCAGTGAGGAGTGGAGCAAGACACTGCACTCAGAAATTTGTTTGCAATTGCAGGGATTTGGTTTTTCTCCTCTCCTCTGCCACGCTGAGCATGGTCCCCACTGAGACAGCCCCAGGCTTCTGCCTCTCCTGGCACATCAGCACCCTCAGGAATATCCCTGCTGTTCCTGTCACCCAGTGTGCCCCAGAAGCAATGCTGAGGTGAGGAACACTAACCCACACGGTTTTACATACAAGCACAAGCAGCCAGGTTAGAGTTCTCACTGAAATGCCAAGAGGGAAATTGAGCCACCTATCCTCCTGGCATGCTGGATCACACAAGCTGTGAGCTCACACTCCCTGCTTTTCCTCCAAACACTGACAACCATCCCATCACAGAGCAGCCCACAGGCCACAGCTCCCAGCAGCAAGATGGGTTCAAACCAGGCTCTGTCAGTACAGAGAATCACACACAGGTCTTTCACTTTTCTTACCTACTACAGAGACTATAATTGCCCCAGTAGCGAAGAAGAAACAATACCTCTGAGGGATCTTGGTTTCTATTGCAACGCTTATTTACATGTTCTATTATGCAACTAATTAAACCAAAAGAAAGAGCCACCATCATTGAAGCTGTGTTCTTTAAAAAAAGCAGCAGTTGCTACTGGGTGTTGCAGTCAGCCTCCTCCACTACAAGACCATTAAGCAAAATCTGAGTAAAGCACCCTGCTCTCCCTGGGGGCCAGAAGTGAAATGACTTGTTTCTGGATCCCAAAGGACTTGGGAAAGAAATAAATGCTGAATCATCCCGCCTTGCCAACACTGGGCATTCACAGAGACAGAACAGCTGGGTCCTGCAGAGCTCTGGTTTTGAGTTTAGAGTACCTACAATGAGTAAAACCCTTAAAGTTTGGTATTTCAAAGCTGGGCATCCACTTGCTAGTGTTTACACTGGATAATCACACCTGTTTGCATACCTTGTTTTTCCCCTTGCCTCGAGTTATTCCTCTGTAAAACATGTGGCTGATCATATCAACATCTCAGTGGAAAGTTACAAGAATATAGAATTTCAAGAGACAATGACTACTGAAAATCACTATTTTTTCTGCAACGTGTTACAACAGATGGTTGCCCAGAGAGGTTGTGAAGTCTCCATTCTTGGGGAAATCAAAACCAAACTGGGAGTGCACCTGAGCAACCTAGTCTTGCTTCCCCTGCTTTGAGCAGGAGCTTGAAGATTATCATTAAGAGGTTCCTTCCAGCTTCAACTATGCCACACTCTGGTGTTGCCCTGCCAATTTCTAGGAGCACAAAGGCATCGAGATAAATCTTTTGAAGTGATAATTCATCCAAAAGACAAGAATCTTCTCTGCCATCTTAACAGTGAGAGAAATCAATTTATAAGACATTGCTATACTTAAAAGCAGCATGTCATAACTGTACCATTTCTCCAAGAAAGTAAGACAGGTATGGCTGATGTTTCTTTTGATTATAAAACAGTCTATATTTAAAAACACGTCATCAGCAGACCAGGATTATTTGTAACATCTCAACAAAGCGGCAAACATTTATCAAATCTTTTCATTTGATGGTTTGTTCTTTCCAAGCTGGTTTGGTCACAGACCAATACTCTCCAGAAACTCACTGTCCATGGACAGTCACAGCAGAACTCCACCCCTCTCAGTTCCCACACTGCACGGAAAGCCAAGTCTCTCTGCTTTCACTTGCACCACACTTAGGTGTCAGCAAGGGAACTCTTGGTCTCCACATACTCCAGTGCTGCTCTTTTAACAGCCAGGACACTTTCTGCTGTACCAAATTTCTTCTCATAATCCAGGTAGCGTTTGAAGAAGAATTTCATCTTCTTTGGTGCCAAGCTCAGGTGTATGACCCTCTCAAAGATGTCCCTGCAAGAAACCAAAGTGATTCAAATCACTGTGTTGGTGACAGCACTGAATACAAGCCCTGTACCCTGTCTTGTAACAAAGAGCAGAAAGTCAGGGGAAACATTCAGGGGAAATCACTGCAAAGTGGTGGTGCTTGAAGAAAGATTCCTAACAGCTGGTCAAAATCTTAGAAGTCTTCTACTTATTTGCAGAACTCTAAGGCTGCCGGTCAACTTAAACAATGATCCAGACACTGCATTGGACCCTGCATTCATTAAGTGGATGTGGAAAATTACTTCCTTTTGGCACCTCTCAGAAAAAAAAATGTTTTTCCATTTTTATGTTACAAGATGTAAAGATTGATTATTAAAGATTGATCTCATCCTTCAGATACGAGGCAATCCCTGCAGAGGGACAGATGAACCTCAGAGCAAGGCCTCTAATTTCTGTCATGCAGGCCACTACTTACAAATCAGCCTCCCCCAGCCTATGGAACTCTTTAGGATCTCCTCAGTCCCAGCAAGGATAAGCACTTCCACACACCCCGGTTTTGTGGAAAAAAAAAATCCCTTTTGCTCTGCTCTGGGAACCCCTAGACAAGCTCACACTGCAGGGTACCTCTGCTCTTTTCAGGTGTGCTCTGCCCCATCCCAGCCTGCTGCACCACAACTCACCGTACTTCCTTCTGGCTGCCATGCTTGATCATGATGTCCATGTAGATGGACCAAATGTCTGTCCGCTTGGGGTAGCTGCTGAGGGTGCTCTCAAAGAGGGCCTTGGCATGTTCTGTGTCCCCAGAATGGAACTCCAGCTGTGCAAACCTTGAAATGACATCCACATCTGGAAAAAGTAGTGACATGTTAGGGTCTCACAGCAACTCTCTTCCATGTGAATAAACACCAGTGAGAATTACACAGAACAGAGACAGGCACAGAGACACCAGCATCTCTACCCAGAGACAACAGGCTCTGTTGTAAAGAGGTTCTGGACCAAGGTGGGATCAAGGTGGGAGAGCGAAGGGTCACAGTTCACTTCCCATTTCAGCTCGCTGCAGGAGAGAGAGGTTTATTTTTATATTCATAATGTATCATGCAGCACCCATGGGCAGCCCCACAAATCTGAGCTTAGACCAAGTGAACTTCTCTAGAGGGCTGTAAAACTCAAAGCTGCCTTTGCTTTGGGTGCTTTGCTTTTGTGCATCACAGCAAACTCTATTACAGGTGGATTTAGCAGTGACATCCAGCTTGAAAGTTCCCCTCCCCTGAGAGTCAGTCGGCTGCACTTTTCACTTATTACAAATGATGTCACAGGCAGAGGTATCAGAGATCAGCCCATCCCCTGTCAACATTAAGGTACACATTAAGGTTGGGGCAGAGAGAGCTTACGTTCTTTGGTGGGCAGAGCCTTGAGAGCACGCTCCAGAAGCCTGTGTGTAGCCTCAGTCTGGCCTTGCTTCAGGAGGAAAGAGGCGTATTTCAGCCACACAGATTTCTCCTGACGGAAACGCTTCAGCATTGTGTGGTACAATTCTTCTGCTTGCTGGAAGGGCAGAGTTGGGTTAGATCACACAGATTCACAACAAAGCCTCGTAGCTTTAAGACTCTAATTCTTAGGCTGGGTATCTCTGAACACTTACGACATAAAAGCAAGCATCAATGCATCCTTGCCCACTGTCAATCATAACCATTAATTCCAGTTAAGAACAGGACAGGCCCAACATCTGACAGCTGGAAGCTTACAGAGCCAGCATTTGCAGTTTACTGGCACGACTGAATGGGATACATGCCAGGGACCTGCTTGCACTGTCTTACCTTGTACTTCTCAGAACTGGCATAGATGTCACACAGATGCTGGAAGACTTTCAGAGGTTCATTGTATTGAACTGCTCTTTCAAAGACCTTCATCAGTGTCTCCTCAGTACCATACATGTTCTCCAAGTTCAGCAGAGCTACCCAGACATTCAGCTTCTCTTGTTCTTCCCTTAAAGCAGACGTGAACAAGAATAGTTAGCCTTCTGCCAGTCTTCACCAGGTTTTTGCAAACTACCCTGCACAGACTCACTGACTTGTAGCAGGCCTCCAGGACAAGAAAAAAGCCATACTGCTCCCTGGAACACCACTTTTGGAATAGAGCATAGCAGTTGATTCACACTACAGTTTTTTATCATTGTTGCTTGTGATTAAAAACCAGAAGGATGAGTCAAAAAAGCACAACATACTTAATCATGCAGTAGAGATGATTTACGGTACAGCCCTATGGCAAAAGCAACAAGAGTTTCACCATTTGTTTCACAGTTTGATTTAAGGACAACATCACTGGCAGCATTATACTCTTCCAAACACTTCCGACTGCCCAGAAGAACATCTGCACTCAGGGACACCTTCGGGAGTTCCTGCGCTCATGACCTGCAGCAGGTCAGCTGTGGGCCAGTGGTGGTGACTCAGGCCAGACCTTCAAAGGGCCAGGAGACAGTCGCTAACATTTAATCCTCCTGAGCTCACTGAAACAGACTCTGTCACTCCACACACACAGACAGACACTACCAGTGCTCTTCCACCACAACTACCCCATCATGATTTATTCTTTGGGGCAAAGAAAAGCAGAGCCATTATTACCTGAAACTGATTGTTTTAAGTGCTCTCTCTGCCACAGCTCTGGCCTTCTCAATCTCTGTAGCCTGGAGGTGGAAAGCCATGTACTGCAGCCAGAGGATTGAGCTGTTGGGACTGCCCAGCACCAGGCGGTCGAAGTCATCTGCGGACTGGGGCTGCCGACTCGGGTCCATTAGAGCTGCCTCTACTTTGCAAAGCTCCTTCTCCTTCTTCTGCTTCTCCAGCTCCTTCTCCTTCTTTGTTTGTTTCTTTAGCTGAAAGAGCAGAACAGGAGGACTGAGGAAGGGCAGGTACTTCATGAGGGAATAGGCAGGTCCAGCTAAAGCACAGCCAGACATCAGTAAGTCCAAGGCTAAGCAGTTTCCACAGGAAGAGATGAGGCTGTTTAAAAGAGGATAAAAACGATACACAGGCCCATCCCTTCTTACACAGTTCACACCTCAAAGAAGAGCAGCAGTACATTAAATCCCTTTTTTTTTAACTGAATACATTGAGGGACCAAATACTTTGCTAGTCTGGCACCCCAACTGCAGGATCCACACTTTGCCTTTCCCTCTCATTCTTCCATCTTTACCCTCCAGGCCAGTACTCACCACCACCCTCCTTCACTCTGTAAAAATCCAACACAATTTCTCCCCATGTACAGCTGGGGCATGTTGCTGGATCACTAGGGTGACTCAGGTCTAAATTTGGAACCAACAGTGCTGTAGTTCTCTGCCTTGTAACCTCAGGCAACAAAGCATCAGCCATGCGTTGTCTTTACAGAGGTGAGTTTTGAGGGACAGGCAAATTCTGAAGAGCAAACATGAAAGGAGTTCATGAGCTTGTTTCTGATTTTGCTGAATTGCTCTCACTGGAAAACCCTTCTAAAGCTTATAGCATAAAAGAAGATTGGTTTTTGGTGTTTTTCTAAATAAGAGGACTATAACTTGAAAGTTTTTTCATCTCCAGGTTTTTCTGTAAATTTACAACACTCAAGAAAGTAAAAAACAGAGCTGACATTAAATAAAAAAATTATGTCCATGAAGACATTTGTTTGACTCTAAATACTCATTTTTTTAACATGTCAACATGAGAAACCCTATTTTTCATGCAGCCATGCTAAAATTAGGCCTTTTCTCCTCTGCTTCAGAGATATCTGCTACTAAAGTCAGTGTTCAGAATGGCTGAACAAGTTCTGTGTCAGCTGTCACAGATGTTCCCTTGGGTTAAAAGGCTTTGCTACAGGGCAGACAGACATGCAAATACCAAAACATCACATTACAGCCACTGTGTGGTGTCTCCTGTGCAGACAACACAACTACACAGTACCTTGGACTGCATATCCTCCTCCTCCTCGCTCTCTGAGCTCTCTTCCTTCTGATCCAGCACAGGTATATCCATTGCATTGTCTTCATCCCAGGTGAAGCCCATGGAAACTTGCAGCCTGGGAGCTTCACCAGGCTTCCTTACCTGTTTGGAGGAAGACAGAAAATGCCCTGAGTTTTAATTTTAAGTTTTTAAACTGAGATCAGATGACTGCTCTTTGCTTGTGGCATTTCTCTGGCCAGTACTATTAACTTCTTGTACTTGCAAACAGCCCATCAGCAAAAACATTAACTCTGTGATCAGCTTTGCTGTAATTTAAATTCCATCCACTTCAAGCTATATTCAGATGACACAAACACCAGCCTGTGTCACTCCTATCTGCAGCTGTAACACTTACTGTCTTTCAAGTCAAACTGACACATATCAATAGGGCCAGAAAGCCATTTCAGGCTCAGGTTCTCCTCCAAACTTCTCACCTTAGATTTCTTTTTAGCTGCCTCTTCCTCCTGGTCATCCTCATCCTCCTCACGGTAATACACCTCAATTCCACTGTCATTTTCATCTGCTGGGCAGATTTTCCTCTTCTTTGGCTTTGCCTCCTGCAACAAGTGGAAATGAGTGGATGGTGGAGGCCAACAACTGTGACAATCTTAAAGGCAATTCTGATCCCAACGTAAAGAACCTGGCAGCAGAGAGAGGACAGTGCCCTGGCACAGCATCCTCCACCACTCTCTCAGATAACAGAGACACTGGAGAATAAATAGAACACTCATCTACATAGGGTGCAGAGACCAAAGGGACAGGGAACACAACTGGGCTGTTATCTCAGTTAGCTCCCACCCAAAAGGAATATTTTTTGATCTTTGTAATCCCCAACACAATTTAATCTTTTTTTTCCTAGTCTGTATAATTTCTCAGCCTCATCCTTCTGGCCTGAGACTGGGATCTTCCCAGTCCCTTCAGTATTTGAATCAACAAAGTCCTTTAGCATATCCTGTGCTATCACACCCATACCTGACCACTTTCAGAGCTTCCTCTTCTCCTTTTTGTCTTCAGCTTAGGCTCTTCTCTTTCTTCTTCATCTGTCTCTTTTTTCTCTTCCTCTGCACCATATTGTGGTAGGCCTAGGGATTCAGGCAAAACACTTGGCATCCCAGTGTCCTCAGGCAGGAGAGAGAGCTCAATATGTTTTTCTTTTCTATTTACACTGTGGTGCATCGCCAGGAGTAGCAGGACAGAAGAATAAGAAAAAAATCAGAGCATTTACAATGACTGCAAGGATCTGAACTTCTTTCAAACCTTCCTGTCGTTTATCCTCCCTCTTTCCATCCTCTCCTCCTCCATCCTCTCCTTTCTACTAATTCATAGTCCCTTTTAAAGAACATTGGACCTACCCAAGCACTTTGGCAGTGAGCAGTTTTCCCTCAGGTAGGTACTTTTCATATAAGGAGTGTTTCTGTACAAAGTACGGGGAAACATTCTGGAACAGGATTCGGCCCAGGAGAGAAGGGGACAAGCTGAGAAGAGGAAGAAAACCAAAAATAAGTATTCTGCAGCAAGGGGAAAGAAAAATAAAGTGCAGTGACTGCATTTGTGGCAGCACCAGTTCTATAAAGTGTCCCGCTAACTTTCCCTACTTCAATTTCATAAGCTCAAGACAGTATCCCTGACTTGATTCCCAGGAGGATATTCATTTTGCAACCTCACTTTATGCCAGAGATCATCCCCAAAAAAGATTCCACAACCGTACATTCAAAATAAGTTCTCCAAGATGCATCACTTGCCAGAATAATTTTCTTAGGCTACTCACCCGAAGAATACACCTGATGAAGTGATTGATTTGACATAGCCTCTCACTAGCTGGCCTTTTTTAACATCCTTAATACTTTTAATTTCAATATCCTCCACTTTGCTGTGTATCTTCGGATTTAGCCTAAAAGAAAAGAGAGGGTAGAAGTTAAAGCACTCGTCTGAATAATTCACATTCTGCTCTGGATAGCAGAAAATAGATCAGTATTAACAACAGCTAGTACTCTCTGGAAAACATAGTGGATCAGAGACACCTTCAGTTTATTCAAATGTACTAATGGACTACCTGCATCTCTGCCAAGCTCTGCCTAGTGTTAGGGAATACACATGCTGCTTGCTGCAAACAAAGCCAAACATATCAGCCTGGCTTTCTCTGACACTAAGAAAATGAGGAGTAAAATGCTGTCTGAAAATTTGCACAGCATTTGCTTGGTGTTTTTCCCACTTATTTCTAAGATACTTAATTCAGCTTGGTTTATGTACTTTTGTTCCAGAAGGAAGACAAAGCAAGAGGTTCAGTTTTAAGAGACATTTAGAGCGAAGTCTGTTACTTAATCAAAACTGTTAAAATGCAGCTGAACATTGAAACACAACATTTGTATTGCAAATTCAGTGGTAGAACTTTCCCTTTCTTCCCAAATGAACAAACAGAAAAAGAAAAGGCAGGCCTAGGAACTACGACAAACAGAAATTAAACCTGAACCCACTCGAGCAGCTTTATGTTAAGTGTCAGACTCTTCAATGTTTGCTGATACACAGGAAAAAAATCTTTCTGAAATAGGAACAAGTATCACCCCTTAAAAAAAAACATTCCTTGTTCTTTTAACACTTCTCACTCATCTTCCCAAACAAACAACAACTGTATTTCATGATATTTTTTTCACTAATTGGAAATCAGCAGACTAGAGGGATGACACATACCGGGATTGCCGGAGAGATAACTGGATTTTACCATTCTCATTGGAGAGGATGTAACACCTGCATGGCAGAGGATGGGGAGAAAACAGAAAGCTTTTTTACACACTAAAAATGCCACAGGTAGAAAATAGATATTTGCGCTAGCAAAAAAGAAACAAAGCACTCTATTCCTTGGAGCACTTTCTGTCTAATAAAAACCAGCATGACACAATAGCTCATAAAACTAGATAAAGGACTTTTGAAACATGTCTACTTGATTTACCCAGTCTCAACTGCCAGTAGAAAAGAGTTAAGATTGTTACACCTGAAATCACTTGGCCTGTTGCACTCTCCAACATTCCCAACAAGTATGTGAAGCAGGGAGATGCAATTGCTTGTGCATTACAAATGTAAAACCAACTCAGTTGCCAAACAGCCCACAGAACCACTGCAGAGCTGGGATACCTGGCTACCCTTAACCCCATCAGCACCTTAGCTAACAGAGTGGCTACTCTCAAAAAGACAGTCTATGAAGGCAGCTGAAAAAGGGCTTCTTCATAAATGGAAAATACAAGACTTTCACCCAAACATATATAAGGGAAGTCAGCATCACTTCTTAGCCACAGACTGACCTTACAGTCTGGCACTATCTCATGGCAGTGAAAAGCCTGTCACAGGAGGAGGGTATTTCTAAGCCTTGCAGCTTGAGGGAACAAGGAGGAGAATTACTGACCTAACAATCTTGCCAACTTTGAAGTTCCCCAGAGGATCCTCTGTGTAAGTATCATTCAGGTGAAAGATGCTGACTTTGCCAGTCTTCCCACCTGGCAGTGCAATGGTCAAACCAACGTGTGGAGTCACCTTTGTTACCATGCCTACAGAGATGGTGTCCTGCTCCAGTGACTGAATTCCTGGAAAAGGTGAAGGAGGGAAAGGGCTTCATAATACTTGAAAATATGAAGCAACAGAGGTAGTAAGTCAGTATAGCTGATTTTAGTTGCCTAGTCACATATAAAACCCACAAACTTTTAGTAAGGTGCAGTCTATGCCATCTCTGTTCACAGCAATGTTTGCCTTGGTAGCCCAGACAAGGTCGCTTAGTTGCATAATTCCAAGATCCATAACAACTGACAAATGTTGATGAATGTACCACCTCATGTCTGAGATTAGAAAGGAGTATGTTCAGAAGGGCTTAGAGAAGGGCTTCAGTCTGAGTCACTAGGAAAGTGATTCTTTATTCTAGAGGTCTGACCTCGCTTGTCTTAAATGCTGCTACATCTGGGTCAGGGTCCCAGGGGTTAGTTCTGTCCTATAGGGAGGTACAGCTCGGCTCTGGAGTGTAACATCTTCGCCTGAGGGGTCAATGCAGGCCCAACTCTGAGTAAAGCATCACATGTGGTGGGGTCCTGCTGTTAAGGCTCCACAATACCTGTGAGTGACAAGCAGAGGTTTGTTTCAGTGGCATCTGTTCCAGTCACTGTAGCTGATATTGCCTGGCCATTTTTAAAGCTCTTTTCTGGATGTTTTAAGACCTGAAATAAAAGACACATTTCCACTTATTTCCAGAATAGGAGCTTTGCACAACTCCGACTAGTGTTTCCCCTATGAACCTTTACACTTCCTAAAAACATCTTCGATGTGCAGTTGATTGCTAGCTCAGCACTGCTTCAATGAGCCAAACTAGATACAGGCAGAGTGCTTGCTTGTCAGCAATGCCTAAAGGGCAGAGCACTGGGTTATGAGTTCACACAGATGTCAGAAGTGTCTGCAGTCATTACTTGTGGCCATTTGGGTGGTAGAAAAAATAAAAATCTGTGTAGCTCAGCAATAACAGCCTCTTACCTTGGTGTTCAGAGAGAGCAGCAGGTGAGGAACTCTTCCTCGAATGTCGGGGGCGACTTCTACCTCCAGCCAATTTTTGAGCATGTTATACTAAAAAGACACCAAATAACCAGAGAAGACAGCATGACACCTTGGGGAAAAAAGAAAAAAAAAAACTTCCCTGGCAGAAATTTTTCACTAATTTTTAAGTCTAAAAAGAACTAGTCCAGCCTTGGCTTTTGCACCAAGCAAAAATGGTGGTTTGGATTCTATTCTTACAAGCACAGCACTGCTGTGGTTCACAGGCAAGCGCACACAGGGGACCAGCAGGGAGTGTACTTTGGGCTGGTGGCACAGTCAAAGGCCATTTTACTAGAGCCTGCTGGCAACAAACAGGCATGTCAAAGAGGACAAGTCAGCTTGACTCCATCAAGTACAGAGAATTTTTGTTTCCTTCCCCTGCTTTCCCTGTAAGACACTGCAGTTGCCACTCTCACAGTCAATGAAGACCATAGTCTTCAGTATTTAGGTCTGAGCTAAGGCCCCCTGAGGTCACCCCCACTTGCTGCCTCCCCCAGCACACCTCCTAAGACAACTCTGACCTCACCTTCTTTACAAAACAGGTGATTGTCTGCCCAACACTGTAGAGTCCAAGTTTCTTGAGGGAACTGTCTTCTTTGAGATTCAGCATTGCTGTGAATTCCCCTTCTTTTTCACTGTTTGCAAAAGAAGAAAGAGGACATCAGTAAAACAGCTGTGGTCCTAATGATGAAGATGGACGTTAGGAACCCAGGGGAATGTGGTGAGCTAGTACTACTGTGGCAATGTCTTTCGCCCCTCCCCAGCTGCATTTTTCTGCAAGGAATCAATTCTTCCCTGATCATAAGGGGGAATCTTTCTGACATGAATAGACATGACAGAGTCCAGATTGGCAGAATCTGAAGCCAAAAGGACATTCAAAGGAAATCATGTGCTAGGAGAGCACTGTGATGTTTAACACAGCTACAGGACCCAAGTTAGTGTGAAAGAGAGAGTAAGAGGCCTTGCCTCACTGCATACATGTGGAGGTCCTTGCTCACGGCCAGCTCCTTCACAAATGGGAGGTACAAGGGACAGGACATCCAAGGATACAACGTCTGTAAAGGATATGCAGACAGCAGAGAGGCCAACACTTACCTTGGTCGAATGCTAAGCTCTGGAATGGATTGTGTGAAGTGTGGGTGGGTGATGGGCAGGTACCTAAAGAAGAGAAAAAGGATTAAAGTTTTTCATGATCTCCCCAGGCCCAAGTGACCCACATTTAATCATTCTGCACTGGCAAAAGAACCCCAGGTGCAAGCCCTCTAAAACTACCAGAGCCTTCCAGTTACAGTTCTTCCTATTACTATTTCAGTGGCAATTGAGGTAACCAAAATACCTCAGCAAATTTAGTCCCTGGGGCCTGTATTTAGGGCTTCCCCTCTATCTTGAAGAGTTCAGACACCTTTTTTTCCTGCAATCTATACTCAAGATAAATACAGCGACACAGGTAGAAAGCTAATTCACTGAAAGCTGGATCTGGGATAGAATATAACAGCAGATTTCCTCAGGCCTCAACTACTCCAGCAAAGGCAGCTGTAACAGCATCTGTTGACAGAGAGCCTAAAAGACCAGAATTGAAACACAAACTGTTTCACCCTTTGCATTCTCCCAGAAGCAATACCATGTACATGTTTTCCCACCTGTGAGTATTCACATCTCTGCCTCCAATGACTCGAGCAGTCACTTTCTGTCCGGCTTTCAGAGTAGAAGTTGGAAAAGAGCCTATGGACACTTCATCCAGAATCCGAGATGCGTGGATTGAACCTGTCACCTTGTCATCAATAGCCACAGTGACGTGGGTTGGTTTGACGGATTTAACGGTACCAGTAACAACATCCCCTGGGGACAGTGAGTGTTTCACAGCAGGAAGCATCTCCTCTAATGCTGTCTCTGATTCGTTCCGCACCCTTACAAAAACATTCTTCTTGGCTGAGCCTTGTACTGCTAACAAGACCCCGTGGTTGTTCTCCTTCACTGCTTTTAAGGTCGCAGAGATTGTTTGTCCCACCCTCAGTTTCTCCGAGTCGAAGCGGAAGGTGTCATTGAAGTGGCAGGCGATGGGGACAGCTGCCAGCTGGCCTGTTTCCAGCAGAGACACGATGGCAAAGTGCTCTGCGATGTGCTGCACCACCACAGAGTGCTGGGAGTTCTCTCGGAGCCGCTAGACAGAAATGGACAGACAGAGTGACTCCTCCTGCTGAGATTTTGATTCCCTCCACTCTACTTCCCACTGTTCTAAAAGAGGAAACAGCCCCCCCCTCCTTGAAATTTATTAATGGCTTAGAGTTTGCCAGACAAGCAGAAACAGACAAACCCAAAAACTGAACGCATACTCACTCGCTTGGGTCTTTGCTTTAACAGTTCTTCCCGAAGAGAAACATACACCTCGGATGCAAGGGCATCCACATGAAGAACCAAGGCCTTCCTTTTCTCACCAGGAGCAATATTTTTGTCTACAAATGAGAATAAGGAGATTATGTCCTGATGACAACGAAGAATTCTGAGCAACTGTGATAGTGGTACATAACAAACATGAAAGGTTTAATTCCTGAAGACCAAAGACTGCTTAATTACTATTGTATCTGAGCCAAATTAGTAATAAATGTACAGTAAGTCTCTTTAAGAAGAGATTCTTCCAACACTAATGGCAATGAGAGAAAAAAAGAGAGCTTTTTATTTGGAAAAAAGTTTGATGCTTTCTTGGAAAAACTAGGTGGATTTTATGAAGATATAACTCTTAAATAATGAAGACAAGGCTGACTAAAAACAAAGTCAAGAAAATTGAGGTTTTGAAAAAGATTTTCCTAACATTTGCACAAAACTATCAACAGTCTATCTGTTGCTAAGGAAAAAAAAAAAACCTCTTCTGACACAGAAATGCTGGGGTTATTACTCCGGCCGAAGTTAGAGGTTTATCTTGCTTTCACTGGTTTATTCATTACTTCAGCAAGTATATGTTTGGTTTTGCACAATATGACACCTGTCTTTAATTTTTGAATTGGAAAATATTGAAATTACAGTCCTGTTTTAAAGTCATTGATTTTTCAAGAAAAATTGACAGCAATTTCAGACAGGTATTCTTTGGAGCATGCTCTTTCTAAAGGAAGAAGAAAAAAACCAAGAAAGCTGGAGCTTGTATTAATACTTGTCTATATACAGTACAGTTCAACTAAGGATCTCTGAGCACAAACTAGATGCCCAAAATATGAGGCAGGATTAACAGAGGCACAGGGAAGAGTATATCACATTTTCTGAATCACACAAATGGGTCAGCAAGACACTGGGAAACTTAACTGCTCTTCAAGGCCATCCCTACTCTGACCAGACTTCTCCCTGTTAGTTACTCATCAGCAGAACCCATTTTGGGAAAGGTTTCAAAGCACAAGACTGAAAACCAACACAAGCAAAGGAAAGACCCTCACCTCCCAAATGGTAGTGGGTGGCAGTTACAGTCAAGCCTGTGACAGAGCTGCCACTGAACAGTGCTGAGCCATCCTCCCTCACATCCTGGACGACCAGATGTACTCTCTTCCCAGGCACCAACTCACAAATGCTGGGCTCCCCTAAATAAAGGAAATTAAAACAAGTCAGTTTCGCTTATGTTATTTCTTTGCAAAACAAAGACAAGCCTTTGCATTCACTCAGTGGTACATGAAGCATTCATCCACCTTCATAAGGGAAAACAAAGTCTAGGTGCCTGAATCTGTAGAAATACAAAGTAAATTCTAAGAGTTAATCGAAGTAGAAACACTTTTGTGACATTAAGGACCTAATAATTCTGGAGAGAATATTTTCCAATCTTATAGGAACACCGGCACCCAGCACTGCATATGGAAAACAGTGAAAGCAAGATAGATTAACACTGGAAGCACAGAACAGACCTGTCACTCCACAATTACAGGAAACAAACATTAAAAAGTACCGGATATAAGAAGAATCTTAAAAAGACAAAGTCAGAATTTGATAAAAACACTAGAAAAACAGCATGTGAGAAAACCCCTGCTGGAGGACCTGTAATGCACGTAGGCAAATCTATTTGAACAAACTCATTCTCATGTGAGTACTGTGTTTGGGTTATCATAAGCACTTGACCCAAAATCAATGCAAGAGGCTTAGCAGACTTCAATGAAAAGAGCAGTTTCTTTGGCTTGTTCCAGCTGCACTTAGAAAAAGCCTCTTGTCAATGGCAGGCACTTCACACACATGCTTTTTCTAATAAGCTACTTTGGGAAGTGGAGTCTTTGCTTGAACTGAACTTTCTTACACTTAAATGTTCTTCTCTTCTTGTTCCTCTAGAGTCCCTTTTTTTTTGACCCAATACCCTTTAGCAGAACATTTACAATCTTTTACCTCTTCTCAACAAGTCCCTGATTTCTTTCAGCTCCTTGAAATATTGATTCAGGAGGGCAAAGCTCTCTGCAGCAGAATCTCCTGAGCTGCACTCAGACACCTTCAGATTGAGGAGCACACGCTGCTTCTCCTCATCAATGCTCATCACCTTTGCAATCACAGTCTGTCCCACCACAAAGTGGTCCTTGGTGTCTGTCACAAACTTGTCACTCATGCTCTGTGCAAAGGAAACAGAGGACAAGGTTACTGAGCACAGCTGGTACCGATCAACCACCCACAGAGCTGTTCACAAGGGTTTGAGTTAAGACTTCATGAAAATGCATAAGAGAAATTAACAAAGACTAAGAAAAACCCATCAATTAAAATGAATTACTGAGGTCACATGAAATCCTTGTTGAAGCTTAAGCTCTCTTGAATGAAGTGCTTCATTTCATTTTGGAAGTGATTTAAAAGGCAAACCAAAACCCTTTTACCCTGCGGCAGGAAGCTGTGCAAATGCAGGGCCTGCAGCCCAGTTGCTCCCTCCTTGTTATTGTACCTTTGCTAAAACCATGTTTCAAGCAGCATGATCACACCCATGCTGCTTACTGAAGTGGAGGCACTGCTTACCACTTTAGGTGCCAGTCCTGTCACACCAAAGGGGAACTCCACAAACACTCCAAAGGGCATCACATTCCTCACATAACCAGTCAACAGCATGCCAGGCTGGATTTCAGAGAAGCTTCTCACAACTTGCTCCTCCTGTACAGCGGAAATCACTGCAGACTTTCTACTCAAGATCTGAACAACCAGTTAAGAAAAATGGGAAAAGATGAATAAAAGCAGCACGATGCCAAGCAAATCTCTCAGTTCTGCTAACCACTGGGCTAAAGCACTTGCTGCAAGTTAGAGTACAGGAGCTCTAATGCTGTCATTCCAATTTCTGTCTTGATCTTCCTACACAAAAAGTTAGCAACTCATGTCTCTTAAAGTGCTCAACATTAAAGATGCATGCTTCACAGTGGCAGAAATATCAACTTCCTAACAATTCAGTTCAGATTTTTGGTATAAAAACAGCAAAATTTTCCTAAGGTTGTGATACGATTAACAGCCCAGAATCTAGTTGGGAAAACAAGTCAGCTCACAACCTGGTTCTGAAGAGATTCTAGCAGCAGCTGAGCCTCACTTCTAGCACAAATTATAATGACTCTCTGAGGTATCACTAGCTTGACAGGCACTTCCACTTCAACACATGAACTACTGTATCTTCCGTTTGTTGCAGATACTCTGGATTCCTGAGACGTCCCTCCTTCCCAACACTTTGTTTGCCAGGTTGTGGTGCCAAAGGATACAGTGTGCTCTCCCCTGTCACTTAGATACATAACTCTGGGCAGGACATCTCCCTCTTGAAGACAGTGCCACAGGAGCCTGGAGGTAGCAACAAAGTCAGAGAGGTGCAGCGTGGGGATCCAGGCTACCACATTGTCTTCATCTTCTAAGATGGAAACTTCTAACCCATTATCTTTCTTCTTCAAGATTTTCACATCAACTATCTGAAAAGAGAACAAGTGCAGTGATATAAAATTCCATGTGTTTTTGAAGTTGTCTCTTTTGGTGCACAGGGTACCAAATGATGTACTGCATTGGATCTGATGTTGCCTCCCAGCTATACATGAAAAACTCTCACATCAACAGGGCTGAGCTTAAAAAGCATGCCAACACTGAGGGTAAAATAAAAACTAATTCTCAGCCCCCAGAGAAATAAAGAGCTAGAAACATTCTCCTGGTTGTGACTTTTCATTTGAAAGGCGAAGGGAATAATTTAATCAAGATTAGAACTGTCTTGTTCCTGCATTAGCTATATCTGCAGGGAGTTGGAAACTGTTTATTGCACAAACAGGGAAACATTTCAAAACATTTCTCTAAAGCTGTCTTTTTCCAGGGAGCAAAAGCAGCAGCTTTGGGAGCAAGAAAATCAGCAGCATCCAGAAAATAAAATAAGAGGACTCCACCAAGGAGTAGGAGCACTAATTGGTACCTCCAGAAGGACTTTCCTGGGACTCCTTTATCCTGACCTCTGAAAACAGAGATATCATTTTTGATCCAGGAGGCCAACCACACAGTAAGAAATGCACATTTAATGCTAGTTCCTGATCACCGTCAGCTTTCTTGAAGCAAAGTTGTCCGAAGTGATACCAAATCATACGGAAAATAAGTAGCAAAAGGCTAAAAAGGAATCAGCCATTGAATTCAGTACCTCTCCTATTTGATATTTCACTTCCTGTTTCTCCTTTGGAGTATATTTCCCTTTGTCCTCAGGGCCAGGCTTGCTTGATAATCTGAAGGACAACAAGAGTCTTTCCTGCTGAGGCTCACATTTTAAGACCATTACCTTAAGAACCTGCAGGAAAAAAAAAAAGTATAGAACAAAAGTTAAATTCAGCTGACCCTCCTCCTCAGTGTGCTATCACCTACAAAACAAGACAGGGAAATACACACACAGTACATTTTTCTCTCACACCTGAGGATAGCAGGCCAATGACTAGAACTTAACAGGTTCAACCACTGACAAATGTTCTTCTGATCAGAAGTATATAACCATTAAATGACCTTGTAAAAGTATGTAGCAGTTCTGTAGCAGAGTTGAGAATAAAATGCAGATCTCCAGACCTGCAGTCAGAAATTTTGACTAGAAAATTACCTTTCTCCTTAGCCAGCCAAAAAATAACAGGATTAAAGACAAAGAAAAGCACCAGAAAAAATAATGAAGAGGGCTGAGATCTCTGTAAGTTTGTCCACAGCAAAGACCAGAACTTGGTGAATAACAGTTCCTAAAGTGTCTGTAATTTGAAACCAACAGGATAACCAGAGTAACACTGAGGCAGAAAACCTCCTTGTGATTCTGTAGGTAAGAGTTTTAACTTCCTTAGGAGAAACAGCAGCTTTGAACCCCACTTCTACTGACATCTAACTCACATACCATGTTGCCTCCTGCAGAACAGAGAGAGCCTAGAAACAAAGGTGAGTCTGACATACCCAAAGAAGAGCTGCCCTTTTTACAGCCTACTCTGTTTAAATGGAGCACAACTAAGTAATAAAGTGAAAGGACATAAACATCTCCTGGTGTAGCTGGTTCCTCAGGGGAAAATCCACACTGAAGCCAACTCAACTGCAGATTTCTCTTTTGCATTCAAACACATGGAGCAGCAGAGGTACATTAATTACCTGGCCTTCGTAGAAGACTTTATCTGGACAAGATATGGGTTCTGAGCCCAGCTCATTCTTGGGTACCAGACCTTTGACATCATTGTAGAACTTCACAATGCAGCCAAACTCCCTTGCACACACTACAAAGCCATGTGTGATCAGGCCTGGTTTTGCATCTTCATAATTGGAGAGGACTGGAAGCTTTGATTGGACAAGACTTTTCTTCAGCGTAAGGATCAGCTTCTTTCCTCCAGGATTACACTCTAGGACCTACAAGAATGGAGTATAAGGAGGTTCAAAAAGCATGTCTGCCCTTGTCTAATCAATCCAGCTGCTAAATACTCAGAAGAGAAGAGTGCAAAGCAGCTTAAGACCCCATCTGGCAGCTCTCACCCTACACTTGACTTCATCTCCTATGTTGTACTTCTTCTCAGGCTGCTTCAGGATCACATCAGAGAGATGGAGGGATGGCACAAGTCCTCTAATCCCATCAGCCACTTTCACCTGCATCCCAATGGGTTTTAGAGAGAGCACTTTGCCCTAGAACCCAAAAGAGGGGAAGAATTGGTAAATTCAGCATGAAAAACAGACTGTGCTCAGGTAGGAAACAGCCAAGACACTACAACACCTACAATCACCAAATCTAATTACACTAAAAGAAAAAAAATCTTAGACCAACCTACACTCCACCCAACTAATCTGACCCTTTAACTTTTATATCCTTCATAAGGTTGCCGTACAGCCTCTTTCCTTTAAGCATAGGCTACTTCTGCAAAATCCCTATTGACTCCAGCAAACTAGAATTGTTTCCAGAGACATACCCAATACAGCCATGACTCAGACATCATAACAATCATACTGAGTAACTTTCTGCCCATCAGCTCATTGTGACAGTTCATACACGAACTTTTACTTTGACAGCAAGGCAAGTTCTAGTTTCTTTCACTCAAGTCTTTCTAAAAATGTATTCACGGCCACAATTAAATGGCCATATTGACTGGCCAATTGACTGGCCATAGCAAAATCTGATTGCCTTGGCCACATCATGAATAAAAACGTGAACAAAATGGGAAGAGTACTGTATTCCATTAATCAAGTCCTGCAAGGCAAGGTTTTTCTCATTTTCATCTCACTAGTCTGGATCAGAAATTGGGCATACATATTAGGCAGAAGGAGTGCACATTGGCAAGATCACTGTTTTAAGCATTACATGCCCGAGTCTTTCAGAAGCTCACCTGCACCACATCACCCGTGTGGATATCCTGGTATTGCAGAAACTGTGCTTCAATAATCTGACTAGGGAAGAGACAAAGAGAAGACCAGTCAATCATCTTGAAGGAAATACAGGATAAGATGAGACAATCCATCTCTGCCTTGTCCCAAATATCCATTATTCCATACACTCCCCAGTGTTCTGCAAGTCCAGAGCTGTGTTTTACTCCAACTGACCTATCTCCCAAAACAACTCTTGCAACATAAAGTTCAGGGAGGTTCACCAGGCTCCATTCCAGGTGACAGTCACACAGTTATGGCTTCATGAAAGAGAACCCATCATATGCTTTGCTTAAAGCCACGAAGTTGGAAGTACTAAGAGTGAGTTTATAATACAAATTAACTGGAAGATCAAGGCTTGATTTCCTGCTGAGCCATGGTCTTACAACACAATCATGGCAGAACTAATTTAGCCTCCCTGTGCCTCAGCCCACCAAGAGTATTGATGGTGTCCCAATTCCAGACAGCATGGGGAATATGTGCAGGATGCCAGACAACCCGATGTGCCACAACATAGATACAAGTCAAAAATGGTAAGTTTCAGTCCAGCAAAGCAGTGCAATATTTTTCACTCTCAAACACCCTTCTAATTTTTCAACCGGTTTTCTGGAACAGTCTATCATACTCACTGCTTCAGAGATATAACACACATCTCATCCATCAGGCTGTAGTCAATGATCCGACATTTATGTTTGCAACCTTCCTTAAAAGCCCCAGGTTTAAAGGATTTTCTGGTTTTTGAAAGATGTTTCAACTAGAAAGAAAGGAATTACAAGTGAATGTTTGGAAAGTGGAAGCACTGCTATGGGCCTTAGGTTGAAGTGGTAGCATCTGACAAATCTGTTCCTCTAACATTCTCTTTGTGCAGGTTTCACTAGCTCTTCCACAACAACCCTCCTACATTTCAATTCAAACAAGGGGATGTATCATTTGACAAACACCTCCCACACTGTCCTAAATTTATTGTATTGTCTCACAAAGAGGATAAAGGTGAAAAATAAAACCCCCTCCTAGCCCCCTTTCCCAGCAGGCTAAGACAGATACGCAGAAGTTGTCTTGCCAGCCTGGTACTTACCCGTGCAAATGCAAGAGTGCCATCATCAAGCTCAAAGATGGCCCCAAACTGCTTGTAGAAGGCTTTCACCGTGGCCTCCTCCAGCACTGCCCCCATGCGCTGGCCGGGGAGCTGGCGGGGGGCTCCCCCGGGGTGCAGGAAGGGCGGGCGCAGCGTCAGCCGCACCGCCCTCGACGTGGGGTGTACAGACAGCACACAGGCCTTCACCTGGGAACACAGGGTGCTCATTAAACAAAAGAGGAGAAAGGCACCTCACTCATGCTTGCAGACATTCTGCTTGGTACCTGAACTCTCTGTCCATGCACAAGCATTTTCCAGTATTGCTAAGACATTACTCTGGTTCTAACACTTCGCCAAGGAGGGATTTTTGCTTTTGTCTGTTGTTTGCAGACTAGGCTGGTATCAGTGCAGGGAGGGGAACACGACCACACAGGTCATGTTTCTATCCCTTGCAAATCTCTCAGGCTTCCCCAATAAGTCTTCCATGAATGGCTTTACTCTTTACAGCTTTAAAGCAGCCACAATAGTAATTCAAGAAAAGGATATGTAAGAAAGCTATAAGCATTAAGATTTCAGAGATAATTCCACAGAAATGTTGGAGAAGATAAGAGATGTTGTAAGCAACGTAACAACTCCAGGCATCCTCAACCCTCCTTACCACTTGATCTGGAGAATAGCTCATGGATTTCTCCGGGTCCATGTGCATGAAATCCACAATGCCAGTGAAGTAAGACAGAAATGTCAGTTTCATCCCAAGTGGGACCACCTAGGAAGAGGAATGAAAAGATGCCAAAAAAATTTTCGCACTCAGTTTTCATGCAGCACAGAGAGCAATTCACACATTTCAAAAAATGGCACTGTCAGTGTTAATCAACAAGCACATCACAAGAGACAGAAAAACTGTTAACAATTCTGAATTGCACACTCTGCTGAAAAAACAATCCCTTCGTTTTTTGATAATGCTGTGTGTACTCTGAAGACTACTGCCATCCTGTTGAATACCAGTAAAGGCCAGAAAGCACAAAATTAATCCTGTTCTGATTCAAACTTCATCACCAACTTCAGGCTGAAGCCTTTATACTCGGGGCATCACAACCAGAACCGAGACCAGACCTCAGGTGAATGTTGGTGGAGGGATTGTCTAGCAGATTATGTTTGCTACTGCTAAGTAATTGAGACCAAGCAGAAATTTTCCAGGGCATAAACTCCCATCTCTGCTTCACCTGTCTCCTGCCTTCAACAAGGCTCAGAAGAAACCAATCCAACAAAAGAAACCCAAACCAGAGCTTACCTTCTGCACTCGAGCTTTCACCACCAGCCCTGGCAATAAATTAGAGAGTGCCCAGTTCTGTCGCTCTGTGGCAATGGATGCAGCCACCTCTGATCGATCAACGGACAAACAGACCACCCTGCCCTCGTTCTTCACTTCCACAATGAGGCAGTTCAGGTTCTGGCCTATTTTCAAGCCAGGCCCTACAAAGACAAGTCACAGCATAAAACCTCTACCAGGAACATTGAGGATTTCCTCCCGCTCTTTCCAATGCTTTTACAGAGCTCCCTCTCAGTCTAAGTGAAGTTTACTGCCAGCAGGGCGTGGAACACAGTCTGTCAGATCACAGGCTTAAACACTAAGGCTTGTTGCAGACCAGCCACAAAACTGCTGTTTGCAGCAACCTGCAAAGTCTCCACCTTGACCCAATCCCACCAAAGTGCACTAACACCACAGATATAATAAACTTTAATTCCTGTCATTCTCCACCTCCATTTTAACCCAGCAGATCCTCCTGCACTACTTCTTACCTTTCTTGACTGCTTTGATATAATTTTTGGCTTTTTGATGAGGCAGGAAAGCATGAGTCCCAGTGACACCAATATCTATGAGGTAGCCATGGTCTTCCACACTCAACACAGAGCCAGAGAGCAGCTGTTGGGAGGGAAGCACTGCAACTCAGTAATGGAATGAAACAGCTGGGGGGTCTTCAAAGAATGAACATATGGTAAAAGACTCCACACCCAAGTACTCACTTGTTTTGTATGGACAGAAATCGGAGCTTTTCAGAGCAGTAGCAAGAACACTACATTCTTTCTTATTACACAGCTCACCTACCAGTGAGGTCTTAACTCTACCCTTATCCAACTACGAATGTATGGAGCTCACAAACCAGTAGGACAAGAATTGTGATGCACAAAAACAGCAGCTGCATACAATCACACAGCTGAAAACACAAAACATAAACAACCAAGCACCTCCGCAAGGCACATTACATATTACTCTCAGTAAAAATTAACAAAGAAACTTACTCAGAAAGAAATCATTAAATAACTTGGCCATATTGAAACAGAATAAGGTGAATTAATTTCATGAATGACAACCTGGAGACAGCAACTAAACCCACCCTCTCATCACAGGTCTCTTCCATGCTGGGAGCAGCTCCACATTCTGCTCTGATCCCATTCAAGGACAAACTGAAATGCTCCTCCATGCACCATGCAAGAGCCCAGGGAGGCTGTGACAAACTCAGAAAACGTACCATGCCTGCTGCAAGTGCTGTAGAGCTCAGGCCCTTGTTGACCTTCTTGGGGTCAATCGATAACTTGACACTGCGACGTCCATCGGCACTTTTCTCAGTGCTGGTCACGATGCACCTGACCAGCGTCCCTGGAGAATACATGTCTGGGAGCGAATGCAACTCCTGCCCAGCAACATGATCAACAGAGAAACACACAATTTTTACAATGTTAAATAACATAAGGCTAGAATTTGTTACTGAAGCAGTTTTCGAAAACAAAATCCCGTAGGAAAGTCCTGTTTCTCTGTCAGCACTACAATAACAGGCAGGAAATGCCACAAACACCAGGATCTCACTAGAGAGGCAGGGATGACACTATGTCATGTCAGCAAGACTGAGAGGCTTTGCTTAAAAACAAACATTGTGGGGGCTGGAGCCAGGAGACCGCAGCTAAGGAAACATCTGCAGAGACAACAATGACCCTAACCTAGCCTCCCTGTTCAGCAGGGAAAAACACCCCAGCAAAGGGGCAGTGCTAATCCCTGCAACACCTTGGGGAAACTTAGGCACCACTGACACCAGAGAGAGAGGGTAACTGATTATTTCATCCTCCTTTTTTCTAGCAGTCAGCCGTTATCAGGAAATTGCAAAGTTTGCTTGGAAAATCTGATTCCA
The DNA here is from genome assembly GCA_013397725.1 of Rhagologus leucostigma. Taxonomy (NCBI): domain Eukaryota; kingdom Metazoa; phylum Chordata; class Aves; order Passeriformes; genus Rhagologus; species Rhagologus leucostigma. Next base: position 954,479 of record VZTD01004105.1, read on the forward strand.
AACCAAGGTCAGTTTATGTCAGGCTGCTAAGCAAGACCTCAGGCTTGGTTCTGAGGTACTAACAACACTCTTTAGCTCCAAGCACACATCACAGCCCCAGTCCCAGGTCTCACCTCCAGGAGCTCTCCTTGGGCCACCTGCTTGGTCAGCAGTTTGCTGTAGGCATCGCTGATCTGCGTGACTGGCACAAATCCAGAGAGGCCGTTGGGCAAACTGATGGCGAGTTCGTAGTCACTGACCTCTTTTATACAGCCAAGGAGCAGCATCCCCTCACTGAGTGCCTGGGAAAGCAGGAAAAATAGCATACTATGGATATCTCGGCAAGTCAGTGATAACAGAGGGATAAGCAGTAAAGTTTTGTACTGGATCACAGATATATTTGACAGGTTTAGGGAGGAAAAACATGCCATTTTTATATAGCCCAGAAAAGAAAGGCACACAAAATCAGACATTTATGCACCAACCTCAATTGTGAGTGGTCCAATATTCATAACATTGTCTTTAGAAGCAGCTGTTTTGTCTGCCTTGAACTTTTTCTGCTTTCCTTGATCCTTCTGGCTCCTTTTTCTTTTCTGAGGTTTTTCTTCATGTTGAACCTAAAGCAGATTACAAGCCCAGAAGGTTAAAAAATAAAAGTGGATAAAGAAACAAATTTTGCTCTAAGGCAGAACTCTGCTGCCATAAATAAAATACTGATTTGGACAAAAAAGAGAACCATCTTGCAAACTGTTGTCTGTCTACATGCAAGTCTTCCAAAGTATTTCCTTTGGGCTGCGGCTAATTATTTATAAAGCTGAATCTTGGGAACGGAAAAGAGTGGTGCAAGAGATCTGCACCACACTACTACCAGAAAGACCAAACCTAGCCCGCATCCAGTAACACCAGGCTCACCATGCAGCACCTTGGGATAAGATGCTTGTGGAAAGTTTAAAAGCTACAGCCAGATCAATAATTTTGACTGAACTTTCTCCGTCATCATAGTCAACACACATCAGACATCAGAGATCTTTAAGTGATCAGGAGAAAGGTGGATGTCAGCAGTCATCTCTTTCTGGGAGCCCTTTCTGCACTTTACTGTAGAAGTAACAGGTAGGAAGGGTTGCAGTCAAATTCTGACAGTGGAAGAGCTCTGAGAAGTTAATCAAGAACACACAAACAACGTACATCAAACAAATTGTCCCGCTCTAACTTCGGCTTGGGTGTTTTTCCCTCTGCAGGTTTCTTCTGGATGCCCCCTCGAGGAAAGTTTTCTTCCATGGATGCCATGCTTGCACTGCTCTGGGACAAACAACAAAGCAGAGATGAAACGCAGTCATTGCGCTTGTTCCTCACAAACACTGAGTGTTTGAGTGAACATAAGAGTGAACTCCTCCCAAAGTAAGAAAGACTTTGGATGGATGCCCCAGTCAGTGACAAAACAGAAACTCACATCCAAACGGATTTAACATTTGACTACAATAAAGTCTTGCAATGGTCCATCTAACTATGCATATCCATAACACTTTTTACTACTGCAAAATTTCACTGAAGTACTACGGTACTAATTTATAAGGCACTTAAATGCACCACATATGTATTCATAAAACTGCCTTAACTGTAAGTTTCCCAAACTGGTCTTTATTATATTCAGCGGACAAAGTGAAATTACCAGCTTCAGTCATCAAGGAGAAAGCTGTGAGCAAAACACTACATAAGCTTGGCCTGCATTTTTACGTTTTGAATGCTGCTTATGAAGATCAATATAACTTGTCACCTCTTTGTCTAAGCCATAAGTACATGTATATAAGATAGATGTTTAACCTTACTATTTCAATCAGTAAACAACACCTTGCTTATTAGGCCACAATTCACTTGTTACTACTACTAATAAATAATAATAAATAAAAGTAGTTGTTAGCATTATGTTATTACTGCTTATTGTGCTTATACTATTAATTATACCATTGCTTATTATTAGCCAACTGTACTTCTACAAAAAATAGCGCTGAAACCCTATGTTGTCAAACTTAAAGCAATCAGTTAGATATAAAATTCCTTTAAATGGAAAGCACATGATAAAGCGAAAGCCCATCAAGGCACGCTTCACCTAAGGGCTCGGTAAGCAACATAGACAGCTCCCACGGCCGGCAACAGAGCCGGCTCCGCGGGAGCGGGCAGGGCTGGCATCTTACCTGCCCGGGGCCGCTGCCAGGGGGAAGCGCGGGGCCGGGAGCGTTCCCGGGATGGGGCTCGTTCCCGGGAGCGGGAGGCGCACGCGGCGCGCCGGGCGGAAGCGACGCGCAGGGCTGAGGGCAAAGGGAGCCGGAAGTGGCGCGGCCGCCCCTCAGCCATCCAGGGGAGGGGGCGGGGCCAGGCCGCGCCCCGNGGCCCGGGCGGGGTCGGGTCCTGGGCCGGAGTCGGCTCCTGGTCCTGCCGGGCGGGAGGGCGGCTCTCCGCGGCTCCAGGGCACCCGTGACTTTCAGCCGCGGCGTCGCTCCCTCCGAGTCCCGGGCGCCGCCGCGTCCCTTCCCTGGCCCGGCCCGACCCGAGCGCGGGGTCGCGAGTGCAACCGGGCAAGGGCACCGGGCTCCTCCGAAAAACAGGACCCATGCGGTGCCTTCCCGTCCTCGGAAGGGCGCCTCGGCTCTTGCGCAGGCTTTTGCATCCCTCAGGCGCGAGAAAAGATGACCTTGGCTTTCCAAGTCTTTGCCAGTCGTGTGCGGCCAACGTTTAGGGGATTGTTTCATTAAGATTTTTAGCTTTTGCACAGTCAGCCGAGCTAACGCTTACCTGGCTGTAGGCCAGAGATAACGCTGCTGGATTGGGTTAGATAAGAGATAGATGACACAAGTTGCGTTAGTGACCGCAGCACCGGCAGTGCAGTTTCGTGTGTCTGCTGTAGCAGTACCGGGGGCTGCAGCATCTGCCGGGTCGGGGAACTGTGTGGGGTGTGTGGTGCCCTTGGGGGGAGGCAGAAGATAAGCAACAAATGTTTGTCCTAAACATAAAATCCTCTTCCGAAAAATATATCTCTAAACATTAAGAAACCCCTCTATTTTTATTGTGCAGTGAACCCTTTATTTGGTTGTCTGCTCCCATCACCTGTGTTGTACCTCAAGAGAGAGTGCTCTGGGTGTGCCTGCTCCTTATGTATTTGACTGCTTGTCAAATGTCCTGAAAGCAGATTTAGGAGCAGAGAAAGGAATTATGAAACTCAGTGTAGAGATTAGTTTGATTTTCCTATTGACCCTGTCCGAGTGACTTTAAATTAATTAACTGTCCTGCACTGTTTGTTAGGACAAGCAGCCATGGCTGGCCATGACTCGGGATCTCAACACCAGTTCACTGGATTTCAGAAGTACTTCAATTCCTATACCATCACAGGCAGGAGGAATGTATGTATCATGTACATTGTTTTGTAGTCTCGTATAATGGCGTTTTCTGGGGCTTAGACTGAAACTAAAATTTAACTTTTCTGTTTTCCAGTATGTGATAGCAACATACACAGGTGTTGCACTCCTTGTCTTGTATTTCAAGTTTAGGCCTAAGAAGCAAACTCCTGCTGTGGAACATAAGTAAAAGGTGAGTGGCTGATGTTCCTCCAGGACCAAATTGCTTCAGTGCCAGCTCAGGAAGCAGTGACAAAGGACAAGTTTCCAATAGTACAGTGTAATAAGAGACAGAAGCACAGGCACATGGACTTCCTATTTACCGTTTTAAATCTCAAATAAACTATAGCATTGACTTATTTGGGGGCATTCTGAATGAAGTGGGTTATTAAAGGGAATGCAGAAAGTATGGGATACAGTATTCTTGTTCTTCTGACATAATGAATGGGACTAGGGATGCGATGCAGGGAGGAAGAGAAAACAGGGAAGGAGGAACAGAAGGCTGTTGCAGCAAGATACATTGAGATTTGCCTACAAATATTAGGTGCCTCTGGTCTGCCCTTTTGCTGTAAAACAGGGGTAACTTGCTTTGTAAGTTATTGAAATAATGAAGTAGTACTTAAGGACTTATTTCTTGGCTGTATTAGAATTCCAAGTAGAGATTAATGCAGTTAAGATCTTCATTTGAATAAAGGAGCACCATATGATGGAATTCTGTATGTTGCACACCTGATTATTCAAGGCCCATGCAGAAGTGACTGGACTTGTATAGCAACAGCCAAGTGCTACAAAATTTTGGAGTCACTTTCAAATACAGAATTTTCACTGAAATGGCATTTTGACAAAACCTATGGGCTGTCCTCATAGCCTGAAGAAAGGGGTATAAAACAAGGAGCTTTATCATTGTTGTGTGTTAGGGGGACATCAGTCACTTCTTCCTGAGTGTGCTGAAATCTGCCTGCTTGTAGATAAAGTAGTTTGGGCTTGGGGCAGGGGGATGCTCAGTTAGCACCATGCAAGAATTGCTATGTTTGACCTTTCTTCTCTTGGCAGGTTGCTGGCATGTCTGAACCTCCAATCTGTGTCAATGTAGTGCAAGCTGATGAGCTGTTGTGGCTAATAAAATATAAATAATTACTCGTTTTATTGGAAATACGTAATGGTCCAAAAAAGCTTAAGTGTGGTTCTTCTCTTCTTTCCTCCTCTGTCAAAAATAGTTGTTTGTAGCAGAGATGGAGCATCTGATCTGTGTCATTACTGTCTTAACTCTGCTGCTGTTCTAACACGTCCGAAAGTGTTGTGAGCACCGGGCAGTAACCTAGGAAGGACCTCAGCTGCACGGCCATAGCACTGCACAGGGCCTAGAGCTGATCCAAGTATCCACACTTCCGTGTCACAGCTTGCACGGTTTGCAGCCACCTGGTTCCTCCCACTTTTTGCATTCCAAGCTAGTAGGTTACATGGAAACCATGACTACTTCTGCCTCAGTTGTCTGTATTTTGCACAGAACCTCCTTGGTTTTGATGGAAAACCTTTGAAAACAGACTGACCCAGTTATGTATTTGAGCTTTTTCTGTCACTGGTTTCTCTTGTGGAGGGAAGAAGGAAAATGGTTTAGTCTGCTGATGTTAAAACTCCCATAACTCTGCACATGCATGAACAGTGACCCAAGTAGTTCAGTGCCTACTTTTTCTGCCTCTTGCTCAAGGAGGTGCTCTACCACAATTCGGTGTGTGCAGCCCACTCCCTGCCCAACACTAAAATCTGTCTATCACATTCTCCACAATGTCTTTCTATAGCTTGATTAACACTTGGTACCTGCCTTAGATGTCATAGTAGTGCTGCTGTGGGAATGTGATGATACCACGCTTCTGCCAGCAGCAGGGGTCAAACCATGCTAAAGCTTGCAAATACTCTTCCCAAAGTGAGGGCAGCAGGAGGTAGGAATGATTGCTGGAAAAAATGGAAAAACTAATTGCAGGGTCTTGATGGTCTCTCTAGTTCATTTTTTGTAAAGCCATTTTAGTACATGCTGAGCCTCCTGAACAAATCTGGTCATCTTTCTCTCCTGAGTGTTTGCATAGATGGTTTCAGTTGTATTCAATTCCCCCGCTGAAGAATGGTGGCTGTAAGAGTGTAATAACGTCAGGAGCTAGAACCTGTCACCTTCCTTTAGAACAAGATTTACATGGAATGGCTAGTCATCAACTTAACCATTTCTCATTACTTTGCTTCTCTTAGCAGAATTGTCAGTTACAAACTGCTCTTGGTTCCATTGCAGCCATTAAGAGAAGTAAATGTCTTCTTGTAACATATAGACACAAACTAAGTGGTTTTAGTATTTATTATAATATCAAAAGTATAAAACTGTACAAAGTACAAAGGCAGAATGTGGCAGTGTTTTCTTTAAGCTGTCAAAAACTGTACTTAAATCTAACTGGTCATATTGAGAGCTAGGAAATTTTGTTGAGGTACCATTACACAAATAAAAAAATCAAAATAATTAAGTTTTACTCTTTTTTCTTTGAAGAAAATGTCTAGGTGAGCTTCCTAGTGAATTTTCCACACTTTATTTTTATGTATAATGCCTGTAGTATACTTTTACTCTAAGAGTTAGAGCAAGACAAGAGATGAAAGAGGAGGTAGTTCTCCATTTACTTGACCTTAGAAATGACAAATCTTGTCTTTATTTTCACTAGAGAGCCAGTAGATTGTTCAAGTGTCCAAGTCCTTACTGTGAAGTAATGAGGAACACAAAACAGATTTCTTTGCATAAATCTGCATAAAGAGATTAAGAACAAAAACCAACCTAGACCCACACCACCCTGGACCTGGCCTTTGGTGGTGATGTTTTCAGTTCAAAACCACAGATGTTCTTCCCAGTGCTCTGCATGTTTTACTCTTCTTTAGAAATAAAACACAGCTTTATTGGTAGTCCAGGAGGACTCACTGGGTACAATGTTTTTGGGGATGGGAATTGTCACTATGGAGACAAGCTGGCCTTTCAAAAGCAAACTGACCATGCACTTATCCTTTCATGTTGCTATAACGTTTCAATTTCTTGGCTAGTTTTACCGGGTTTTTATGTTAAACCTTATGCAGAAAGGATACAGGTTTTTAATGTTCTTTTACATCTAATACAAAGTAAAGGGTTCAAGTCCACTATTTTTTTAATAGTGACTATTTCAGTTGTGCCTCAGTTCCCCTTCTTATTGTCTCATACAATAAAATACGAAAGTAAATAAAATTCACATTGCGCTTCTGGTTGCTTATCACACTGACAGCACTGGCTACCTTTGAAAACAGTAACAAGATCTGTGTTTCTGACACCTCAATAGAGTACACGAGTTTGAAATCTTTTCAGGACTTAGAACCTGGCCGCATAAAAGCCATGCACGGAGCATCGCAGCAGTTCCCCACAAGCATCGGGCTGTCAATGCCCTGGTTGTTGCTGTGATCTCACCACGCCTGCTGCCCCGCCCAGGCTGTAGTGAATCAAACTACATTCTTCTTTCCTGAAAATGGACAGTTTTGCTTGTGTTTGAGACTGATGAAACATTTGCTAACCATAAATTAAGTGCTTTAAAAAAGTCTAAGAACACATGTCAAGGCTGTTAACTTTTCACAAGTTTCAGCAGAGCTCAGTACCACCTCTGGGAAGAGATGACTCATTTCATATGTACATATCTATGTTATCAAAAGCACCACAAACAGTTCCTTCTTTTACAGCCACAATGTCTTGTCAATCTCCAGCGTTTTCAAACTGCAGATAAATATGAAACAGCAGAACTGAGAAACGCTGCTTGCATTAATTACACAGTTTCATTCTCCCTGAAACAGACTCATGGGGTCTTTCTATTCAAGACATTCCTCCGTGTCTCACATCCTGAGGTCACTACGGCAATGACTTGGCACAGTCAGTCTCAGCTTCCCGATCTACTGTGAGCTGTAGGCTCCCGCAGCCAGCAGCAAGTTCCTGCGTGTGAAATGGAGATGAACAACTGGAGTTGATTTGGTCATGTATGTGCCCAGTAGCAAGTCCTGTGAGTTTTCAGGCAAGTTTATGTGTCCAGTGGCTGTAGTAAAGTCATCGGTTTCTAAATCTTCAAATGCCTTCACAGCATCCCACAGACGAACTGTGTTATCCATTGAACCTAAAAAGAAAAAACCCCACAGTTTAAAGTACTTTATTAATAAAATAGTATATAAAAAATGCTTCTGGGGAGCAAGTTAACAGAAATTAAAGCTCAGAAAGCAAAAGACTATAGCAAGCCTCAGAGTATACTGAATGCACACATAAAAGTTACCAGTCCTCGCTGCTTTTGCAAAGCAAGTGATTCTACTTTGTCTTTCTCAATTTAAGGAACTAATTATGTCATTCCTCTTCAGAATTACGGAATACAATGGACACTTCAGTGTTCCTGGTGAATTTTACCTGATGCTAAAATCTCTCCATCTCTACTGAATCTGAGCGCGTAGATAGTGTCAGTGTGCCCTTTCAGTTCGCCAACCATCAGGCCATGTCCAATATCCCACAGCAGAACTCTTCCATCTGTTGCTCCAGTAGCCAGGAATCGCCCATTAGGAGAAAATGCCAGTGAATGAATTGGTCCCTAAAACAGACATTGGGGGGGCAACAAAACAAAGTTAATTAAGTCTACTCACATTCAGTAAGTCAAGCTGTGTTCAGAACAGAACTTGTTTAGAATCTCAGCACAGAAATAAAATCACTTTCACACTGTGAGTGATCTGCCTTTACCTTATGTCCAGTGAATATTCTTACACAATTCCCATTCAAAACATCCCACAGCCGTATAGTCCTGTCTGCTGAGCCTGTAGCAATATAGTTGGAGTTTGGATGAAATCGGGTACACGTCACATCTGCAAGATGGCCAGCAAAGATCCGTAATGGCTGGTAGTGATCTGTTGCCCAGAGACTGAAAAGAAAAGCTTTATTAACAAAAGAACTGTAAAGGAGTTCAGTCTCAGTATCTGTTGGAACAGCTCTAGAGGAAGGCACAAAAATGCTCAGAGGGCTGAAGGACCTCTGCAGTGAGGAGAGGATGACAGAGTTCAGCCTGGAGAAGAGCTGGCTCTGGGGAGACCTTGTTGTGGCCTTTCAGTACTTAAAGTACTTAAGTACTTCAAACTTAATTAGAAGAAAGATGGGGACAGACTTTTTATCACGGCCTATTATGACAAGACAAGGGATAATGATTTTAAACTAAAAGAAGGTAGATTTAGTCTAGATATAAGGAAGACATTTTTTACAATGAGGGTGGTGAAACATGGTGGTGGCCCAGAGGGGTGGTAGATGCCCCGTTCCTGGGTACATTCAAGGTCAGGTCAGATGGGGCTCTGAGCAGCCTGATCTAGTTGAAGATGTCCCTGCTCCTTGCAGAGCTGTTGGACTAGATGGCCTTTAAAGGCCCCTTCCAACCCAAACTATTCCATGATTCTATGATCTGTTGCACAATGAGGAAAAAAGTAGTAACTGTGATTTCTTATGGGTCAGTTTATTGAATTAGCAGGATGTTTTTGTAAAAATATACTTTTCAGAATGGAGAAATAAAGAATATTCTGTCAATTTGTTCAACAATTAGAGGCGAATACTTCTAATCAGAGGGTCACATAGGAGGACATCATCCCGTTAGTCATGAGATAATATGATGTGTGTTGAAAAAATAGAAAAACCACATTAAAACATTTGTTCAGTATTTTAATTGACGTAAAATAAAATTTATTTTCTGTAAGAGAGTAGGCAAGAGTATATCAGCTAATGACTTTCAGGGTTGATCCACCACAAACTGACCCAGACAAGTAAAAAACACATCCAGTTTCTTACCGAGCCACTCTGTCGTGTCCCCCTGACACAAAGTAATAACCATAAGGAGAGAACTGTGTATCCCAAACTGGATAATTGTGTCCTTTATATCCCACCAAACACGTGAATGTTTGGAGACTCCACAATCTCACGGTGCCATCCTCAGAACAGGACAACAGATAGTTCCTGTCACAGGAGAAATTACAGCATATCACATATCAAACTCACACGAGGGCTGTATAAACATTACATAAAGTGAGATGTCCATGATAGAACTGTCCCCTCAGCAGCACCTGTTTAGCATGTCACCCATAAATCAGCATTTCAGTGGGGTAAGCAACAATAACCAATTCAAGCAGAACCCAGTCCTAGGCCCTTATGCAAAAAAAGAGATGATTTGACATTCATGATTAATTCTGATGGCACTTAATACTGAGGGGAACAAGGGAAAAAAAACCCAAAAAAACCACCATAGAGGAGGTCTTTACTCAGGAATTCCAGTTACCTGAAAAAATTACTAGTAAACTGCTACACTATGTTATTTTTTGAAAAATCTTCTAATACAACTCTGAACAAAATTTCATTATTTCCTGAAAGAGAATTCATGTCATGCTCACATTCTCAATTAATAATTCTAGACTACATTTGTTCCACACAAAGTTTACTTCTCAGCTGTGTTTCTGTGGTGGCTGTTTCCTGACTAGACACAAGCAAAAGCAAAACCTGAGACATTTAAACCTCTTTTCCACTGTCCAGACTCCCATCATTACATAAAGGTTTTAAATCTCTTATTTTAAAGGTACTGTTCCATACATTCTGAAAATAAAGTCTCAGTAGAATATGAGAAACTTGAAGTTGAATGATGTGCTACTGAGTCTTTAAGTTTTGCAACACTCTAAGTTAAATCAATGCTGCAGTATTTTTCCTCTATATATCTCAGTTAGTTAAAACCCAGCTTAAACTACAGTTTGCAAAACTGTGGTTTTGCCATCTAAATCCTAAATCTCCAAAATGGTGCTGGTGCTGGTATCCTCAGCTATAGTTGATTTCAGTAATAGCTGACAGAGTTCAACACCCTGAGCTTTATGAGCATTCGCACAGTTTCTTACAAACCGCATGAAAAAGAATTGCTTTAACCTGGAAAAAGCTGCATTAAGAGTATGTTCTCATCCAGTAGCATACAATTAAAACTGAAGACAAGCAAACTAGTTAGCTTGTAAACTTTTACCTATCAGGACTGAAGCTGGTGCCATAGACAGGTCCACTGTGACCATATAAAATCTTCAACTCACTTGCTGTTTTTTCATCCATGATCCTCTCCAAGACATCATCCGATTCTTTGTCAATGAGACTGAGGTCTGCAAGATTTCAAAGTTCATGTATCAGAATAACTGTCAGAAGTTGAAAGATAAATGTCATCATGACATCATCTCAGTTAAATACCAAGATTAAGAAATGTTTGCACAGTATCCAGCTTCAACCACAAGACATTGTTACACAAAGAGCAGAATTAAAGCAGGCTGGTTTCCATGAATTTGTGTAGATGTTGAGCTAAGGACATTCTTTTCCAGCCTTCTCAGAGTTCCCTCCTATCATTTCCTCCATGGTACCTCTAGTCCCTCCCCTAGATTACCTAACCCCAACTGTCTATCACACCGTGTAGTTATCATCCAGTTAACAAGCAAGATGGCTAGTTCCACACTAGTTATGGCTAGTTCCACACTAGCTATGGCTAGTTCCACATTAGTTATGAGTAGTTCCAAGCTCTTTGCACTGACCACCTCACAGCAGGTGTACATGACCAGATTTCTCATTCCTTTAAAACTGTTTCTAATGGTAGTATGTAAGATGTAATCATAAATCTGTGCACATATTGTTTCTTCAAAGTGAAGCATCTAACCACTGCAGCCAACTCTGCTGCCACAGATATCTTTCCCTGTTCAGGCAGAACACAAATGTCACAGGTTATGCATGCTCCTATTAAGTGTTATTGTCTTAATTACCTGCTGCTGTTTTTACACTACGAAGCTTTTTTGGAGTCACAGACCACACTCTGACAGTAGAGTCAGCAAAGCCTCCTACAATCATGCTGGAGTCATCTGTAATATCCACTGCAGTCAGACCCTACACACAAAATATCCAGTTATATTCTTTGCATCTCTAATTATATATTTCAAATACAACAAAATCCTAAGAGGTATTAAAAAGGTAATTTGACTCATTTACAAAAATAGAAAGAACTATTCTAAGATAAACATAAACACACAAGAATTCTTGCCCCATTAAAAATAAAGCTTTATGTATGAAGCACAGTCAGTAGTGACAAAGAGTATTGCTTTCCAGTATTCCAGTGCAAAACATCTACTGTGTTCTGCAGGATACATTTACGGCCCCACAGAAAAAGCAAAAGAAGGAATTATGGCAAAATTCAAGCAAAGCCAAGGAACATGGAAATTTTATAGTTTAAGGAGTCTTTGAAGAGAATTTTGAACATTTTGGAACATAAATTTTGCAATGCTTAATCCAAATACTCCAATTACCCTGGCCAACACTGTTATGTCTTTTTTCTTTAACAAGAGTGATGCTCATAATTTTGATTCTCTTTCCCCTTCTACCCAAACTCTTTTACCAACCTGGTAAGCATTAAGGAATGTGTAGAAACAGATGGAGGGCAGGCACTCTGGTCCAAGACGCACTCGCCTCGCAGCTTCCTTCATATTCATTACTTTATCCAGCTTGTCAGAGTCTTTCAGTTCAGGCAGAGGAATTCTACACAAGAAGCACACGTTTTTACAAAGCAAAAGCATCTTCCTTACTGTTAATCCAAACAAAGAAAGAGAAACCTTCGCATGCGACCCCATACCGCAGTATTCAAATACAAAATAAAAATTAGAAAAAATGAAAGACTATGTAAGACTGATGAGAAAGAGAGCCGGTAGCTTTCAGAATTTCAGACAGGTGGTGGAACAAGATAAATAATTGAGGGTGAACTGAAAAGATCAGTGAGTAACCAAGTAAAATTTCAGCAAGGGAAATCTAGACTGACTTGAAGAGCAATGACAGAGGGTTATATACTAAGGGTTCCATGACCTCCCTTAGAAGTCTTATGGCTACAGCTGTGTACAGCCATAATAGCCAAAATGCTAAAAATACCAAGTCAACAGCAATGCAGATTTGGCATGACAAGACAGGATTTTAAAGACTTCTCTACGCATAATTTCCTTGGTACCTGTTTTGGGGAGGAGCATTAGGATCCTGTTTTTTACTTTTTGACCCTACATTATCTTTTTTAGGTTTTTTCTTCTTTGGCTTTCCTTCCTCATTTTCTCCTTCTTCATCTTCATCATCCAAAGGCACATCAAACTCTGGTTCTTTCAGCAAGCCAAAGAAAACCTACAAGCCAATAAAAAAACCACACAAGACAAAACAGTAATTGCTGTTCTTACTGAAAACTAAATTTTTTAATGGTAACTTTTCAATGTAGTAGTCCAAGAAAGAGAGCTGCCCCTTTAAAGCTGCTCTGTTTAATATTACAGCCTATATTACTACTTAGCCCATTAAAAATGTACTACATGTTCTTCTGGTTTACCCAGCCAACTGATCCAGACAACTGTAAGTTCTCCCACCATCTCTTAGCCCTTCCTTAAAGCAGAATCCCCACCCTACCTCATTTATTTGTATAGTACTGTGGTACTACACACACAGCTCTTCTAGTAACAACTGGCAGCAAGTTAAAATTACATCTGCTGGACAAAAGAAGAAGCCAAATAATCAGGTGTCCATTTTAACACTCCAAAGTAATTAATGAGTTAGTTTAAGTTCAGTTCAGTGGGCTGAACACAAAGTCTCTCTCAAAAGGGTTCAGCAGTTTTCATCCACCTGACAGCAATACATCTTGTTCTCTCTACTCCTGTCAACAACTATTCTCTTCCTTTGTTCTGTTAATGCTGGTTTTCAAGATCTCAAATTACAATTGTCAGTCTATACTAAAGTATCTCTCTGAAAAACTAGGGAGATTTGTAAAAACTGCAACAATCTTTGTCTCCTACCTTTGCTTTATTAGCCTCTCGTTTTGCCTCCCCAGCCAAGCTTCCAACCATAGCATCTATCTGTTGTTTACTGCGAGGCATTCCATCAAAGATATCAATGTAAAGATGCTCCTGAACGATGTTCCAGATCTGATTGTTCTGCTTTTCCTGAAGATGCCTCTTCAAGAGTTGGTAAGAGTCACGGGAAATGCGCAGCACAAACTTGCTTGTTCGGAAATCCAGCATGGTCTCGTTACCTTTCATATGTTCTTTTTTGGTTAAGCTCGACAATACACGCAGGTCATCCTGGTAATAGCACTCCTGATCCCCATGAAATCTATTGAAACAATTTAAGACAGGATAAAAGGTTTAGTCACTCAACTTGTTATAAAATAGTTGTGGCAAGGGACATTTCAACTATTTACAGAAACATTTTTGCTGACCGTTTGAAGGGAAACAAAGTTATCCTTTTGGATTGAAGTATTTCACAATTGGTCTAAATCCACAAAAAAAATTAAATTCTATTTTCTTCTCAAGTGATAAACAAGTGAAACATAGTAAGAGTACAGAAAATTATAGATTAGACAGAAATTAATTTCTTTAAGCTTATTTGAAGGATTTCAATGTATATGCTATGATATCAACAAATACTTACAGCATTCATTACTTTGGCATCTCAGTGCAAGCTTCCAGTGCTAAAAAATGACCCCACACTGTTTCCCTTAAGGTTCAGAATCTCTTCACTGATACTTTTACAGCAAGGAGCCCATCAGCACACCATTAATATGGTTTAAAATCTGCCAATGCACAGTTCAGTAGTTTGCACATCTTTATAACAGGAGATTGGAAAAGAATTTAAGAACAGTTACTACAACCCATGGCAGTTACTTCAGATTTCAAATCTCTTCAACTTTAGAGAAGAAAAATAATACATACCTATATATACGTAAACAAAAATCTATGCTACTATAGCTCAGAGATTTAGCCAAAGTAGCAAACACAAAACGCAAATGTACAAATGAAAATTAATTACCTTTCAAAAAAAGACTTTGCCTCACTCTCATGTTGATTGTAGACCAATTCCAAGTACATGTGCACAAAGAGAGGATAAAAGAGCTGAGACAATTCCGCCCGATGACAGTCCAGGGAACACTCGATGAAGTGTTTCAATCCACTGTAGTACTCCTCGTACAGTGTTGGGTCCCCTTGCTGGTTGTAGGCCGACAACACCGCGCTCACGTCCGGCTGATCCTCCACAACCAGTGCCCCTCCGACTGCAAAAACACCAGCCAACAACAAGAGCTGCTCAGACAGTCTGGAAGAGCCAGCAAACAGTGGCCACAACCCCCTGGTCAGGTGAGCAAAACCTGTGCGAGTTCAGCACCAAGTCTAAACAATACAGGTGAGAGAACATCGGTCCAGCAGCCAATTCTCCCAGCACCTCCAGCAGTTTTTTGGACTTTCCCTCCCAACAACTGCCTGTAAGGTAGGCACTTAGTGCCTAATTCAGCCAGGATTTTAAGTGTAAAGGAAGACCCCACTAACATCATCAGAATGAGTTATTTTACAGCTAGGGCTAGAAACTCTTAAACAAGGAGCAGAACGTAAGACATACCCACCATAATTATTTTGCTTCCAGTAAACAAGCAAGTTAAGTAGACTAAGTGAACAATTCACCAAGACCACCACACAACCATCACAGAGCAGGGTCACTTAACACACTGACAGTTCTGTTCTACACAGCAGTTGTTACACACTTCCATTGCTTTGTCTTTTATATAAAAACAGTCATATCTGGTGATGTCAGGAACAAGCTGACTTTATGCTGTACACTCACTGGAACTCAGACTAGCAGTTTCTGAAATTTCATTATTCTGTAAAGCTGCCTCACAGAAAACCTTGATTAACAATACTTAGAATTGAATTATCTAAAGGACATCTCAAGTACTCAGAAACTCGACAAAGAAATGCAGAAAGCCTCACCTACAAATATCCCATGGCTCCTTCACCAAGATGCAGCCTGTACATCAGACCTCTGTTCTCATCCCTGCGGCCACACCCGGGACAATCTCCACTAACTACAATGGAAATTGCCTATTCCTGCAAGTCTGTTAGTTGTGAGGGGACACAAAGACAAGCGGGAGCACTTCTCACTTCACAGTGTTCCCTGCAAATACGAGAGACACTCTGTCCTCGGTCCCTTGTTCCAGGAGATCCGGATTTCTCCACGGATTGTATGGGGAAATGACACAGCCTGGGACCTCCCGGAAGACCGGGATAGACTCTCGGTGGCATCGAGGACCTGACAACCGGCCCTTGTGTCCTAGCATCACGGAGAGCCCCCGAGGCTGCGAGCAGCACACAGGCTCCCCACTTCCCGGGGTTCCCGCCGAGAGGAGGGACCGATCCCGCAGTCCCCGCGGGCCTCACCTTTCCCCGGCGGCACGGCGGCAACTGCGGCCACCCCGGGGCTGGAAGTCGCGACAGTGGCGACGCTGCCTCCTATGGCGACGGCAGCAGCGCTGGTGCCCCGGCCGAGCAGCGCCTCGCTGGAGTCCGCGTCGCTGCCGGAGCCCCCCAGGAGCCCGGCGCTGGCGGGGCTGAGAGCGGCGGCACCTAGGTCGTCGCCGAGCAGGCGAGCTTCGCGGCGGAGGATCTCCTCGGACTCCCGGAGGTTGCTGCGCCGCAGGAACTGCAGTACGGCCACAAGCGTCTGCCGGTCCAGCGCTGCCGGGGAGGCGGCCGGGCCCGGCGCCGCGGGTTTCGGGGGTGCCGCATCCCCAC